>JAJJWW010016114.1:259699-693382 GCA_023531295.1 Papaver armeniacum
AGCGGTGAGCATTTGGGACCGAATTCGCAAATTTAGAACTATTTTTTTTTTTGGGACCATGGTTTTTTTTAGGGACCATGGTCTTATTAGGCCACCTTCCCTATAGTTATAAGGGGTGTCCTAAAATGTGGAAATGACTAACCTAACCTATCCTTAACCTAATTTAATTTAAAACCAACCTAATAACCACCTATATATATACATATAACCATCACCTCCTCCCACCACCACCGCCCACCACCGACGATTACCACCACCACCTCCGATTCACCACCACCGCCGATGACCACCACCACCTCCTCCGATTATCACCACCACCAACTATCGATTACCACCACCACCTCCGATTACCACCACCACAACCACCACCACCTCTATATATATAGCTTAATTTAAATCATTAACAAAGATATTCTCATAAACTCATTACTTGTCATTCGTTTTTGGTTGAAAAAATGAGAAGTAATCATCAAAATGAGATGAAAATGGAAGTTGCGGAGGTTTAATGGAGATTTTTTTTTCAGAGACAGGTTCGGTTATGTCGCAAAAAAAAAAGTCTCAGCCGAACTTTTAGTTCAAAACGTTCGGTTATTGCGAATTAATTTTTCTGAGCAAAAAATACTTTTAACCGACCTATGGGCTAATTCCATACATGCATATGCAAGTGCAGTTCGTTTGGATCGCAAAAATTGTTAAGTTTTTACTTTAACCGAACGTTTGCCTAATTGCATATATAAGCTCAGTTCGGTTGATTCGCAAAATATGTTGAAGTTTGAGAACCAACCGAACTTCTAACACTTGGTTACTCTTAACCTGCAGTTCAGTTGGGAACTTGGTGCGTTGAAGTTTGCGAACCAACCGAACATACCTCTGTAAATGAGTTCGGTTAACTCGCAAAAATAATTTCAAAACCAAACTCTTCTCTATATAACCAAATGTTGAGTTCGGTTTAATCGCAAAAACAAAATTCTCGCGAACTTACCGTATCGTTGTTTAAAGTTCGGTTATAACGTGGTCTAGTCGATCGAACCGAACAAAACTCAGTAAACTCAAGCAAGCGCTTCGGTTTACATTTGATTTTTCATAGTCAATAAACAAAAACTCCATTAAATCTTCGGTTCGGTTGCCTGTGATTTTGGATTTATTAACCGAACTGCAGTTGCAGAAAGTTCGGTTACATGTTCTTCATATAATAAAACCGAACTTTGTTAACCTGGTTGAATTTTTTTTTGTTACAATTTTGATTTTCAAGATATTTTAGGCCGTTTATAGCAACATTCACTAAGTTACAAGCATACTTTGGTACCCATAGGAAGTTTTTTCTCCATATTCACCCATATCAAAATAATTTTTTTCTCCATCTTCTTCTTCTTCTATCACTTTAGTCACTCAATAATTCTAGTTCTTTAAAAAAAATCTATTAATTTAACCTTAATCAAAGATTAATCACACTAACTAATCATTATACAAAAATAATCAGGAGCGTAATTTTGGTATTAATCCAAATATTTAGATAAGGGGTGACCTAGAATTACTTCTAATGTCTTACCCAAAATAAAACCATGGTGCCAAAAAAAAACGGTTCCAAATTTAATACTACTCATCCGCTCTTTTACTGGTGCGTATCCAATCTGAACACTGATGGATTGTTTGCATATGCAATTTTGGGATTCAATGGATTTTGCAATTTGTGGATGCTGTTACATTGAATATACGGAACTTTCGTAAAATATGGGTATAGAACATTATAGCATCTCCAATGGTGTCTCGGTATATATCCTATGTGGAAACCTAAATATTAGGCTTTTAATAAACATTATATATAAATAGAATCCTATTTTAACAAGCATCTTCAATGGTAGATGTATCTATATATATTTTAATACAAGTACTGTCATTTAGTTACAGGTTACTTAATTTAAAATGCGGGCCTAAATAATTTTGAACAGAAAAATATATGACGTGGGTATGGATTGGAGTATCTAAATTTAGATACTCTCATCCAAACTCAAACTGCCACCTCATGCTAATTTTTTGCTATCCAACCACCCTTGGAGAGAGTTTTTTATGTTAGAGTATCTAAAATTCTATGTGGCAGCAAATTTTTTAGAGACCCAAACTCTATTGGAGATGCTCTTAGATACATATGATCCATTATATCGATTTTATTTTATCATTTACTTTAATCGAACTTTTAGGGCTTCAAATTGAGAGCCAAAAAGAAAACATATAAACTGGATTTTACTTTTTGTAATGGTTATTTATTGGGCCAATTACAGAATGATCATACTTTTTGTAATTCGGTCATAAAATGATCATACTTTTGTAATTCATTTACAAAATGGTCTTTTTCCATCCGATTTAACGCTTTTGAATAAAACGGTGTTATCTTTTTTTGGAAATACCCTCCCTCAAAATACCCTTCCTAGTTAACTAATTGGTAGAAGTGGTGGTGATGAAGCGGTGGTGGTGGTGGTGGAAGCTTAAGAATCTCTGCTAAACACCGAAGGGGAAGCGGTGAACCCTTTGGATGAATGTTGTGTAACGATCCTGAATGCGGTGTAACGAACCTGAATGCGATTTTACGATCCTGAATGCGGTGTGACGACATGTAAGCGGCACCACCACCACCTACAAATAACACCACCTTCAAAAAATTATAATGAAAGCAAAAGTTAAAATTGTGTATGGAGGGATAAACATGAAGGACACATAGGTAATTTCATTAACATATTTAACTCGTGAGTCACCACTTAACTCTCTTTCTAACGGAAGTATGATCATTTTGTTAATAGTTTGTGTGATGAGGATGCTTTTGTGAATCGGGTCCTAATAATAGGACTGTTTTGTACATTTTCCTAAAATAAACTTGTTTAGCTTTTTTTTTTTTTTTTATAAACAAAGGCCCACAGAAGCAAAACTGGAGCAAGACGAAAGAGAAAGACCTGACCTGACCAGAACATAAAATAAAAGGTACTGCTCACATTTGCCCAGCGGACAAGATATGGGGGTGCATCTCCGTTATAGTTGAGTGGATTGGTCTAGGTATAGAGATTATAGACAAGATAGTGAGAGACTTTAGACGACTTTTAGACTCTTGTAGATGTTGGTCTATCTGTTTGTAGGGCCAGCAGAGTACATAAACATTCTAAGTTGTTTGTTTCTCAATTTTCAGTGATAAGACCAACATTACCGCTCTTTATATAGGCAGGAGAGAGTAGTGTTGCTGCTCCTTTTTGAGATGAGCTGAGGGGATCGATTGACTATTTCTTATTCTAGGTCTGTTCACGAGCACATCCTAATTCCGCGAATTTGTAAAATCTCTTTTATACAGGAGACCTCTTTATGCAGGTGCCCAAAGATTAAGATGAATACTTTTCATTGAAACTAAAAGGATGCTTGAACTCAAACTCAGACTTGGAGCGCCAGTTAGGTCCGATGAGCAAACTAAGAACCATTTTTCTGTTAGGTCCCTGATTCCACTCAACCTTGAATCTCCATCTGGGATGTGTTTACAGATTGTTAAAGAAACTATATTCTCGCTGAATTCATCAAATAGCTAGTACAATGGTCCCGCGGTAACAGTTTAGCCGCTAACAGTCTAAGACACTTCAAAGGAGTAGCTGGGGAAACTTATAATCCTAGATTTAAGTGTCCCTGGGATTTGTGCTTGCCTCAGTTTGGTTAGATCTTTACTAACAATGTAAGACAGTTTCAATCTTCATTAAGATTACAGGGTAATGCTGACCAGAGTACATGGCATGAAGTTAACTTGGTACTAAGTACTAACTTCAAAAGCGTCCTCGTCATGCTATAAATGCTGATCGAATAAATCCTGATTAATTACATCCGTTGGATCCATGCACCTCTAAGAAAATGTGTCAACATTCTGTTGGGTAGATCTTAACCAGTTGCAATGATTTTTACTTCCAGTGTTAATATGAAAAGGGGTGTGGTGACACTTTGGCATTCAGCCTGTAAATCGAACCACGTATGGGATATGGAAATTGCAAGTTGGACCATGTCGTTTTATGGCCATAAAATTGCAGATATTTACAAAAAATCATCCCTCAGCCAACAGTATCCTGTGCCAAAAATATGAGCATGCATTTGAATATTTAAGCAATCGACCCATTGAATTACCATTGGAAATTTGGAATAAGCCATTATTTAATATGCCTTTACCTTTTTTCACCTGAACAGTGTTGGAGATCCAGATCATACGTCTTAAAATCGGAACAGTAAAAAAGATGACCCCACTGAGTCCAGACAGATGCGAAAGGGCCCATGAGTCAAGTGTTAGTGATGGTACAGTACTTGTCTCGAGTTTGTATCTTTCAGTTTCATTGGCATGTCTTCTGCTCTACACCACATTTCTGTCGGAGAAAATCAGTTTTCTTAATGTGTTTTAGTTTTCAGGTCTTGGTTAGAATTGATCCAGTGGCCTAGAGGTTTAAGGATGCTTATTCATTTTCTATGAGCGAATGAAATCGCAAATAGAGGTGGGCATGAGACACTTTCCATGCCTAGTGCATGTATGCACATGCATGAATTATCCAAGATTAAAACCAAATTAAGTTTTATTTTCTATATTGACTAAAATCAAAACAAGTTTTATTTCCTAAATAGAATATTTAAAACAAAATTTTAAGTTCATTAAATTAGTTTACTAAAGTTAAAACATGATTTTAATTTCTTAAACGGTTTATGTTAAATGGGAAAGTTACCAAAAGTAATTTATTTCGAATCAATTTTCACCACTTATAAAAGAAAATGGATTTTTCATTTCAAAATGTATCATAGTAAGCTACTAGCCCTAGCTCTATTCCTTTCTTGTCGCTATTTGTGAGCTTGTGTATTTATTTCTCTTTCTGATCCTTGTTGTTGAGTTCGAAGTTGGGTATATTGTATTGTGCTTATACTTTCTATATCGGGCAGTTCTATCCTGGATACATCTCTGAGGTGGGGGTATAGCATCACTCATTTTTGATGTGTACCTGGACTATTGCAGGTGACTCTTCCCTCGTGTGTCAAATTGTGTGTTCTATTTAGTCGAGTAATTTTTCAATATTGCAAGATTCATCTAACATTTGCTATGTCACTGTTACTACTTCCAACACTTTTAATCCTCTCTATAGTAGTAAAAAATGTAAGAGCTTCAGTGCAGTCTAAAAACTCTAAATTTATAGTCATATTATAAACAGTAATCAATTTCTGCTTCCTCTTCTAGCTCTTCCTCCTCCTCCTGAATTATTGTTTAGTCGTTCTTGAACTCAAAATTCATTTGACCGAATGCGAAATAACTGAGTAAATAAATTGTCAAACACAACATAGGAGATCAAATGACTGTATTGTATCTAACATCCTCTATCGAAATACTAGAAATCTGTAACTAGATCCGTGTTTCAAATTCTCAAACAATTATAATCCCAACCGAGGAATGTACAGTGAATCAATGATGGCAGGTCTAAAATTCAGCATCTGTTAATCTACAAATCCCTTGGAAATTCACAGACCATCTCCTTAATTTGTTAAAATAAAACCAAGATATAAGAGCATCTCCAATGCAAAAGGTCAAGGTCATCCTATGTGGAGGTCTAATTAACACATTATTATGTGTCAGTCATTACTAAATGACAAAAAATAAATAAAATGTAAAACTTTTTTACCTTTAGTTGATCTCCAACCCCCAAGGTATTATCTAACAAACTTTATTTGAATTTAGAGACAAAATGATGATGTGGCTTTAAGACCAAAGGTCATAGAGAAAGTCTTATTTAGACTTTCTCCATTACCCCCACTTAGCCATGTCATCTATCTCTATGACCTTGACCCTTGTGTTGGAGATGAATATTTGGTATAAAAAGTCTTAAATCCTAGGTGCCATTCAATTTTAAGACCTCCGCCCCTTGCATTAGAGATGCTCTAAATAGCGAAAACACCCAACAATCACAAAATCTAAGAACCCCATAAAAACAGTAATAAAGAATGTAAGAGCAACAAAGATACACAACCACCCACATCACCCCTAGACAAAAATGTTTATGGAATATTAAACTTACAGTTAGCAAACAAAAAAAAAAAAAAAAAAAAAAAAAAATATTCATTTCACATTTCATGCTGCCATATAGTACCATACTTCGATGCAAGATTGTTAATGGGGGTGACCGAATTCTTGGGGGTTAGTAGATGCAAGTTCTATTCCATATGATTCGAGTATTAATGTCTGGTCACCGTAATCCTGAACCCTGAATCATCATCAGGGATCGTGGAGACTACAAGGAAATGAGAGAGACTGAGTGAGGGAGCGAGATACAAAGAAACTCGATTTTTTCTTTTTTTCTTCTTTTTATGATCATTCAAGTAGAAATTTCATATAAAAAAGGCACTGGGATACCTTAACCCAATGATTACAACCGAACAAAAAAAATGAACGAAAAGGGGATTCGGCTACCCAAGTAAAAACCACAAAAAAATACGAAGGCTGGTATAATGAATCTCGTAGAGAAATCACCATATTTTTCGTAAGCCCTAACATTCTTGTATTCGATTCGGTCCAAAAGAACGTTTGTAATTTGATATCTCTAATGAGGCTGGCTAAAGTTTTCTTTTTGTTACCCAAGGTTCATGCATTTCGATCTTTCCATATACACTACCATATAGAAACCGGGATGTTATTCCAAATTCGACTGAGTTTTTCATCTCCCCAATTAAATTTCCAATCCTTCATAAATGTAATGACATTGGGGTCGTATGACCATCCAAAGTGGCACCCTTCAACAAAGTAATCCCATATTCTCCGGATTCTTCAACAACCATAAAACAAGTGCGAACTCGATTCATCATCTTCCTCACAAAAACGATATACACTAGAGACATCCATACCTCTTCTTAAAAGTTTATATGTCGTCATTACTCGATCATGTGAAAGAAGCCAAATAAAGAAATTGATTTTGTGAGGGTACTCATTACTCCAAACAACATTGGTTGGATAATCCTGAGCACCTTGATCGTCGTTGTCTTTAATTCTATCCTTAACCGTATATTGACCATGATCACCACCAACCCAAATTTGAGTACCCATAACCCCTTCTTGAATAAAGATGGAAGAAAAAAGATTTGATATAGATAACACTTCACTTATAATGGTTTGAGAATGTAATTGCATAGACATAAACACCCACCTTACAACACCTTCCCTAACTTCACACATACTATCCACCACAAACTCCTTGGTACTTGAAACTTCATAAGACAAAGGAAGCATATATATCGCATAATCTTCCTTAATCAAGCTAAGCATCATCCCTAAATCTGGTTTCCTTTCCCGCACCAATCTTGAATCTAATACTTTTGTTAAAATCTTCAAGCTCTTTATAGATATTAAACCATAAGCTACAACTGATGGGTGTCGTAGGCTCAATAAATTAATAATCTTATTTCCACACAATTAACTGGTAATATAATGGAAGTAAGGATCGTTCCCACGAAGAGCAGTGAGTTTTAGTTGTCAAAATGTCACAAAGGGGGTTTTGCTTTAGATTTCAATAAAGTAAATAATCAAAGCAAATAAAATTGTATTGTAATCAATAGAGAGAGATATGATCGAGGAATCCTTCTTCGTATATAAACCGTCAATGAGTTATTATAATTGCATACTAAATGCGTTAATCATAGATTATCACCAACCGTAGAATAACAGCTAGATCAGTGTTATCCCCTAAATTCCTTATATCACTGGATACGGAAGTTCTCGCCTACCAGATTCTATTCACCCAAACCACCTAGTAGTAGATCACTCAAGGTGTAATTTAGTCGAATGCTTTATCTTTTGTGAATTATAGGTTGATCCTACTAGTCAGACTCTTAGATCAAGGTCCACCTTTTAGTGTTTTCTATACACGCAATCGCTCCACAGAATCCCTTTGTAAGGTTTCGTGTCCTCTACTTGTGTACAAGTTATTCGATGATTACTTATCTCCTAACTTAATACTAGAAATAGATTGAATCAACAAATCAATTTAGTTGGCCACCTAAACAATCTATCTATCAATCAATCATAAATATTAATTAGTATAAACAAACGATAATCATATGAAGAACTTCAAAGTAGATTAATATAATAACTCAAATCTTGTTTACAACTTAGAATTCATCCTCAATCAATAGGTGTTTAGCTACTCATGGATGTAGAAACATCCATGATATACATATAAGAAAAGTTTAGAGATATCGTTATGATTGAGAATCGCTCCGAAACCCTAGCTTTGATATTTATCCTCTCCAAGACTTACAATTTCGTAACCTAATGATTTGATATCATTTTACATAACCTAACACCTTTTTATAGGTTTACATTGCTTGGTCTTCACGTATTTCGTTTGGTTTAAGAACCCGACCCGAAATAACGAATCCAAACGTGCCCTTAGGATTTCCAAGGTATTAATACACGTTTTCCACTTGTTAAGTTCGCGAACCCAGTTCGCAAACTTCAAATTCCAGCAGAAATTTTCGGAATTAAAGTATGAAACCCGTCCGCGGACTTTATTGTCTTCGGTATTCAATAAAAACTTGTTTTGGCCACAACTTCTTCATCCGAACTCCAAACGCACTCTGCCTTGGCCCTAGCTATGCTAGTCACACCAAATGCGCCAAAGCATGCCAACCATGCTAGCCGCACCTCCGTGTCAATGGCAAATCATGCCAGCCACACCTAGCCCAAGCTAGCCGCGCCAAGACAAACGCACTCTGCCTTGGCCCTAGCTATGCTAGTCACACCAAATGCGCCAAAGCATTCCAACCATGCTAGCCGCACCTCCGTGCCAATGGAAAATCATGTCAGCCACACCTAGCCCAAGCTAGCCGCGCCATGCCAAACGCACTCTGCCTTGGACCTAGCTATGCTAGTCACACCAAACGCGCCAAAGCATGCAAACCATGCTGGCCGTGCCTTCGTGCCAATGGCAAATCATGCCAACCACACCTATCCCAAGCTAGCCGCGCCATGCCGAACGCAATCTGCCTTGGCCCTAGCTACGCCGGGTCGCACCACGCCAAGCCAAACACCCTTACCTTGGCCCTAGCCGCGCCAAGCCAAACACCCTTACCTTGGCCCTAGCCGCGCCATGCCAAAGTAGCGCCCGCGCCTAGGCTTGCAAACCGTGTAACCTAGGCCAAATTGGCCACGCATGCCATTGGCATATGCCAACACGCATCGCTGGTAGCTTTTCTTACCCGGTAGTGGCCTAATGGCCGAGCATGCCATTGGCACATGCCAACATGCTCATTTGGTAGCTTTTCTTACCAAGCCGTGGCCCTAATGGCTGAGCATGCCATTGGCACATGCCAACACGCTCGATGGTAGCTTTTCTTACCAAGCCGTGGACCTAATGGACACGCATGCCATTGGCACATGCCAACACGCATCGCTGGTAGCTTTTCTTACTAGGTCGTGGCCCTAATGGCCGACCATGCCATTGGCACATGCCAACACGCTCGCTGGTAGCTTTTCTTACCAAGCCGTGGCCCTAATGGCCGAGCATGACATTGGCACATGCCAACACGCTCGCTGGTAGCTTTTATTACCAAGCCGTGGCCCTAATGGCCAAGCATGCCATTGGCACATGCCAACACGCATCGCTGGTAGCTTTTCTTACCAGGCCGTGGCCCTAATGGCCGAGCATGCCATTGGCACATGCCAACATGCATATCTGGTAGCTTTTCTTACCAGGCCGTGGCCCTAATGGCCGAGCATGCCAACACGCATCATTTGGTAGCTTTTCTTACCGGGACGTGGCCCTAATGGCCGAGCATGCCATTGGCACATGCCAACATGTATCATTTGGTAGCTTTTCTTACTGTGGATGTGGCCCTAATGGCCATGCGTTCCATTGACAAATGCCAAACACGCACGCTGGTAGCCTAACTTGCAAGCCGTGCAACCTAGGCCAACTTGGCCGTACGTGCCATTGACACATGCCAAAAGCCACGCTGGTAGCCTAACTTGCAAACCATGCAACCTACCACCAAGGCATTTCGCACACGCCACACACGCCACTAGCTGCTCTGGCATTGCCACTTACACTCAACGTACAACCTACCACCAAGGCATTGCTCACATGCCATTTGCACATGCCACACACACCACTAACAGCTCTGGCATTGCCACTTGCACTCAAGGTGCAATCCGCAACAAAGGCATTCTGCACATGCCATTGGCACATGCTATACGCGCCACTAGCAGCGCCACTTGCATTCAAGGTGCAACCAATACTCGAGACATCAACACAAACTGGGGGATGCTTTCCAGGGTCTTGGTTTGGCGGTCACAGCATGCAGCGTACACTACGCTCATATTAAGAAAGCGTTAATAGGAATAAAGCGGTCAAATAAATGAGGAAATAACGGTGAAAACGTTTTCACCCATAAATACCATGCAGTTACCACCTCCTCCCATTATTTCACCCTTTAGTCTCTTCCTTCATGAGGCCAGGGTACGTTTCAATCTCGATTTGTATAAATAGGTCTTACCTATTTCCACCGGACAACAAGTCTCGGTCAGGAGAAAAACACAACACTCTCAGAAAAGGCAACTTTGCAAGCTCTCCAAAAAGCTTTCATCTCTTGCAATCTTCCGAAGCTTTCACTTTCTGATACAAGTCGAGACACTACTCTCCCAGAATTATTCTGGTCTCAACACCTTTCTTTGCTTCCCTCCCCAAATCAACCCTTCTCCTCAACTTTGTGACCGAAGCAAGTCTAGAAATGACCATTTCTTGGTTTAGGCCGGACTTGTGCAGTTGATCTCTCGAATTTATAAAGTGCTCACGTGCAGCACATTTGTTTAGGGTTTAAACCAGTTTCTCACTCACCTACCGAATTTACCGAAATCGGCGGAAACGATTTTTACCCATAAACAGGTTTATATTAAGTTAATTACATATCTAGATGTCATCTTTTAATGTGTACGATTAGAGAGTGGCAGAGTGCAACTTAGTTTGGTAAGGAAAAGGTGATTCCGAATTCTAGTCTCTGTAGTTTATTTATTCTTTTCGAGTCAGGCATAATGAAAGCATATTCTTCTCATACATAGATGAAATTTTATCTGTAATTCTATTAATTTATGTAGTTTGTGTTGGCATCACGATGCTGCTTGTTGTGATATATCAAAGGCTGAAAGAGGAAACGGATGAAGCAAGGACATTGCTGAATCTGGCAGAAAGATATGTTTCATGGACAACCCAGGAGACAGAAAAAAGTGTGGCACCTGTGGCATGCATTGACATAACAATACTACTTGTCAGGGTGGGAAACAACTAAGGAAAGAAGAGGTTTGCAAGTTGCAAGTGAAATTGGTGGGACTAAAGGTGATCTTTGCAGAGGTTCAATTGGATCAGCTGCTACTTCTACTATCATAGCTGTGTTGAGAGGAGGTCGTGGCAAAGCTACACTAACTATTAGTGGTAGAGTTGGGAGCTGCGCCACTAATATGCTTAAAGATGAGTGACAACGAGGTAATTTTTCATGAAGTTGTGTATTCGTTGTTCACTTGCTGGTATTTTTTTTCTAGTTAGTTTATCTCACATATGTAAAAAGTTGTTTAACAGTAAGGCATTGGAAGTTTCAAGCAACAAGAGCTCGATGAAATGATAGATAACCATAGGAACAGAAAAAACGCCATTTTATAGACTCACACTTGTAGTAGCTTTGTACCCATTTTCTTATGTTCTTGTTTAGGGATGAACATTCATTAATAACATGTGTGGATGTAAGATGTAAGACTGATGTGAGGATCAGTAAAGATCAGTTGTTGGGTTGAATGTAGTTGGTGCAAGTTTTTGTAATATTTTTTTTAATAGGAAGATTTTATACAGGAATATACAGATTTTGTAATTCTGTATTTTTTTAATTCTCATTATATATTTTGGAATGGATATAAAGGTTGCGTAAATTAAATAATCCGTTGCACAAATTACTATATCCGTTGCTCCAACTACAAATAAACCGTTGCACAAGGAACTAACCAACGTTAATAAGCGTTGCTCAAATTAATTTGTGCAACGTATTTTGACGTTGCACAAAATTTGCTATGCCATATCAGCAATAGATATTTGCGTTGTTTAAATTCATTGCAACGCCTATATCCGTTCCAAATCAGCTGTTTTGGTGTAGTGGAATGTCAGCAGGCTTCAAATATTACTGTTTATTATTATTATTATTATTATTATTATTTTTTTTTTTTTTATTATTATATAACTCTTTATTATTATTATTATTATTTTTTTTTTTTTTTTTTTTTTTTATTAAAAATATTATTATTATTGAGAAGAAAGATCAAGGTTACAAGAAATGGTGTGCATCCTAGCTACAAGCTGGGCGCCAACACCCTTTTGAATAATAATACCTAACCTATGGAATAATGAACTTCCAATTCTATGGTTAGCATTGTGACTATACATGCAATTGCTTAACCTTTTCAAAAAAACAATAAAATCCTCACTCAACTCTCCTAAAGTAGTGAATGCCAAGACGCCAAACCCAAGGAAGACGAATCCAAGGAAGACGCATTATTATTATTATTATTATTATTATTATTATTATTATTATATAAATAGATGAATCCAAGGAAGACGCATTACACGACGGTAGTAGGCAGCCGAGCTACGATCTGGGCTCCTACACCTTTTTGAATAATAATACCCAGTCTATGAAATAAAGAGTTACCAAATTTAAAATTAGCATCATTTTTAACTAGGCAGTTTCTTAATCTCTTGAGAAGTAACACCAAGTCTTCTCCCAATTCTCCTAAGGTAGAAAAGGCTAAAGGCTTGAATCCATAGCCCAAGGCAAGACAAGCGTCGACATATTTATTACATTTGCGGAAACAACTCGCATTGATTGCATGGCCGGGATAAAGCTGCGGGTTCGCGGTGGTGAATGGCGAGACTCCGGTGACATCAAAGCATATATCTTTTTGTCTTCCCAATTGTGGACGAAAATGTCTGCAGGTTTAAGATCTTTTGCATCCGTAGACCGCATTCCTAGTGAGACCTCTTTCCGTGTAGGTATCCCCGCCTTGTGGAAGATATCTAGGATGCGAGTCCCTCGCCATATCATGTCCGAACTTCAAACCCACCTCACTTGCACAATGGACTGCATGGTCTGCGTAGATATCCATAGGTTTGCCACATACGGAGCATGTACGTATTATTATTATTATTATTATTATTATTATTATTATTATTATTATTATATAAAAGGGTGCCACTGAGGCTATTATTATTATTATTATTATTATTATTATTATTTTTTTATTATTATTATTATTATTATTATTATTATTATTATAGTAGCAAAACCAAGTCCGTAATTACACAGGGTGTGTAGGAAGCCTAGCGACAAGCTGGGCTCCCAATCCTTTTGAATAATAATACCTAATCGATGAAAAGAGAACCGCCAATTTTATGATTAACATCGTATCTAACAAGGCGGTTTCTCAGACGCTTTAAAAATAAAATAGTATCTTCACCCAGTGCGCCAAGGGTAGTAAAGGCTAACACTTGGAATCCATAGCCATGGGTAGTACATTGCTCTAGGTACTTGTGCATCTTCCTAGATATGACCCAATGAGATAGCTTGACTGGAGTATACGTGCGAGTTCTAGCATTTGGTGAAAGGAGAGACCCCGTAACATCAAAACAAACATCTTTACCATCCTCCCGGTTACTAACAAGGATATCTCTTTGGCTTTGAAGTATTTGCATTGTCGAAGAGAAATCCCAACGAAACCTCCTTCCTGGCGGCAATGCCGGCCTTGTAGCACATGTCAGCCAAGGCATCACGAGCCATATCGTGTCTAAATTTGGGTCCTACCTCGCCGGCACAGTGGATTGCATGGTCGCCGTATATGTCCATGGGCCTTGTGCAAATAGAACACGAGCTTCCGGCTTCAAAGAAAGATATGCCCAAACGATATTGGAGCACGACGCTAAATTGTCTCGGTCAACAGTTTGGTTTTAAACAGAAGCAATGGGGACGGCCTTGAGTAAAATCCATTACATGCTTCTCCCTGTTAAGTTGCCATAAAGTAGACACTCTATCATTTATCTCAAAGCTAGAGGGTAAAGTATCCTTAACCATATCAAAGTAGATTCTTTGCCCGGAGAGACTTCATGAAATGGGGGGGGCAGCGTCATTGATATCGTAGTTGGAAACTGTGATGCCGCATGCTTGTGTGAACGTCTGGAGAGCATGTTGGAAGCTAGGGATCGGTTCTGTGCAAGGAGGTAGCTTAAGAATATTTTGCTTAAGGTATTGGGTTTGCGCATAAGAAGCCAAATAGCAGTACTTCCCTGTATCACGCATGGTATAGACACCGAATCCACCGTACTTGATGGGTAAGGTAGCTAACCTTTGATGTAATGGTCCAAAGCCATTGCCGTCTCCAACAACCAGTTGTCACAGATATTGGATAAGGTGTTGATCGTAAAGAAGATTCGATGCCTGTAGTGCTTCTGGTTTGGTGGTTCGTAGCGAGAAATAAAGCTTAGAGACTCCGATGCAGTTTCTGAGTAATAATAATTCACATTGTGTATCGTGAAGCTGCTGAACTTTGGTCATTAAACTTACTGTCTTCTCGACTCGTTTCACCACAAGATTGCTACTGAATTGTTGATTCAAACTTACAGGCCCTCCTAGCAGTTTCACACCCAACTCTGGCCTACCAATATTGGATGGAAAAACATCATCATCATAGCCTCTAGGATCTGGTACGGGCCAGAAACCTGAGTTTTACTAATGTTTATGAACAAACCACATTCAGGTCCGTATTGTTGAATGATCTTCAGGGCTTTGGACACTTCCAAAGTATCTCCGGCGATGGTTCCGTCATCGAGATACCAGGCGTGGAAGTCTAAAGTGCACTCCGCTGCGATCTTATTATTATTATTATTATTATTTACTTTTATTTTCAATATTTATTAATATTAATTTCTATTAATGTAAAAAAAAAAATCTATTTTAGATTATATTTATTTATTTTAGATTTTAATATTTTCTAGATTTTACTATAGTTTTTCCGGTTTCAGGTACTTAATCTCTGGCACCTAAACGGTGGGATTACCCAAGGTGCGGAATTACAACTCGCAGGGGAACAGTACTGTAAGAACATCAACAGTCACAACAAGAACCGTCCACTGAAGAGATGGTTAATACAGACAACGAGAGAGATCTTCCACCACCTCTACCTTTGGAGAAGAAGCTACGAGAGTTGACATCTCCATGCTTAGATTCGCAACCATTGTGTATTACTTTAACTAACTTGAGAGAGTGAAGTCGAATCGATTCATCATTTCCATCAAGTTCAAGGGACTTCCGGGCGAAGATACAAACCGTCATCTTCAAAAATTCCAGCACAAGATGACAAGTCTTAGGCAAGGTACCGAAGACAGTGATACGGCAATGCTGCAAGCTTTCCCATTCTCTTTAATAGATATGGCGGAAGAATGGTTGTATTATCTTCCCCCAGGGAGTATTATAACATGGACTGAAATGAAAAAGTTTTTTTTATGAGAAATATTTTTCTGCTTTGAAGGCGGCTGCTGTTCGCAAGGAGATTAGTGGCATTCTTCAGATTACCGGAAAGTCTCTTCATGAATATTACAAAAAGTTTTTGGAAAGCTGCCCTCACCACAACATATCTTCAACACTTATTATACAATACTTTTATGAAGGATTACTTCCAGAACAGAGGAATTTGATTGATGCAGCTGTTGGTGGTTCACTTACTGAAAAGGCAATCTCGTAGGCAACTAGTTTGATTGAGAGCATGGCTTCGAATGCTCAACAATTCTACACCAGAAACAACTCAAGTGTTAGAAGAGTTAGCGATATAGGAGAGTCTACACAATTAGAGCAACGGATAAATAACATCGAAAAGGTAGTGCAAAGAATGGCATCAGTGATTATTCCTACTTATGAAGAAGAGTCTGAACATGTGAATGTTGTGTTCCCTAATCAGAGGCTACGGTATAATCCATACTCTAATACCTACAATACAGAATGGAAAGATCCCCTGAATTTCAGCTACGCAAACAAGAAAGCTGCAGCTCCTAACCCATATGCTTGGCAAGGTGGTAGTCAACAACCACAACTCCAATCACAGTCGCAACCTCAAGTTCCCAAGGATGACGCGTCTGAGAAGATGATTACTATGATGCAAGGTCTCTCATCTATGTTCCAACAGAGTCAACGGAAAAGCCGATCAACATATGCGTAAGACCGACTCGCCATTAAAGATCTGGAGACTCGGATGGGGCAAATGGCAACTGAGATGAATCAACTGAAGGCACAAGCATCAACAAAGCTGTCATCACAAACTTTTGTGAATGGGATAATTGGCCTTTGGTACTCATGTTTTGTACAGGACTAGGCTTTGGTCTAACATTTGTCCAACGTTAGGGCTTGGTACCTGGACTAGACGTTGACCCAAATTGACCAGTTAAATTTTGTCTCCCGTTTAAAATATGTTTTAAAAAATTAAATTGCTAAAAACACCCGTGGAATTGCTAAAAGAACCAGACTACATGTTAGGCCTGCATCCATTTCTTCGGGCCTATAGCCATCCCATCTCTTTTTATTTTCTTCTTTTCTCCTTCAGTGTGTCTGCTTCTGTTTAATTCAATGGGGTTTGAGTTGTTTGACCCAAAGGAGTAGTAATTTTGGGAACCCATCACTGATGCGTGTCGTAACCACAACAAATTAATTAATACTTTACTACCTAATTAACAAGTAATATAGGGTAGTCAAGGTCGATCCCACGAGGAGCACGAGATTCTAGTTGTAAAATTTGTCACGAAAGGGGGGTGTAAAAAGCAAAAAGAAAAATAAACAAAGCAATTAAAAGATAAAGTTGAAAGCAATAAGAGAGACAAGATCAAGGAATCCTTCTTCGTTACGAAACAATGATTAAAGTTATGTTCTCTTCTACTTGTTATTAGTCACAGATTATCACCATCCGTAGGATAGCAGGTACGCTTAGCTAGCCCCAAAATCCCTAATTTCACTGAGTAACAGTCCGCTTAGTTATCGGATTCTATTCAAAAGAACCACCACGAGGTTCGCTTACAAGATGTAATTCCCCTGAATGCATTAAGATTTATGAATTTAGGTTTAGTACTAGTAGTTAAACTCGGTTCGCTTGGTTCACTTTCTAGCGTTGTTTCTACACACAATTGCTCCACGGAATCCCTCCGCAAGGTCTCGTGTTTGCTACTTATGTAAAGAGTCAAGAAACGATTACTTATCCCCTAACTTTCACTAGCTTTAGATTAAATCAACAAATCAATTTAGTTGGCCACCCAAACAATCTATCAATCAATCATGAATGTCTTTAAGATCATTCCTATTAGTAAAAACAAACGATAATCATGTGAAAAACTTCAAGATAGAATTGAAAACAAAAACTCAAAACATATATTAAGAACTAGGAATTCATCCTCAATCAATAATAAAATTAGCTACTCATGTTAAAAGTTCACACAAAGAATAAGAAAAGAAAAGTGTTGTGTGTGTAGAGATGTGTGTGTAAAAGATGTAGAAAACTTCTCTATTTATAGGCTTCAATATTCTCCAACTCTTCCAAGGAATAGAATCCTTTTCCTTTAGCAATTCAATTTCCAAATTCAAGTCTTTCCCTTCTTCCATCTTCTCTTTCCAAATTTGAGTCCAATTCTCCATCCAATTCCTAGCCCAAATCTTCACCCATGAGAGAAGTCCATATAAAATTCTGGAATTTTTGGCTCGCCGGAAAACTGGGATTGTGGCGGAATCCTAGGAATAGTCGACGCGCCCACCGAAAATACACCTCTGTTGATGGAATATTCCGTCAAGATTCCGTTATACTTAACTGTTGACTAACGGTCGTTAACTGTTGACCGGGTCAAGGTCTAAGTCACTGAGTCAGAACCGAGTCAATTGATGAGTCGGCTGACTGGGTTCTGAGTTGGTTAAGCCAAAGTAGTTCACGGCCAAGATGGCCATGCTTACCATTGTACACAGCCCAGATGGTTGTATCCTTCCCTGTTCTTCAGTTCAGCTGCATCTGTTGCCTAAGCTTCAAATCATTTGATCCATTGCAACACCTCCATGCTCAATACCAACTGCCAATTCAATTCCATTCTGATTCAATATCTTCTTCTCCATCTCGACTTCTCACCCTTCTTTGCAACTTCTTCTCCTTTGACCTCGGTTCCAACCATCAATTCTTTCATCATTTCCCCTGCAACATCTGCTCCCATATCCTCGCTCATTCAATCCCTCGAGCACAACAAACATTACTCTATCATTTAGCCATTTGCCCATACACCTTGTGATTCCAGCTCTCAGTTCAAACCACCACTGCCTACAGCTCTGCAATTGCAGCAGCAGTTCAAACCAACTTTGCACTCTGCCATTCTGTCATCTCAGGCCACCCCATAGTACAGCCTTAATTCATCTGAGCTGCAATTGCATTTGCAATCCTTGCTTCCCTGCTAAACTTCTTAGCTTCTAAAACTGCAACATACTGCCACTGATCAGCTGCAACACAACCACCAACTCTTCACTGCCATGAGCAATCATTTAATCCTCGGGCGACATCAGTGATTCTTTCGAGAGAGCTCATCCCTGTGTCTACCTGTATCACCATCAACTCAGCACCATACCCATGAAAATCAACATCATCTCCCTGTAACAGTAGCAGCAGGTCTTCTAACTCCATTCTGTCCTAGCCATTGCACCACCACTCTTGCAGTGGCAATTTCTCTTCTCGCCAAACCTCAACAGCGGCAGCAACTCATTTGTTCTCTCGATTTCAGATTCATTGCCCTATTGCCTCAACTCCATCAGCAGCACAGCATAATCAACTTCACTTCTATCAATTAGCCACAAACCCATTGTTCCCTAAGTCTTCATAGTAACAGCATCTTCGTCATCCCCTGTGTACTCTCCCAGGTAGCAGTTTCTTCAACATTCTATCAGAGACCTCTACAGCTAATTCCTTCATCTCTGAGCTTTAATTCTTCTCGTCGCTCATCGATTCTGCTCTCTCAAACCCAATTGCAACGAGAACCCATCTTTTCCTCCTTCTCTGAGATTCACATAAACCGCAAACCCTAATTGCTTCTCGATCTGATTGATTTCATAGCAGCGGCTACTCGTTCTCGATTCAGCATCTCCCTGAGCTCACAACAGCGGCAAGTTCTTCCATCGCAGGCCCATTTCATCTTCTCTCGATTCTGTTCTCTCAATTTCACCACCTTCAATTCTCGATTTCGCCAATGGTAACAGCAGCCATGACTGGATTTCAGCTGCAAAGAATTTGGGGGAGAAATGTTTCTTCTCGATAGGGTTTGATAATGATTGAGGTGGATTTAAACACCCCAGGAATAGGACCACCCCAGTTTGGGTGTTAATAACACATATATTCTGGATAAGGGCTACCCAGTGATGACAACCCCTTAACCATAGCTGGCCTGGCTTTAGTACTCCTCCAAATTGGGTTGCCCCTTAACCTCAACTGGGCTCCATATATCAATCGCCTGTAAAATGACATTTTTGCCCTTTTGGCTCAAATTGGGTGATTTCTTCCTCTTTTCCTCCGTGTGACTCCAAAGTAGCTACAAAACTCAAAACAAACGTAAAATACATAATTTACAAGAAAAATAGCAAAGAAAGCATAAACAATAGATAGTAAATAGGATGTATTCTACACCTATCAAATTCCCCCACACTTAGACTTTGCTAGTCCTCGAGCAAATCAAACCAAAACTTACAACTTCAAAGCGTTCCCGGCGTCACAAGCATGCAAAGAGTTATGAGGACATAGAGTTTCGCATGCTAGTAATAAGAAGTTAGAAATACTAAAGAACATATTCTCATTCTTAAATGTTGAGTGAGAAATAACCACACCATAATGAGAGAACGCGTGTTTGAGAAACGATCAATAAGCATTTCGCCTCGACTTCTGCCTCACCAAAAAGGATTTTATGATAATTGCACTCCAAAAAGACGGCTTTTTATGGGTCACACATGTGTGCGGTAGGAATGAAGAGAGAATTCTCGCAACACGTTGAATGGTGGGAAGGACAACTTCCGAAATATTTTTAAAAACCCACATCTTTTAATATTTTGAAAAACCATTTTTCTAACGATCTCTACGAAAGGAAATCAACCATTATTATCGAGGATGAGATTACTTACTCACCTTCACATCCGATCGCCAATTATGATAACACCACTCTCACGGCATCCAATAGAAACGTCTTCCGCTCCTCGTCTTGATCTTCTTGGTCTTCGGTTTCAACTATTGATGATAAACTCTCGAATTTCATAAATCCTTGACAATTTGTAACCTTTACCTTAAATCCTTGTCGCTTGAAACTTCCTTATAAATTTTCCTTCCCCACGGCTCATTAAATAAAAACAAAACAAATATTTCTCTTGTTTTTCTCTTTTTTTTTTCTTTCCTTTTCTTTTCTTTTTTTTCAATTTTTTTTTTTTTTTTTTTTTTTTTTTTGAAAACAAAAGAAATTAAATACAAAATAAACCATGGCCGTGGAAGAAGTATTTTACCACTTGATTCTTCACAACTTGTGTCGTCTCGAAATCATAAACTTCAAAAATTCTCACCTTTTAATTTTCTTCGCTTTCATGAATAAGTCTTCATACTTGGATATAAAATTATCTCATTGTATTGTAAGTCCTCAACATATATGTAAAAATCTGCTCATTTGTATGTTGCTTTACTTGTATTTGAAATTTGCTCTTTTTCTCGTTCCGTTGCTTGTAAACCTTGAACTTTTTCCAACTTTCCTTGTAGATTTTGATGTCGCTCCTTGTTGATGATGAATGTGTTTCTATGGATCCGTTGTTGTCGAGAGAGAGAATGGTGCTAACTGCAAATCGAACTACAAGAAGGAAGCTTTCATCTATAGACGTCACCCTCATGATTGACAAAATTAGCACTCAAGAGATCAAAGAGTAGTGCTTCTATTGGTGGGAGGTTGGGTAGCTCACCATTCTACCCGGAATTTACTTACGGTGACACACACTCAAAAGAAAGCTCTTTAGTAGATGGAAAATTTCTGGTCGGTGCCTCTCATGATATGAATACGGGTAGTCTCCACTAATGATTGATCAGCAACTCTAATAACGCATTTCTCCCTGCACCAAATTCGCATCACCGGCATGATTAAATCCATTATTTAACACTCTAACAAACAAGAAATCCGAATGTAGTTCTCTAACATTTCCAAGTTCAATTATGTCGGTCAAAATCTCTATGTAAACATACCTAGAAGTATGCTAATGACTCTAAAATCTCTAAAAGTTGGAGGTTTTAAGTAAAACTTTTTTTTTTTTTTTTTTAAATTTTTTTAAATTTTTTTGTAATTTTTGTTTTAAAAACATGCTTAACCACTCCCCCACACTTAAACCTTACATTGTCCTCAATGTAATTGAATCCTCCTAGTAAAGTCAAGGTGGGAAATTTTAACATGATAAGGAACAAGAAAAAGAAATAACAAAAAGCAAAAAAAAATAAGAAATACAAAACCTATGGGTTGCCTCCCATTAAGCGCTTGTTTTAAAGTCGACGGCCCGACTTAGCTCTTGCAAGATTCATTAGCCCATATACTAACAGTCTGAAAATTTGGGGATCCACCCATAATACCTGTTTTGAAAACAATAACTCCATACAAATATTAGCACAAGAAAACAATAGTGAAATTATCGCTCGATAGAAATTTCCCCCACACTTATTCTCGTCCACACTCGGAAGTGTATAAAGAACATAGAATTTTGGAACTTCCATGTATTCCTCTTGGCAAACCTGCATAGTGTTAGCATCAAGTGTTTCCAATGGTGGATATTTAGAAACAAAATCATCCAAAAATACTTTCGAAGCACATACATTCAAACCAATAAGAGGTAAAGGAGAAGAATCAATAGGCAAAGGGTTAGACAAACCTTGCACAATTTCTTGTATTATAGAATCCTCTTCATCCTTAAAAAATTCAAGTGAATTACTTACCTCTTGTATATCGTGGTCCTCTATTAAACCTTGCAACCATTCTTCGTCGTTTTCTACCTTAACCAAAGTCTTGGCATCATTAAAATCATTGGCAAGTTCAATTGGGTCTTCCACAAAATCAATAAATTTGGTTTCATCCTCTAGCATCATCTCTTCAACATTCTCATCATCGGAATCGGGCCATTCACTAAAATGATTCTCGTCGGTATAGATTGTAAGATCTTCTTGTGCGGGTGTTACACCGTTTACAACAATAGGCAAGTGATATCCAAACTCCTCCTTTTGAATAGGTGAAGGATCTTTATTATGATCCGGAGTTGGAATAACTTCCTCATTGTTGCAACGTTCATACACTTCCGCGGACTCCCATCTTTCCCTAAGAAATTTTTTCCAAGCAATAAATGCATCTTCCTCAAGCTCTTCCTTTTGAATAGGTGCTTGATCATTAATAAGATCAAGGCTCGAGTAATCTACACTAGCGTCATCAAAAGTCTCCAAAGGTTGGTTAATTTGTTCGTATATTTTCTCCGAATTCCTTTGAATTTCTCGATGTGATTCTTGAAACTTTTGTTGAAGAATCACGGCAGACATCTTATCTGCAAAACTAGAGAATTTCTGATCATAAACAAAACTATCCTCCCATCCTTGTGATTGTCCACTTACATACCCGTCATAAGGTTGTTGATATGTATGAGAATATCCATAAGGTTCGGTAGGAATTTGATCATAGCCAAAAGATTGGTTTTGATTGTATCCTAAGGATGGTTGGAAGTTGCCATAATGTTGAGGTTGAAAACCATATTGATTGTTGTAATATGCTTGCTCTTGTCCACCATACATGGAAAACCGATACCTGAAATAAGATTCAAAAACTAAGTTAGATACGGTATAGAATCTAACAAAGCAAGAATAAAGCAAAAAGAAAAATAAAAACAACTAAAATCATCCATTTGCTCCCGGCAATGCGGGCGCAAAATTTGATGCGTGTCGTAACCACAACAAATTAATTAATACTTTACTACCTAATTAACAAGTAATATAGGGTAGTCAAGGTCGATCCCACGAGGAGCACGAGATTCTAGTTGTAAAATTTGTCACGAAAGGGGGGGTGTAAAAAGCAAAAGAAAAATAAACAAAGCAATTAAAAGATAAAGTTGAAAGCAATAAGAGAGACAAGATCAAGGAATCCTTCTTCGTTACGAAACAATGATTAAAGTTATGTTCTCTTCTACTTGTTATTAGTCACAGATTATCACCATCCGTAGGATAGCAGGTACGCTTAGCTAGCCCCAAAATCCCTAATTTCACTGAGTAACAGGTCCGCTTAGTTATCGATTCTATTCAAAAGAACCACCACGAGGTTCGCTTACAAGATGTAATTCCTGAATGCATTAATATTTATGAATTTAGGTTTAGTACTAGTAGTTAAACTCGGTTCGCTTGGTTCACTTTCTAGCGTTGTTTCTACACACAATTGCTCCACGGAATCCCTCCGCAAGGTCTCGTGTTTGCTACTTATGTAAAGAGTCAAGAAACGATTACTTATCCCCTAACTTTCACTAGCTTTAGATTAAATCAACAAATCAATTTAGTTGGCCACCCAAACAATCTATCAATCAATCATGAATGTCTTTAAGATCATTCCTATTAGTAAAAACAAACGATAATCATGTGAAAAACTTCAAGATAGAATTGAAAACAAAAACTCAAAACATATATTAAGAACTAGGAATTCATCCTCAATCAATAATAAAATTAGCTACTCATGTTAAAAGTTCACACAAAGAATAAGAAAAGAAAAGTGTTGTGTGTGTAGAGATGTGTGTGTAAAAGATGTAGAAAACTTCTCTATTTATAGGCTTCAATATTCTCCAACTCTTCCAAGGAATAGAATCCTTTTCCTTTAGCAATTCAATTTCCAAATTCAAGTCTTTCCCTTCTTCCATCTTCTCTTTCCAAATTTGAGTCCAATTCTCCATCCAATTCCTAGCCCAAATCTTCACCCATGAGAGAAGTCCATATAAAATTCTGGAATTTTTGGCTCGCCGGAAAACTGGGATTGTGGCCGGAATCCGGCCGGAATAGTCGCCGCCGGCCACCTGAAAATACACCTCTGTTGATGGAATATTCCGTCAAGATTCCGTTATACTTAACTGTTGACTAACGGTCGTTAATCGTTGACCAAGGTCAAGGTCTAAGTCGAGTCGAACCAAGTCGATTCTTTGAGTCGGCCGGGTTATGAGTTGGTTAAGCCAAAGTAGTTCACGGCCAAGATGGCCATGCTTACCATTGTACACAGCCCAGATGGCTGTATCCTTCCCTGTTCTTCAGTTCAGCTGCATCTGTTGCCTAAGCTTCAAATCATTTGATCCATTGCAACACCTCCATGCTCAATACCAACTGACAATTCAATTCCATTCTGATTCAATATCTTCTTCTCCATCTCAGACTTCTCACCCTTCTTTGCAACTTCTTCTCCATGACCTCGGTTCCAACCATCAATTCTTTCATCATTTCCACGCAACATCTGCTCCCATATCCCGCTCATTCAATCCTCGAAGCACAACAAACATTACTCTATCATTTAGCCATTTGCCCATACACCTTGTGATTCCAGCTCTCAGTTCAAACCACCACTGCCTACAGCTCTGCAATTGCAGCAGCAGTTCAAACCAACTTTGCACTCTGCCATTCTGTCATCTCAGGCCACCCCATAGTACAGCCTTAATTCATCTGAGCTGCAATTGCATTTGCAATCCTTGTTTCCCTGCTAAACTTCTTAGCTTCTAAAACTGCAACATACTGCCACTGATCAGCTGCAACACAACCACCAACTCTTCACTGCCATGAGCAATCATTTAATCCCTGGCAGCATCAGATTCTTCTCAGAGAGCTCATCCCTGTGTCTACCTGTATCACCATCAACTCAGCACCATACCCATGAAAATCAACATCATCTCCCTGTAACAGTAGCAGCAGGTCTTCTAACTCCATTCTGTCCTAGCCATTGCACCACCACTCTTGCAGTGGCAATTTCTCTTCTCGCCAAACCTCAACAGCGGCAGCAACTCATTTGTTCACTCGATTTCAGATTCATTGCCCTATTGCCTCAACTCCATCAGCAGCACAGCATAATCAACTTCACTTCTATCAATTAGCCACAAACCCATTGTTCCCTAAGTCTTCATAGTAACAACATCTTCGTCATCCCCTGTGTACTCTCCCAGGTAGCAGTTTCTTCAACATTCTATCAGAGACCTCTACAGCGAATTCCTTCATCTCTGAGCTTTAATTCTTCTCGTCGCTCATCGATTCTGCTCTCTCAAACCCAATTGTAACGAGAACCCATCTTTTCCTCCTTCTCTGAGATTCACATAAACCGCAAACCCTAATTGCTTCTCGATCTGATTGATTTCATAGCAGCGGCTACTCGTTCTCGATTCAGCATCTCCCTGAGCTCACAACAGCGGCAAGTTCTTCCATCGCAGACCCATTTCATCTTCTCTCGATTCTGTTCTCTCAATTTCACCACCTTCAATTCTCGATTTCGCCAATGGTAACAGCAGCCATGACTGGATTTCAGCTGCAAAGAATTTGGGGGAGAAATGTTTCTTCTCGATAGGGTTTGATAATGATTGAGGTGGATTTAAACACCCCAGGAATAGGACCACCCCGGTTTGGGTGTTAATAACACATATATTCTGGATAAGGGCTACCCAGTGATGACAACCCCTTAACCATAGCTGGCCTGGCTTTAGTACTCCTCCAAATTGGGTTGCCCCTTAACCTCAACTGGGCTCCATATATCAATCGCCTGTAAAATGACATTTTTGCCCTTTTGGCTCAAATTGGGTGATTTCTTCCTCTTTTCCTCCGTGTGACTCCAAAGTAGCTACAAAACTCAAAACAAACGTAAAATACATAATTTACAAGAAAAATAGCAAAGAAAGCATAAACAATAGATAGTAAATAGGATGTATTCTACACCCTATCAATCACCGCCAACTCCATCATCACTTTCTCTATCTCTCTGTCATAACCACCTTCTCTCTTGATCTGAAACTTTAATTCAATAATATTCAATCAATTAAAAAGAACAACAACTATATAGAGCTATTACTAAATTAAAAGACTTAAGTCACAATTTCTGCCTCTTTTCCATGGTGTCCGTCCTCGATTTTCATTCAATTCCCTTTCTATCCCAACATTTAGAATTTTTCTCCCAAATTTGATTATCTTCTGAGAATTTGAAGATGATGTTGCAGTAGCCTATGAAGAATTGTATAAGCTTGCTGATAGTGGTATGAAAAACTAGGTAAAAGCAATTGCTGGAGGTGTCTATCTCAGAATTTCTTGATGGTTTGAAAAAAAAATTCCATGTATCAAATTTAACGGTTTGATTTAGGGTTTCAACTGGAGTAAGCAGCTTGGTTTACATGATTGAATAAAATGAAAAAGTTTTCTTTGAATCGTGGTTAGAGATAGTTTTGCAGAAAAAGAGTGGTGGTTGTTTGCTTCGGTGCTGAGGCAGGAATGTAGAAGACCGCAGTGGTTGTTTCGATGGGATACGGAAGAAGAAGAGATTTTAGGTTGATGAATTATTTGTGGCCGTCCACGTATATTTAAGATCAGTGGTTAGATAAAATAAAATTATTAAGAAGTACTTAACAATTTTATTAAAATTATTTACCAAACGGAACTTAAAACTTAACTGGTCAACATGGGTCAACGTCTGGTCCAGGTACTAAGCCCTAATGTTGGACAAACGTTAGACCAAAGCCTAGTCTTGGCCAAAACATGAGTACCAAAATCTAATTATCCCTTTGTGAATCCAAGAGAGAATGTTAATGCAGTACTTTTGAGGAGCGGAAAGCAGATAGAAGAGCCAAAATAACAAGAAAAGGTTAGTCCCAACTCGGAAAATGAAGTACAGGTGGAAACTGTTCCAAAGGAAAAGCCAACTTCAATCGGCCAACCTAAGGACACGGTTCATACTTTTACCACACCACCTCCTTTTCCTAGTCGTTTTGCCAAGTTAAAGAAGCAAGCTCTAGACAAAGAGATGATGGACACTTTCAGCAAGGTGCATATCAACATTCCATTTATTGAGACCATCAGAACGGTACCCAGGTATGCCAAGGTATTGAAGGATTTGTGTACAAGGAAGGAGAGGTTGATTGCAAAGGAGATCACTCAGGTGGGACAAAGCGCTTCAGCTATGTTGTTGAAAAAGATGCCTACAAAATGCAAAGACCCTGGTGGTTTTACAGTCCCGATCACTATTGGTGACCGACTATTTGAGCGTGCTTTGCTTGATTTGGGTGCTTCCATAAGCATAATGTCAGCCGATGTTTATGATTCTTTGAACCTGGGACCATTAAAGGAGACAGGGATTATCATTCAATTGGCGAATAAGTCTAACATATATCCTAAGGGACTTGTGGAAGACGTGTTGGTGCAAGTGAATGAATTGATATTTCCAGTTGATTTCTTTGTTGTGGATATGCAGAATGGAGACAATTGTTCGTCTACTTCATTACTTCTTGGGAGACCATTTATGAAGACTTCTAAGACGAAGATTGATTGCGATACTGGGACACTCACTATGGAATTTGACAAAGAGATTATACGCTTCATCTTTGAAGCTATGCGTTATCCAAGTGATATCCATTTTGTATTTTCTGTTGATGTTATCGGTTCGTTGGCACAACAGATGTTTGATTTGAACAACGAAGATGAACTTGAATCCGTGCTACAAAATAACATTGATTTGGACGTCCATGGCATGCCTGATTTGGACGTTGACTTAGCCAAAGAGATAGTGGAGATTTGTGGTGCTTTAACTGCATCACAAGAAGTTATAACAGGTAATATCTCTTATATTTCTTTACCCGCAATTGATGAAGTTCCTTTACCTTCTGTTGTGAAGGCACCTAAATTAGAGTTGAAGCCTCTACCTGATCACTTAAAGTATGCTTACTTGGGTGATGAAGAAGAACTTCCAGTCATTGTTGCAAAGAATCTCACATCAGTGAAGGAAGAACGCTTATTTAGGGTTCTGAAAAAGCACAAAACGGCTATTGGTTGGACAATTGCTGACATCAAAGGCATTAGTCCAGCCATGTGCATGCATAGAATCCTTATGGAAGATGATGTCAAGCCAGTACGTGATGCTCAGCGTAGGCTTAACCCCCCAATGATGGAGGTCGTAAAGAAAGAGATCCTCAAATTGCTAAGTGTAGGGGTGATTTACCCAATTTTCGATGACAAATGGGTTAGTCAGTGCAAGTGGTCTGAAAAAGTCGGGTGTCATTGTTGTACGAAATCAAGATGATGAACTCGTTCCTACAAGAGTTCAAACAGGATGGCGAGTGTGCATAGACTACAAAAATCTCAATTCGGCTACCCGCAAGGATCACTTTCCTTTGCCTTTCATTGATCATATGTTAGAGACGCTAGCAGGACATTCTCATTATTGCTTTCTGGATGGTTATTCGGGATACAATCAGATTGTTATCGCTCCGGAGGACCAAGAAAAGACGACTTTTACTTGTCCTTTTGGTACATTTGCATATAGACGGATGTCGTTCGGTCTTTGCAATGCGCCTGCCACTTTTAGAGATGTATGGTCAGTATATTTTCTGATTATGTGGAAAACATCATTGAGGTATTTATGGACGACTTCAGTGTTTATGGTGATTCATTTTATATTTGTTTAAATAATCTTGAACTTGTGCTTAAAAGATGTATAGACACTAATCTTGTTTTAAATTGGGAGAAATGCCACTTTATGGTAGAGCATGGTATAGTGCTCGGTCACGTCTTGTCCTCTCAAGGGCTCGAAGTAGACAAGGAAAAGATAGACTTGATTAAAAACTTACAATACCCCACTTCGGAGAGGGAGGTTCGCTCGTTTCTTGGTCATGCAGGTTTTTATAGGCGGTTTATCAAAGATTTCTCCAAAATCTCAATGTCGATGTGCAAATTGTTGCAAAAGGAGGTTGTCTTTAACTTCGACAAGGAGTGCAAGGATGCCTTTGACAAATTGAAGGAATTGTTGACTATTGCACCAATTATTAAGTCACCTGACTGGAGTTTGCCGTTCGAGCTAATGTGTGATGCAAGTGATTATGCAGTCGGAGCTGTTTTGGGTCAGAAAGTAGACAAAAGGTCACATGTGATTTATTATGCATCAAGGACCCTAAATGAGGCTCAGATCAACTATTCGACAACTGAGAAAGAGTTACTGGCTATAGTATTTGCATTAGAAAAATTCAAAGCTTATTTGGTGGGTACCAATGTGATTTTATACTCTGATCATGCAGCACTGCGGTACCTATTGAAAAAGAAGGAAGCTAAACCAAGAGTCATACGGTGGATTCTTTTGCTGCGAGAATTCAATATTGAAATTAGAGACAAGAAAGGTGTTGAAAATATTGTTGCTGATCATCTTAGTAGACTTGTTGTTTCTGAAGAACAACTTCCCCTACAAGATTGTTTTCCAGACGAACAAATCTTTTCTATTGAAGAATCAACACCTTGGTATGCTGATATAGTAAACTATTTGGTTACAAGGTGGTATAGGATGTTAGCATATGATCGATAGAAACACACACATTTATCAAAACTTCTCAAACTGGAAGTATTTTCTTTAATCTCTAAATCTCTGACCCTAAAATAATTGACGCAACCTTTATATATAGGCTTCACGATTTTAACTCAAAACTTATAAAATAAAGCTAAAAATATTCACTAATAAAGAAAATATCTATCGTGACATAAAGCCAGAATATATTCCTTATTCACTAACTAAAATAAACTCAAAACTAACCAAACTTAGACCGAATAATCAAAACTAGTTACGACCACGTGCTCGGCGTTCCCTTTCTTCATGGTAACACAAGGCAATCTCGTGCACTACATCATTCTCCCATGGAAGGAGGAAATTCGCCGTCGAATTAGGCGGGTCGTCAAGCGAGTCTTCATAAGGAAGAAGGTGACCCACATGAAATACATCTGCATCTTGAATTTGACTTGGAAGATTCAAACGGAAAGCATTAGGATGGATTGCTTCAATGACTTCCAAAGGGCCAATCTTGTGAAAAATATCTTTAATAACTACTGCGAAAACAAAATCACCAACAGCCACATCCACAGCTGACTTGTACTTAGTGGAAGATGCAAACAAGTTCTGGCCGGTAGCAATGGGAACTTCTTGGGGTTTATGACTTGAAATTTGGACTGTAACATGCATAGGATGCAAGTAGGGCATAGGTGGGAACACTTTTTGATCCCGTTGTTTAATACATGAACCAATATCCGTTATTTCTGTCTCATAATTACGTCCCAACAGCATATTAGAAGCAATAGTAGAGATATTTGCGGAAGACGGCTCTTTTGCTGGGACTAGGGTAATGCGTGTGGAATTAAATGTATATGAATAAGAATTCTTTTTACCATTATGATCCACTTTCCTATCATACTTCCATGGTCTTCCCAATAATAGATGACAGGCATCCATCACCACAACATCACACCAACACTGTATTGATATAAAGAGACAATGGAAAAATTCACTAGACAACGTTTAGAAATAGTTACCTCTGAACCTTTACTAAGCCAATGAAGAGAGTAAGGATGGGGGTGTTTTTCAGTAGGTAGCTTCAACTTACGAACGGATTCCTCCGAAATGACATTTTCACAACTGCCGGAATCGATAATCATACGACAAACCTTTCCACCAATAGTACAAGTTGTCTGAAAAATATTCTTTCGCAGCCATGGCTCATCATTTTTTGGAGTAAAAAATGAACGACGGAGAACCATTAAACACTCACCTTGATCTCCATGCAAAAATACTTTTTGTGGCACATCCGTTTTCTCTTTAGTGTCAGCGATAGATTCATCCTTTGCATCACCTTCCACTAATAAGGACTTGCTAGGCCTTCCAGCTTTGCGACAATCCTTCGCAAAATGACCAGACTCTCCACAACGATAACATGTGTTAGCAGCAGACTTTGACGAAGAACTAACATCATGTACTGCAGAAGCATTCTGTAACGGGACCATAAGAGGGTGACTAACAGCAGACATAACATTCTGACGGGTCCATTGTTTTTCCAAGCGCAACGCACGCTGATGGACTTCAAAAACAGAAAAATAATCAAACAAGTTTAGAGTATCTTGAAAGATTTGACGCAAACCTCCTATATAGCAATAGACAAGTTGTTCTTCAGGCTCCATAATACCCGATCTAGTAACCAAATCATAAAATTCCTTCGTATATTTGTCAACGGAACAAGAACCTTGACGAAGATTTTGAAGACGAATATATGATAGGGTGTAGAATACATCCTATTTACTATCTATTGTTTATGCTTTCTTTGTTATTTTTCTTGTAAATTATGTATTTTACGCTTGTTTTGAGTTTTATAGCTACTATGGAGTCGCACGGACGAAAAGAAGAAGAAATCACCCAAATTTAGTAAAAAGGGCGAAATTGTCATCTTACAGGCAAGTGATATATGGAGCCGACCAAAGGTTAAGGGGCAACTCTATACGGAGGAGTACTAAATACAGTCAGCTAAGGATAAGGGGATATCACTGGGTGGTCGCATACAAGGTGGGTGCAAATAAGACGTCCCACATCTAAAAACCTAATTGGGATCGATGGTCTAAGACACATTCAATTCATCTCTCTGCATCTGATAAAACTGAGGATAGAAAATAAACAGCGGCTGCTGTTAAAATCAAGAGGAAAAGATCAGAAGTGGGTTTGTGTTGGTGTCCTGAGAGATTCAATGGAGAAGATGGTGGTGCTTGTACCGTAGTCGAATCAGGTGAGTTGTAGATGGAATCAGTGGTGCTTAAATGAAGATCGTTCTTGAGATTGAGATCCAGATGAAGAGATGAAGGTTAGGGTTTAATCGACGAAATGTTATTGCTGCTATTCAATCGATTCTGCTGATGAATATTAAGAATGGGTTCATGCTGCTGTTGAAGCTCGGTAAGATGGGTTTTGAAGAGAAAGTGCAGCTGAAGTGATGCAATGGAGGAGAAAGAAAATGAGTTTTGGTTGAATTCAGTTTTGAAGACAGATGGAGAGTGGGTACGATTCCATAGAAGGTTGAGATGAAGAAAAACGGGTTTGTGATGATCCTGTTAACGGATTAAGGATGGATTGTTGATGGAGGTGGTTATGAATCTGTCAAATTTGGAATAAGAAACTGATAGAGAAGTGCTGATGTTACAGGGATGTCGCTATGGAATGAATGAGTAGTGGCTTGATGGAACAGCTGCTGCTGCTGCCATTGAATCGGAGAAGTTAACACTGTAGAATCGAGAAAAGAAGATGTTGGTGCTATTGAAAATGAATTACAGAACTACAACAACTGAGTATGAGAATGAGTAGATGTATGTTAGGATTCTTAACAGGAGAAGACCAAAGAGAAAGGCCTGAATTTGGCCTGTGCAAGTCCTATAAACAGCCGAAACTCGGCCGATTTTATGTTCCGACAAGTTGACTCAGTGAGTCCGATGAACAGCGAGCCGATTCAACTCAGCTGAGTAAGACAATCTAGTTAGACCAATCAACTGACTCGCTGCTGACTTAGTGTCTGACTTCTCTTCTTTGACCCTGTTGACTAACGAAGACCGTCAGTTTGACCGTTAACTCTGACGGCACCTGAACGGAATATTCTTTTGGCTGAACAGAATCTCAGGTGACCGGTGGTGCCGGATTCCGGCCATAATACCAGCTTTCCGGCGACCAAAATTACAGATTTTTGTGTGGATTCTTCTCATGGGTGTGAAGACTTGGACTTGGAATTGGATGGAGAATTTGGCTCAAATTTGGAAAGAGAAGATGGAAGATGAGAAAGACTTGAATTTGGAAATTGAATTATTATGGAATGAGGATTCTATTCCTTGGAAGATTTGGAGAACATTGAAGCCTATAAGTAGAGAAGTTCTCTACACATCTTTTACACATCTCTCTACACACACAACACTTGTGTTTTTGCTTGCTTTTCAAAATTCTTCTTTTAATTATTTGTGTGAACTTGAAAAATTCTCCCTTTAATTATTTGTGTGAATTTCAAAAACATGAGTAGCTAATTTTCTTATTGATTGAGGATGAATTCCTAGTTCTTAATATATGATTTGAGTTTTGTTTTCAATTCTATCTTGAAGTTTTTCACATGATTATCGTTTGTTTTTACTAATAGGAATGTTTTTATACATTCATGGTTGATTGATAGGTTGTTTAGAGTGCACGCTAAATTTATTTGTTAATTGATCTAAAGCTAGTGAAAGTTAGGGGATAAGTAATCGTTTCTTGACTCTTTACATAAGTAGCAAACACGAGACCTTGCGGAGGGATTCCCTGGAGCAATTGTGTGTGAAAACAACGTTAGCAAGTAGACCTTGATCTAAGAGTCTAACTACTAATATCAACCTAATAAGTTCATAAATCTTAATGCGTTTATTTAAATTATATCTTGAGTGATCTACTACTAGGTGGTTTGGTAAATAGAATCCGGTAGTCGAGAACTTCCGTATCCGGTGATACAAGGGATTTAGGGGTTTAGCACTGATCTAGCCGCTTTACCTACGGTTGGTGATAATCTGTGACTAATAACATGTGGATGAAAATCATAACTTGAATCATTGTTTTGCAACGAAGAAGGATTCCTTGATCTTGTCTCTCTTATTGATTTCAACTTTATCTTTTAATTGCTTTATTTACTTTCTTTTGCTTTACACCCCCCTTTTGTGACAATTTTGACAACTAGAATCTCTTGCTCCTCGTGGGAACGAACTTGACTACACTATATTACTTGTTAATTAGGTGGAAAAATATTGATTAATTTGTTATGGTTACGACACGCATCAAATTTTGGCGCCGCTGCCGGGGAGCAGCGGACGATTTTAGTTTTTTTTATTTTTCTTTTTGCTTTATTCTTGCTTTGTTAGATTCTATACCGTATCTAACTTAGTTTTCGAGAATCTTGTTTGGTGTTATACCTTTGGTGAATGCTTAAAAAGGGCAGACATTGAGTCCAATACGTCTTCGATCCCAAGCACTCAACTAAAGGATTTCATTCGAGCGGTTAACACTCCACTTCCTCCTTCTTCATCAAGTGAATTCGCAGTTTCGGACAAAGAGGAAGAAACAATGGCTGAACGTACACTCAAGGAACTAGCTTCTCACAAGCTCGATACACAACAATGGTGTATCCAAACTAACTCAACCTTCGAGATCAAGCCGGGGTTGATTAGAGAGTTACCAAAGTTTCATGGCATGGTGAATGAAGATCCAAACAAACATCTTATGGACTTCTATACCATAGTTATGGCTATGCTTCCATCGGAAACTAATGCGGATGGAGCAATGTTGAAAGCTTTCCCGTTTTATTTAGCGGGCAATGCTAAGGAATGGTTATATTATTTGCTTTCCGGAAGTATCACAACATGGAATGGGATGATACATATTTTTGATTCTTGGACGATTGTTTGAAATTTCTTTAAATACTTACTCAAAATGATTTGCAATACCCATCTTGATTTCATCTTTATTTCCGGTCCATCGTCCATAGATACGAAGGTTATTGATGTTGTTAAAAGCTCTATGACCCTTCACCACACGATGAAAATATTTGGTGTTTCTATCTCCATCTCAAAAATATCTAATTCTTGACTTTTTTCACATCATTATGCTTTGACGACGATGATCCACATCAAATTATACTTTAGCCGTCACAAGCATGTCCCCTTCAACTTCGTTAAGACCCCTTTTATCATCTAGTTCATCTAATTCTTTCAACTTATTAATTTTCGTGTCGATAGCCCTATCAATATTCCTAAAGACGTCTCGATTCCACGCCTTCAATTTCTCTTATAAGGCATTTAACTTCTTCGAAAAACATTCACCCGTCGTACCTACAAAAGAAAAAGACTCCCACCATTCTTTCATTAAATAAATTATATTAGTTCCATCAAGCCAAGCTAATTGAAATCGGAAAGGGCAAGCACCCCAATCCGAATCCGTTGAACATAACTCAATAGGAAAATTATCCGAAAAAGGTTTTGCTAGGCGCTTGAAGTTGATATTTGTAAATGATCTTCCCAATCCGAAATGAAAAGGAAGCGATAGATATTGCTTTTCTTATTGCGGGGCCTACTCCAAGGGTATTTCGCACCGGAATGAGGCAAGTCCACAAGGTCCAAGTCATTACATAAGTCGTTGAAGAAATTTATCGAGTTTGAAACTCTACGACAACCTCTTCTCTGCACCATGTATCTTATCTCATTGAAATCTCCATCGAAACACAAAGGCATTTCATCGCAATAACCATGCAGAGTAGCTAGCTCCATACATAATCCTTTTTTTTTTCATTCACATTGCAAGGACCATAGACGCCAATCAAAACCTAACGGAAATCATCCTCCAAATTACCACAAGAAATACTTATAGTAAAAATGCCTTCAAGAAAATCATCAACTTCAATCATAACTGAATTCCATATCAATAAAGTTCGCTCGACCTTCCATAAGAGCTTAACACAATCCACTTACACGGAGTTGCACCCCAACATTGACGCACAATAACTTTTGTACAAGCACTCAGCTTCGTCTCTTGAATTATAAAAATAGTAGGATTCCAACGATTTACAAGCTTCTTTAGCTTAGAGCGCTTATCCAAGTCTCCAAGACCACTGACATCCCAAGAGATTATATTAAACATTTAAAAATGTGACAACCCATTGAAATCCTACATTAATTAAAAAAACCAAATTAACCAAACATTAATTTTCAACAGTAATTCCCAGAGCCATCTCGTCCCTAAACGCATTCCCATGAGAAAGAATTGATTTTGACACAAAATTGAATTCCTGATTTGTGAAGTCAATACCCGAATGACTACCGAATTTTTTTGAGTTTGTCGAAATATACGTTGAGTTTCTCATGTACGTATATTGCCGTCTCCATATTGTTTGTTTATTTATATTTCTTTATTGTGACCAAGCAGAATTCTCTTGGTGTCTTCCATAATTTTCATTCTCGTCAATATTGTAATGCATGGCATTGATGCCCTCACAGCCGCTCTGTTTCTTTTTTTTTCTGCTTGATACTTCCCCATTCAAAGTGTTTGAGGAGCCAGAACTAGTTGAAACTTCTTTTAATAATTTAGACTTCAGCTTTTTCTAAAGACTTCTTTGTTTTCATTTCAAATACAAGCTTATTTTTTACCCATCAAAAAAAGCCCAGGTCCACTTGATAGACACATTTTTGTGTCTGATTTAATCTCAATTGTATATTTTGTTAGTGCTCGATTTTGTATTTATTATGGCTTTTTGTGTCTTTGTAGGTGTTTTTGGAGAAATAAGCTTTTGCGGGAAAATTGGCTCGAAAAGTGGTATTTGCGCTCGTGGGAGAAAATTACTATTCGGACCCCACATTTTGGATAAGGGGCACCCAGATGATAAGGGATAACCACCAGTGTAACTGCTATTCGCACCCCACAGACGGTTAAGGGGCAACCCATCCTCTTCATTCAAATCCCGGCTTTGGCGGGAAACTGAGTTATCATCTGCGAAGGTTGCTGTGAATCATTTGGGAGAGATTTAGTCCGGGTTTTGCTTGGATTAGAATTGTTAATATCCTGATATGCTAAAACAGGATAAGTGTGTGCTCAAGAGTCAAATAAAAAGAGGATTCCATGGTTCTCTCGGTGAACAGAGTAGTGAGGAGATGTCGGGAATTGCGTGAATTTCTGGGCAAGATTTGGTCGACTTTTTGTTGGATTTTCTCGACAGTTGAATGTGGTATTAGATGTTCCAACACAACAAGATTGTTACTCGTGGCAGAATCGGAAAAAACAGGGAAGGTATACGTAAACATGGAGATGTATTTACGGGAAATTTTTTTGAGCTATAATTGGAAGTACGTGGAGAATGGGCTAGTGGATATGTTCTTCAGAATTCAGTTCTATCAAGAAAAAGGCAGTTTTAACTAAACATGGAAACGCGTAAAGAAAATAAAGGGAATATAATCCCGTGACTTTTGCAGGGAGAAAAAAAGATTTATTCGAACCTAGAGGAAGCTGTGGTGTATAAATATAGGGGTTCGAGTCCAAAATAAGGTGTGGAGGGTTTGGGGTCGATACAGAGGTACGGTAGAAGCTGCAGAGAAGAATCGGAGGAGCTTCAGGAAATTGTTGCTTCTGGTGTAGAGGAAGAACACGAAGAACATTGGACCTTACGTGGTGCCGTCGCGAGAATCTACTACCTGAGACAACTCTCCAAAGAGTCTTATATTCTACAACAGTTTCCATATACCGTTTCGTAACAGACATTGTAATGATTGTTTGTAACGCTCATACAACGTTGCAAACTATGTCCGAGTCATTAGTTTTCTCTTGTTTTTCACCCTTTTGAGCTATGAATACCTATTTTGAGCACGTGAATAACATGAGGAGCTAAACCCCAACACTGGGAAGATGGAGGAAGCCTTATTTCACAATTGTTTGGTAACTATATTTGATTTTTTATGACTTTTGCACTTGTTTTAATTGTTTTATGATTTTTATTAATTAGTTGTGATTTTGTCTGATGACGTATGCTTAGACTTAGAGCTTTTGATGCGTTATGCTTATGATTTACAATTAATCTTCTACAAAATCTACTTTTGGCAAAGAAATAGAGTCTACAAAAGAGCTAGAATTGTTATGAATCAATATACGAACCAATTGAATGTGATTAATGGTGGAATCCTGAGTCTCAGTACCTCTCGTTATCATGACAATCTTGTGAATATATTTTCTTTGTTTTTAGTATCTTCTTAAATCGAGTCTTTACAAGTCTGAGTTGAACGAACTTTACTACTACTTTCTACAATTTGTTAAAATCACATCAATTTTTGGCGCCGCCGACGCGGACTTGTATTTAGATTTGTTTTAGGTTTATTTTTATTTATTTTTTTCTCTTTTACGCCTTTGGTATTGTTTGATTCTTTTCAGATTTGGAGCGAAGCTACAAGGAGACAAAAAGTGCTATAAAAGGAAAGCATCGCCAAAGAAGGAAAGAAAAGAGGAATCCGAAAGGAGTGAAGAGGAAGATTTTGTACATATTTATTTTATTTCTTTTTATTTTTTAGAAACTGTAAATAGGGTTGTATTTTTGTAATTTTCTTTTTATTTTTGGACACTTTTTGGACTTGGACATTATTTTAAAACCCTAAGGAAGGGTTACAAATTAAATATAAACTGTTTGCAGGGAAGGACGACAGTTACGATCTGTCTCGGCCCCTCGGGTTCGTACACTGACATCGGAGTCGGTGGCCCGAGTCGACTTCAACGGTTCATCGCCCGTCTGGTACGGGAGGTAAGACTCTATCCACCCACGAATCCCCTGTCAGTGGGTTTTATTCTGTGTGACAACTCACACCCCTGCGAATAGAATGTCGAACTGGTATTACAATAGCCAATACAAAGAATATCCGACTGAGTTTCAAAATGGACGTTACTACTTTGACCATAATATGAATAGTGGTTGGGAACATCATCTTTTTCAAGGTTATGGTTCATACCATGATGAGCCCAATTATTATCCATACACCCACAGGTCATACGAGCAAAATTCCTCTCTACTAGAGTTCGCATGTAAGTTAGCTGAGTCAACACAAAAGTTACTTGAGTCAACACGTAGTTCAGATGCAATGAATAACTTAGTTTTGGACGAAATCAATGCAACGTGTGAACCTTCTTTCCTAGATGAAATGGAAGTCATGTGAGTCGACTCGAGAAAATCTTTGTTAGAGGCCCAGAAAGAAATGCTCAAGATAGTTTTAATTTCCAATATAGTGTTTCTAATAGTACCTTTGAAAATGAAGATAGTTATTTGCATAATCAAGATGACGAGGTTAGAATTGGTAACACTACTTTAGATGAGGTTCAACCATTTTCATGTTATTATAACGATGATTATGATGAGGATAGTGTTGATGAAGAATCAAATATTTAGGCATAGTGATCGTGAATTTGCTACTCCAATTGAGCTTTACAATGATAATATTATTTCTAGTTCAAGTTCAAGTCCAAATAATTTTAATAATTATTCACATATTCAAAAGGACGAGGATTTGACTAGAGATACCCCCGTTTTAGACGATGTAGTATTTCCTTATGATTACGAAGTGATGATAGTTTTGAGGAACGAGTTTCTTCTGAGAATATTGTTTTAGAGTCTAGCGATTTAGAAACATTAGTCTTAGACAAAGAAAATGAACTCGTAGAGATGAGTGAGGATGAACCTGACTTAGAAGAATCAATTGACCATTTTCAGGAACCAGATGACCTTGAAATTAGGGAAGTTGTGACTAGTCTTTCTAGAGACACTGAAAACTCTAAGCTTGGGGGTGATTATCATTCTCCATGTGCCTTAACTCTTAAAAAGGTCCCTCACTTGGGACTTGACATTTGTGCCTCAACCATTTTAAAAGATTATCTTCATACACGTTTTCCTGAACCTAGTGATGTCCATAAGGAAGTTCAGTTGTTAGAAGCCCATCCTCTGGTTGATGTGGTTAGCCCAGGCTATGATACCCAGATTGATTTTGTTTTCCCACCAAATAGTTTTCAACCAGTGGGAACGTATAAGTCTCAGATGTGTCAATTATTTAGTTTTGAGACTAAACCTAAGTACTTTAGGAAATTAGTATCGACATATTTTATTATGATTGACCGCCAGTTTCATCGTGGTCAATTGTGTGAGTCAAAACTGATTGACTTTAAGGATCCGCAATTATTTAGGTTATTATTATGTGCTTCTAAGTTTTTACTAGAGTTTTTCCAGACTCTAATACCTGAATCAGATCTTAGTTATGAGGAAGTGCAGCCCAAAGAAATTTATTTAGACCCTTTCATAGAGCCTGAACCTGAACCACAACTAGATGTAGTTGTCTTAAACAGAAACTAGACAAGGGAGTGCTTTATTTGCTAATTTTCTCGGCATGTTGCAGATTCCTTTTACTTGTGATAGCTCTATTTGGTTTCGATGACCCACAAAAATTTCGTCTATTACTTTATGATTTTATAAGGTGACTAATCCTTCCTTAGTCTGGCTGAAGACTTTAAACTTAGCACTTCTTGGGAGGTAACCCAACATTCATGCGACACGGTAATATCTTTCCTTAACTATTTTACTTCAAATGGTAACAGTTTCTCCTTGTTCATGCTTTTAATTTTATCTTTAGAACATTGAGGACAGTGTTAGATTTAAGTTTGGGGGTATGGGAGAAACATTTTAGTTTCCTTGATAAACTCCAGAGCCTAGAAATTTATGCTTATTAAGGATGGCACTAACCAATCTAAGTGGATGGAAGCATTTTGGTTGTAGGAGTTGAGGAACCAATCGATTAGATGGAAACATCTAAAGAGTCTATTCATAAAAGCACGAGCTCGGGTGTTAGAATTAAAGAAAAACATGGTAGTTTCGCCATATCTCATTGAATCCTTTTCACTTCTATTTTTATTTTGTTTTCTTTAAAATATGTTTATCTAAGTGATTAGGTGGGGCCCACGATTCAAGTTGTTACCACTGCTAGGGTGAAATAGAGTGATTGAGATACAAAAAAAAAAAAAAAAAAAAAAAAAAAAAAAGGAAATTGAGATTGAGACCATCTCGACCAACCGGAATAAATTCAATAAAGTCGACCTTTGGAACCCTTGTATATGCCGGTTGTGTTGACCTAGAGTTAAGATTATCGACCACTTTGGTTCCCTTGTATATGCCGGTGTGTTGATATTAGTCGACTAGTATCTCAGTCCATTAGGATAGGTTCGTTTTGGCGGTGGCCTTCGAGCGGATATGGGAAACACTTTTCACCTTAGTCAACATCAAAACCATCTACGTTTTTTCTTTATCCATCTCATTATCTATCCATGTGATTGGTTGAATCCGGTTATGATGTCCGAAACTATCCAGTAGAGCTTTGTGACTTATATATGAATTTTAGTATGCTTGAGTGCAAACTCGTGTACAACAATTGGAATTTCGCATCGGGGTACTTCCTCCTATAGTCAATAAGTATGCCAACCAAGGAGATTCTTTAGTGCCTTCCAAGGTTCTGCATAGATAGCTAGGGTCTGCAGTGTAAAGGTTTTGTGGGTACATCTCTGGTAAACCCTCCCGAGACTATAACTCGGCCACTAGGGCCACCTAGGGGTTTAAAGGCTTATTGCATACGCTAAATGCAATCGATGATGCCTGCGACAGTGAGTTAGGATTTTATTTTAAATTTGCTCGAGGACTAGCAAATAATAAGTTTGGGGGTATTTGATAGACACATTTTTGTGTCTGACTTAATCTCAATTGTATATTTTGTTAGTGCTCGATTTTGTATTTATTATGGCTTTTTGTGTCTTTGTAGGTGTTTTTGGAGAAATAAGCTTTTGCGGGAAAATTGGCTCGAAAAGTGGTATTTGCGCTCGTGGGAGAAAATTACTATTCGGACCCCCCCATTTTGGATAAGGGGCACCCAGATGATAAGGGATAACCACCAGTGTAACTGCTATTTGCACCCCACAGACGGTTAAGGGGCAACCCATCCTCTTCATTCAAATCCCGGTTTTGGCGGGAAACTGAGTTATCATCTGCGAAGGTTGCTGTGAATCATTTGGGAGAGATTTAGTCCGGGTTTTGCTTGGATTAGAATTGTTAATATCCTGTTATGCTAAAATAGGATAAGTGTGTGCTCAAGAGTCAAATAAAAAGAGGATTCCATGGTTCTCTCGGTGAACAGAGTAGTGAGGAGATGTCGGGAATTGCGTGAATTTCTGGGCAAGATTTGGTCGACTTTTTGTTGGATTTTCTCGACAGTTGAATGTGGTATTAGATGTTCCAACACAACAAGATTGTTACTCGTGGCAGAATCGGAAAAAACAGGGAAGGTATACGTAAACATGGAGATGTATTTACGGGAAATTTTTTTGAGCTATAATTGGAAGTACGTGGAGAATGGGCTAGTGGATATGTTCTTCAGAATTCAGTTCTATCAAGAAAAATGCAGTTTTAACTAAACATGGAAACGCGTAAAGAAAATAAAGGGAATATAATCCCGTGACTTTTGCATAGGAGAAAAAAGATTTATTCGAACCTAGAGGAAGTCGTGGTGTATAAATATAGGGTTCGAGTCCAAAATAGGTGTGGAGGGTTTGGGGTCGATCTGAGGTACGGTAAAGCTGCAGAGAAGAATCGGAGGAGCTTCAGAAATTGTTCTTTCTTTGGTGTAGAGGAAGAACACGAAGAACATTGGACCCTTACGTCTGCATCGCAGAAATCGGTCGCAGACCTACTACACAGACAACTCTCCAGCAGTCTTATATTCTACAAATAGTTTCCATATATCGTTTCGTAACAAAGATCGTAATGAGTTGTTTGTAACGCTCATACAACGTTGCAAAGCCCCGAGTCATTAGTTTTCTCTTGTTTTTCACCCTTTTGAGCTATGAATACCTATTTTGAGCACGTGAATAACATGAGGGGCTAAACCCCAACACTGGGACGATGGAGGAAGCCTTATTTCACAATTGTTTGGTAACTATGTTTGATTCTTTATGACTTTTGCACTTGTTTTAATTGTTTTATGATTTTTATTAATTAGTTGTGATTTTGTCTGATGACGTATGCTTAGACTTAGAGCTTTTGATGCGTTATGCTTATGATTTACAATTAATCTTCTACAAAATCTACTTTTGGCAAAGAAATAGAGTCTACAAAAGAGCTAGAATTGTTATGAATCAATATACGAACCAATTGAATGTGATTAATGGTGGAATCCTGAGTCTCAATACCTCTCGTTATCGTGACAATCTTGTGAATATATTTTCTTTGTTTTTAGTATCTTCTTAAATCGAGTCTTTACAAGTCTGAATTGAACGAACTTTACTACCACTTTCTACAACTTGTTAAAATCACATCACCACTCATAATCAAACATTGAATTTTCCGGAACCGCAGATTTCACCCGTATCCGTCCGCAAAATTGCGGGTAACACCCAATCCGCAAGATCTATGAGCCGGACACGGGTGAGACTTTCAAATCCGCACTTTTAACGGTTTGGTTGCGGTTGGATTTATAAATCCGCGGATTCACCCACACCGTAGGGTAGTAAAGAAACGTAATAAGCCGGGACTCAAGCCCAGTGGTAGCATCAACACTTGCTTAGGACTTCCAGTGGTAGCGTCAACTAGGGGTGAGCATTTGGCCCGTAATCCGCGGATTTAACCGGGACCAACCGTTTTGCGGATGGATGCCCGGACCGTTCGTTAATGAGTTGGATGCGGATGGAATTTTTGAAATCCAACGGATAACGGATCGGGCCCGGATGCAACTACGAAAATCCGTTGGACATCCATATCCGTTACATTAAGGACATTTGTATAGTTCTAGACAATACAATTGATTATTTAGGAATTTTTAAGATGTTTGCTTGGGGTGTTGTACATGGTATTTTTATATTTGTAGACATATATGGGATATGTAGGTTTTATAAAGAGTCATTTGTGTTAGTTTTATTTTCTTTACTAGAAATTTTAACTAAAACAAATCCATTGGATTATCCGCATCCAATCCGTCCATCCGTGTATCCATTGGATGCAAATCCGTTGGATCTGGATTGGATGCGGATGCCAAATTTAAAATCCGTAGTGCAATGGATTGGATGCGGATGAGGCGAAAACCACCCATACCGCCCATGCTCACCCTAGCGTCAACACTCACTGATAACTTGTGAAAATAACGTAATAAAATGTACGGATGCATCTTAATGTTTGATTATAACTAATATCAGGGCCGTCTTAGGGTGCAGGCCAGCTAGGCGGTCGCCTAGGGCCCCAAATTGTTGGGGGCCCAAACTTTTTTTGTTTACAAGTAAATTACTAACAGTCGATAAGTGTCACTAAATTATTTTGTTACATTTACAAATATAACAGACAGTTGTTACAATTATAATTGTTACAAACTGTATTGTAACAGCTAAAACCAACTCTAAGTATCTATCTATACGTTATATTTTGGGGTGTGTTATGCCAAATTAGAAGTATACAACCCAAAATCTAGCCTAAAAAACTTGAAAAAAAAATCAACGGCCTTCGGCCACCAAGCTAAATCCAAGTTATCGCTTTTAGTAGTATGCAAACTTATCTCCAAAATTAAATTTTTTCCTATGTTCTTGACTTAATAACGCATAAAAAGGCCTCAAGATTTAAGTCCGCCTAGAGCACTCTGATACTGTAAGACGGCATATAAGATAATAAAGATATAAGAAAGCACAAATGAATGTAAAGAGACAAGCTTTCACGTATACTATTATAGCAATGCACAAATTTCGGGTACCTTTAGTACTTAAGCTCTTTGTGTCCTGTTGTTTGAAATAGATGCTACGGTGGTCGAGAGATTTGTGATAGTTCTTGGAATAAATTTCAGCCCAAACTTTATTGAAATTTGAGTGACATCTGGACCAATATTCAAACTTTTTTTTTAACTAAATCCGCGGTTAATCCACATCCGGACCGTATCACCCGCTCAGGCCGGACACGGTTGAATTTTCCAAATCCGCAATTTTAACGGATTGAACGCGGGTGACCCTAATCCGTATCCGTCCGTCCGTTGCACACCCCTAATGTTATATATGCTAACACTGAAAATGCTTTACAGCCCCCCTCATACCCCCAGATTTTGCCCCCGTGACATGTCGTTCAACTCTTGGAACAATCCAACATTATTGGACCCCTGCTAGCTCCAGAGGGAAGGAGGGGATGCCACATCAAGGAGGGTATGAGTGGGAGTACGAGTTGGGGCGGGTAGCACTGTCCTGCTAACACAACTGTTTCTGTGACTACTTGATTTGACATGTGGTCAGCCGACCGTTTATCGCCTCCTACCAATACAAGTTGCCACGTTCCCCTTCGTCTTCTTCCCCAGCTCCGGTCCCTTGTACCCTTCTCTGGCGCCACAGATTTTTATTTTGATACAAACGATATTTATCAACAAAAATAGGTTTTAATCCAGATTTTACTGTCTCCAAAACCTCTCCAATCATTCGTATCTCCACCCATACTTTTCAATGCATTAAAGCTTGATCTTCACACCATCCCCATTGCTAAATGGACCATTCACATTCACTCTAACCTCAGAAAGATCTGCTGATATTGTTGTTTCCGGACAATCCACCAACCCCCAAACTTATCCCCTATAACTTTAAAAAGCAGAGTATTGCCGTAAACTAAAAAAGGAAGCCTACTTACTCCCACCCAAACTTTGTTAATATCCTTCGGATTTGGTCTGCCAATTGCATTAATATCAGCAAACCATGAATATAGTTGAATTTCAGTATCTTAGCATGCCACTTATCAATTTTACTGATCCAGGAGGATTCAACATTCGTTTTTATGGTAAACACGATCAGGCCCGGTCATGTGTTTCCGGAGGCCGAAAGCCCAATTCTTTTTGGTGGCCCCTTGTTTAGCATAAAGTTTATAAATAACAAAATGTCAATAAAATAATTTGCTCCTTCACAAATCTGTTCTTTTATTAGTGGCCCCTTGCAAATCAAAACCAAAGCTCCCTCCAAATTTGTCCATTATCCATACACCAACTTCTTTCCAATCATAATTATTTGAAGTTACTTCAACAACCATGGTTCTTTGCCAAAGAGAGTCTATAAGTCTCTAACTCAAGCATGTACCTAATTCTCTAGCTAGGATCTTATCACTTGCGCAATCTTAGAATTCCTAAAGCCATTTTTAATAAAATATCTGAACTTAAAAACAGAGGAGCATATGAAGACGAGAAAAGATTCCAAGAAAACTGAACTTTAAATTGAACATTCAAACGGTAGAAAGCAGCTACAGCTCGAAATCACAATTGTCCACCCAGAACTACTACTTCTCCCACCATATGGATGGCCGAGGTTAATCAGCTTTCAGACATGACTTGAAGGAAACAGACAGCATCTAAACAAGGCATGAGTATGCCAGAGCCTTTTCCTCGCTGAGTTCCTCCTCTGTTTTGTCCAATTTGTTCCTTGAGAAGTCATCGATCGAAAGTCTTGTTACCAAGTAAAAGCAATTAGTGAAAAACAAATGATGCTGTTTTCTTTTGATAAGAATTCATATAATATGAGCGCATACCTTGTACAATTGACCATTCTCCATTTTTGCAAGTCACGGGGAAGGAATAGATGAGCCCAGCAGGTACATCGTATGATCCGTCAGAGTACACTCCCATTGAAACCCAAGTGCCCTTTAAAATCAACCATGGAGAAAAAGAGTATGAGGAAAGTTAACATTTACAGTTCTGATATTATGGAAAATGCATGGGTCTATATAAAATAGTTACCTCTGGTGTTCCAACAACCCAATCACGAATGTGATCACAAGCAGAACTTGCAGCAGATAAGGCACTTGAGAACTTTCTTGCTTTGATAATTGCAGCCCCACGTTGTTGAACAGTGCTGATAAATTCTCCGTTCAACCTTCAAAGCGTACAATATATATGATGTATTAAGCTAAAGTGGCTCAGAAAACTGCAACTGTAAGTTTGTTCAATAAAAAAAGTCTAATTAAATGCCTGCCATACCATGCATTATCAGCGACCAGCTCCTTAACAGCCTTTTCTCCAGCTGATGTTTTGACATCAAGACATCAAGATACTGAGTTGAAGAGTGGTTTCCCCAAATGATAACATTCTTAACATCACCGACTAGAACCTGCATAAACAGTAAGAAAAAATATCGATTAAGCAAAAATTTCCTTAGCGCGCACTAATCTGACCATATTTTGATTGGAAAAAAGCTGAACCTTGCAGTTAGCAGCTGCATGCACTTCTAGGGCAGATGCTTGGGACTTGTAGATAGAAACGTTTTTGGACATCACTTTCCTTGGGAATCCACCAACCATGACTGCGATGTTCACCCCTTTGCATCCGTCCACAACATCAGTTGTAGCAACAACACCTGGTCGAAGCGAAAAATATTTGGTTTATTAGTTCTTATCTCAATGGAAGACGGATAACACAGCACTTTAGGCAAAAGAAGAAAAGATAACGAGTATCTACCTTGAAGAAGAGGAAAAGCAGCATCAACCAGCTCCATTTTAACTCCATTCAAAGCCTCTGCTGCTGGTGGAATGTCAAGCATATGCAAGATAACAGGCTGATCAGCACCCAACATCACTCCCCTAGCAATCATTGGCACGAGAGCATACCCGATTTGTCCTGCAAATTCAACCAATCCAAAAGAGTAAAAATTAGCCCATTGTATTTTTCTTAATCATACCCAACTGAATAACAAGCACCTATGCGAAATACTCTTGACACAGGGAACAAAATCTGGTATTACAAATGCACAAATCCATATTATTCGCTAGGGTTAAACTCAACAACAACAAAAAACTTACAGACAGTACCGACTAGAACTTCGTCAGACATTCTTCCTTAAGATAAATGCTTCCATCTTATAACATCTAATGATGTAATTTGATGTGATAAACAACATAATTATTCACATTTAAGATAACCTAAAGTGGTGGCAGAATAGAGAGCTTCGCCAAAAACCCTCTAAAAGGAAAAAGAACAAATAAGAAGTGTAATTGGAAAAATCCACCTGCAGAGGTAAAAGCCAGACCCACATATATAGAAGCCAGTAAAACAACATACTAAAATATGAATTAAAAAAAAATGTCCATTGAATCGTTATGACATAGAATCCATGGTTATGTACCCAATTGACTAAGTGCAGACAAAATAAATTACAATCATGCACCATTTGAACCTTACTATCTTAACATTAATGAATTATTGCAAGGCGCAAGATGAGCCTACACTCAAACTAGTACACGAGATCCTAATCACACAGTTGTGTGCCGCAAGTGACACCCGCATTCCTCAGTTAAGATCACACGTTGTTTCAGGTCTTCAGAGACCATTCAACAGGGGGGGGGGGGGAAACACATATATATGTTCTATATGCATGCAGCATGCGTTAAGTATATTGGCTAAGTAAGCAGCCAGTTTGCATTTGTCAAAATAATTAAAAAGAAAAGAAAAACTAATGATGCAATTATCCATTCATAGCATTTATACAAACATACCAGTGTGAATAATCCTTCTCAAGTCCTTTTTTCTTTACAATATCCAGTTGTGATGTAACTGGGACAAAGAAGAGAGAGAGAAGACGATGGCACCAAACACGACATTAAAGAGCTGATACACTATCTTCAGATATCATACATTACTTTAACGCAAAACCCAGATATCATATTAACTCTTAGTAGCTTAAATGAATTTTCAGTTGTCGACTTATTTGTTAAGTATGTCATATCCCTCCTATCAGTATTAGGCAGCTCAATTGGAAACCCTGAGGAATATAAGCTGACAACCTAAATCACATAGAGTACAAGAGAGTACAAAATAGACTTAGTGAATCCTTCTGAGTTTATGAGATACTAGGAAATCCAGAGAAAGACGAGAAGAAAATGATGATGAAGAGAATCAAAACGGATATGAACGCAGAAGAAGAGAGGCGGAGTTAAAAAGGCCAGTGGAAACTAATTCTAGTACAAATGAACAAATTTTGAAAGAGTAAATACCGCAAAATTGAACTGTCACATTTTTTTAATCAAACGAACAAACAAATCTGATATCCACGTCATTTTTTTTTGTTTTGTTTTTCGTAGCCCTTAGATTTCCATAGGACTTGCCCTGAAGGCAAGGCACCATCCATGAGACATAACAGACTGTTTGCGAAGCACAGTTTTTCTGGTAAAGTTTTTCTAATTTTTTCTGCTTGTAGTTGCAATGTCTGTTTCCAATATAGAAACTCAATAATTAACGGTTACGCAATTCAAAAAAAAAAATACAAGTTTATTCGTTCAACAAGTAGTGAAGCTTTCACGGCTAATGTAAAATACTTTTCTGGCCAACCATCCCAATTATCCTGGTCTTTAGCTTGCAAATTGCTCATTCCTTCTTGTGCATTAGTAGATAATGGCGTGTCAAGTCTATTGTCTGCTAAGTTTCAATTTGTGCTACTATTTTAATGCTAAAGCCAATGTGACCACCAAACATTATTTATTGCCCGATAACCTTCCATCTCATAAACCATGGTAAAGATCAATGTGATTTGAACCTACAACACCCTAATTTAGCAAATGTTTCTGATTGGTAGTCGAAACTAGCCCAATGGCTGTTTAAATCTGTATCTATATAGCCACCAAACCTCACAATGCACATTCGAAAATTCAGCATAACTAGCTCATCAAAGTCTAATAAAGAGTAATTCAATTAGTACTAACAGCACAACAATCAGTGAGAGAGATTATAACAATAACCAGGGCACAAACAAAACCACTAAGGGCAAAAGTGGAGAACTGTCCAGTATATAGATACCACTCTCACCGATATGACCAATGTCAAGCTGAACTGAAGCATGGTCTTTCACAGTAATAGAGCAAGAAGCTATTAATCTATCATACATTCAACAATGTATTGTGTATCGAGGCATGAACTACATCTGCTTGATGTCACGAAAAGTAAACATCATACAATGTTAACAAATCAGGAGAAATATCCACATTACAGAATTTATTCAGATTAGTAGCATACTTTCAAACATCATATATAAAAATCGAAGAGTAGAATAAAAGACATACCTAGAATTGAGGTATTCTCTTTGTGCACCCAGCTAGAAAAGAAACAAACTGAGAGATCCTTAAACAACTTGCAATCGCATAAGACTTCCACTATGCTAAGATCTTTATGATTATCCGCTAGACCCTTAAACATATCTTAACGGTCTTTCTCCGATTACTTGTGCACGATTTCTTTTGACAAAAGGCATCTCTATCTTCAGCAAACATACTCAACACATCTTTCTTCAAGTTTGTTTCTGTAAATTGTCTCCAGGAACATTTCTCCACTTGTTGTATTATGTTATTAGAGCAAACTCCAGATCTTATTCTACCCAAAGCAATGGAACCCATCTTTCACTTGAAAGATGAGACCTCATCTTGCTTACTTTCTATACAAATTTTGTTACTACTTTCTGAATCCATCATCTTTGGGCATTTTCATATTGAGACATGAAGGTGGGTTAAAGAATGAACTTGACATACCTCCTCTTTTGCTGAATCTTCAGAAGAAATCTCTTCTTGGGTTTCTTTCATTTGTTCAGCAATGAATGAATCATACAATTGAGTACTACCTTTGCTGACTGGTTCTTGATTCTTCTTCACAATATTTTGTATCTGAAAATGGGTTTTTCAGAATCTTCTTTCTTCTTCATATCCACCATTAAAGTTTCATCATTAGTGGTGCAGAATTAACATGAAAACCTAGAAATGACTTCTTTCACCGTTTCTTCTGCTTGATCAATTCCTAGAGTAACTTCATCTTTTTTCATATCCTCATCATCAATTACAGACATTTCATGGCTTTGTTGTAGAGAATTTTTTGAAGGATTAGAACCCAGGACTTTATTTTTTTCGATTTCTGGTTTCAAATATGTAAAATTTGAAGAATCATTAATAATGGGTTTTGGATTTCTTTAGATATAATTGTGCATTTGAAGCTGAATTGGAGTTTAGGGTTAGATAGGACTTGCTTGAATCACTGGATATAGAGAGATAGAGTTTAGCCTTCAGGATTTAAGAGATCAGCTTTGCTACACACCGAGTGAGAGAAATCCCCTGGGACCCTGGGAGAGACATCCCCAGGTACCCACCTGGAGATCAGCTTTGCTACACTAGTGAGAGAAATCTCATGGGACCCACCAGGATATTATAGGGGTGTTGTTTTTTATTTGCTCTGGGCCCACCCCAATTGTGTCACGCGCTGTGATTCACGGGATTTCAATCCTGTGAATCTATACTTTTCCTTGAGAGATTGAGATAAAAAAATTGGATTATAAAAGTTTAAAGCATGTTTCAGAGAATACAGCAAAGCCCGGTTTGGGATTGTTTTTTTTCAACCAAAAGACTTTCAGAATAAACTCAGAATAAATTTTTACCAAAATCGTGTTTGGTAAAAAAATTTCAAAGTGCTTTTGGAGAGAAGACTTTCATTTTAAACTTTAACTCGCTTTTAAAAGCTACTCAAAGACTAAGCTTTTTAAAAGTTATGAAAAGCAGTTTATGGACCCACATAATTCGATTTAACCGATTCTCTATTTTAACCTTGTTAATTTATTATAAAGACAAGTTTTACCCTCAAATATTGTACATTTGACATTATAATTCTAATTTAATTTAATTTATCTATTTTTTTTATTTTTTATTTAAAATAATAAATACAATAATAATTAAAATTATTATATAAAATAAAATAAAAAATATTAAAATGAAGAAAAATTAATAAATTAATAAAAAAATAATTTTAAAAAAATAATTTAAAATAATAATATTTTCATAGCAAACCACAATCATAAATTTTTTAATTAAATAATAAAAACAATTAAAAAATTAAAAAAAATATTACTTATATTTTATTAAATATATTAAAATTTGAAATATAATTTATTATAATAAATTGTATTAAAACTAATTTTTGAAATATGTCTATTTTCGTCATTAACTACATCATCAGCACTTTTAAATACCAGTTTACCAAACAGAATTTACAGTTTGTTAATTGCACAGTGTTTTTAAATTATAGTTTACCAAACGTCATGCAGATTTATTTTCACAGCACATCACAACAACACACAACACAGCACAACAGAAAAGCGCTTTTCTAAAATTCACAGCAATACCAAACTAGCTTTAAAGTGAAAAAATTAGAGGCTCCTTTTCTAGTTGGGGACTTGGATATGGACCATATATGATGTTGGACCGGCCATCGAGGCATGACTCCATTGGATCCTAAAACGGCTAAAATGGAAACAATTCCAGTTTTCACTGTTGTGCAATTCTTTCTTTCACTCGGGTGTATTATGTAGGGCGACCGGCCCGCTCAGGCTTTTTATTCCATCCAAGCATATCATTCACTTGCAAATTGTTTTTTTTTTCCCTCGACTCGATAGAATCTAAGTCATTAAATCTTACTCCAAAATTATTTAATAGTAAACTAAAAGAAAAATGTTGAATTCAGCATGTATCCAACAAATCAAGTACAAAATATTGGCTCATTTGAATGGCCACAAACCAGATATAGACTTCAGTTAGACTTTAAATCAGACATCATAAAAATGAAACGAAAAAACAAACGAGTTGGGTTTCAGATTGTAAACCAGATCCAAACAAATAACATGTCAGTAGTCAGTATCAGATAATAATTACCACCATGGTTTTTAAAAGCGTACGCTTCACGCTTCGGAGAGTACGCTTTGCTTCAAATTTCAGCATTTCACTCCGAAGCGGTCTTGTGAAGCGCATCTTTCATGAAGCGTACGCTTCACGCTTCAGAGTATACGCTTCGCTTCAAAATTCAGCATTTCGCTCCAAAGCGTTCATGTAAAGCGTATCTTTCATGAAGCTTTAAAAATTTTGCCTAATTTTTAAAGCTTTGAAAAGGAAAATATGAATGTTTTAAGGGGGAATCGAACATCCCACCTCCCACTCGTCTGGAGTAGGTTGAACTGGTGTACACACGCTTTGTTTTTGGTAAAAAATAGACTTATATAAAAATTATATAGATAATATCTTCCTAATAAATTCATAATTACTAGTTACGACTGATTTATTTATAAGAAAACATCTGCTTCAAACATTGACCATGAAGCGACGCTTCACGCTTCGACATACGCGTCGCTTCCTAAAAATGAAAAATGCTTCACGCTTTCAATACCTTGTTTACCACCTACTAGGAATCTTAGCTTTAAAGTTTGGTCTCTACCTAAGGATGGAAGAATACTGATACGCTGTTATTTTCCAATATTTTGTGATTTGGCTAGATTCACGGTTTCGCATGGTGAAATTCCGAACTAACTAATTGTTAATGAAAAACACCGCTAAAAAATATGTTCGAGATTAGTTTACATGAATTTCTCTAATTTGATTTTGAATGGGCCTCTGGATACACGTATAAAACCTTGCAACTTCTTGCTTCCTTCCAATAATTCCAACATCAAATACCATTATAAAACTTCAAGCTTGGTTGTTATTTAGATGTAAAGTTTATACCCAAACAAATTGTATTTCAATTCTTATACAATTTTGAGATGTTGAAGCAACCAAGGAATTAAAAAACATGAATGATTCACCATTCTTTTATAGTTATATATGGACTTTTCAAATATAATAGGAATAAATCGTAAGATAAAGCCATCCATTATCATTATGGGAAATGCTTTCCTCCTTAATGATTAGGATATTGGCTATCATTGTGGTAATTTTCTTCTTTAATTCACACCTAATATTTTAATACTCTTTCCGATGAAAATAAATTCAAACATCTCTTTAGTATTGACTATTTATCTGTAATAATCCAGTCTAGATTTTTCCGGGTCAAAGAGACAAGCATTGACTATTTATTTGACTGTTTATTAGTTTTAGTATTGACTTTTTATCTGGTTCAAACATTATTAGTTTTAGTATTGACTTTTTATTTGGGTATATAACCCTCAAATATATTTTTCTGGGTCAAAAGGACAAGCAAATTTAGATATTGTTTAAATATCCAAAAGATATGTAACGATACCAAAACTTTGTCTTTTAATAAATTTATCTTTATAGACAGTTGAAAGTGCCCTTTCCTTATAAAACTAATAATGTTTTCTCGTCTTCTTCCACATAAAACGTGGATGAAAACTCGACCTTAATTTTGATCAGAACCAAATTTTGTTAGTTTATCTTTTGTGTTATTGATTATGAAATTAATATCACTCACCCACGAAACTCATGAATCAACACCAAATCTTTCAACATATATGCATTCACTTGAAGAATTAAAGTCAAAAATCAATTGATTCCTACAAAATCAGGTATTAAATTAACTTGAATCAATTGATCCCTATAAAACAGGTATCAAATTAATTTGAATATTTTTAAGGTATCATCAAATTCATCATAAAATAAAAATAGTAGGGTTTTGTGGAAGCTAAATCGTACATTTCTTCTCACCTCTGATCTAAAAGAATGAACATTTCTGTAGGATCATTATATCGCGACTCGCGAGGATAATAAACGACAGTTCTGCGAGGGTCTCGCAGGTAATCAAAAGGAATGACACATTGGATGACGACAGGAAGAAGTGAAGTCTGGCGATGGTTAAGAAGTGTCGCGAGTATGAATACTTGTACATTCGCGACACTTCGCGAGACATTCCCGAAAATAAAGGACAGCCTAGCTGTCATTCACCATGAATTACCCTATATAAAGGGATGAAAGATCTGTTGTGAGGGGGAATTTTTGAAAATTAAGTCATTAGGAAAGAGAAACTGTGAGAGTGTCTGTAATTCTTGAGTGTAATTCCATTTTCCTGTGTAATAACTTGAAGAAAATAGTTAATAAACATTTTGTTGTTCATCTTTCAATGGTTTAGTAATTGGATTATAGTGAGGGGTGTAGTGTGGGATTTCCTGCAACTACATATTGGCGCTAGAAACAGGGACTGAAAAAAGATAAGCATAGAGATTTGGAAGAATTTGAATGAGCAAGAAAGAAATTTGAGGTAATCTTCAAAAAATTTACCAAAAGAGAAATGGCTAGAAGAAGAAATGTACTTGAACAACCAGTGAGAAGAAGTGGAAGACTTGCTGGAGAAAGGAGAAATGAAAGAGGAGAATCGTCAAGGATGAATACGAGGAATGATGAAGAGAATCATGTCCAAGCTTTAATTCCCCCAGTAACAAATGTAGATTACGATAGAGTAAGTGTGCACACTTGGAGGACGGATTCAGAAGATGATAGGGAAGAAGGGCAGCAATTGGTAAACAATGGAGAAGGAGGAGGAGATCAAGAAATGAATGGAGAAATGAATCCAGGAAATGAAGGGGTCACAGCGTTGGAAACGTTAAGGCAAACGATACATGAAGAGAGGCGACTAGAGGAAGAGGAGCGAGCAAATTTGACAAGACAGAATCATGAATTAAGGATGGAAAACATGAGATTGCAAAATAGAAGATCGAGAAGCACAGCGAGATCGAGTTCAAGATCAACTAGGGAAGAAAGAAGGAGAGTATTACCAACAGAAAATGCTGAGGTAGAAAACCAACATCACGAAAGAAGAGAGGGAACAGAAGATCGTTATACTCCACATCCCGAGAATTTCCAGGAGGAGCAGAACGAGGAAAATCAAAGGGCTAGGCAATTTCAGGGGACGAATGATCCAGCCACTGAAGGAAGAATAATATTGCACGGAAGAGAAGCACTGAGACGGCAACAAGAGATTGAGGATGATATTGAGAGGCATTATGTTGATCAAGCACGCTTAGCTCGCGAGAGGGAGAGAGTAAGAGCAGAAGTGGAAAACCAAGAATTGGAAGAAGCAATCCGACAAAATAATCACGACAACCGAGAAAGGAGGCGAGCACAAAATCGTGTCAATAGAAATACCAATGGAGAATACGAGAGGATGCAGAGAAGAGTTGATAGAGAACCCAGAAGAGAGAACGATAGATATAATGGTGTACGAATTAATGAAGGAGACGAAGGAGAAAGTCGCAGAGAAAGGAGAGAAGAAAATAGTGAACAAGAAGGCCAAAACAGGCATGAGCGTAGGAGGAGAGAAGCAGAGCTAAAAAGACCAGCAGAATCAAATCCTGAGGCGAATGAACAAATCTTGAAAGAACTAGCAGAAATGAGAGAATTGTTGAATAATAGAAAGGAAGGAGGAAGAAGACAATTAGATGAAGCCATTTTAAGCCTGCGAAGAATCCTTTCACACTAGAAGTACAAATGGGAGGAATACCTCCTAAATGCAATTGCCTTCATTAACCAACATTTTGATGGGACAACTTTATGCGATACAACACATCAAGGCTTATATGAGATGTATGTTGCAATGGGAGAATCATGATGCCATATTGTGCAAATATTTTGCATCAAGCTTAGTGGGAGAAGCACTGAAATGGTTTGAAGGATTACCCAGAAATACAATCTCGTCATTCAATCATTTACAAGCTACTTTCTTGGGAGCGTATATAAGTAACAATTCCACGCGACCAGGAATTGAAGATGTATTCGGATTGAAACAAAGAGTTGGCGAGAGTTTAAGACATCTGACAATAAGATGGAGAACAATGTGCGGTGAAATGGGTAGGAAGGGTAGAGGAAAGATATCTCATTTTATCATTTGTAAATGCCATTTCGCAACAAGTTTGTTATACATTCAAATATTTAGAATTAAAAATACGATTACGATCATTTGAGCCGCGAGAACTCCAAGAAGAATACATTGCTTTAGAAGAAAGACAAAATGAGATGGAATCGTACCCAGTTGCGAATACAAGCTCGAATGCTGCGAATGCAAGTTTGTTACCAAAATTTTTAAACTCAGTGGCGACTACTTCGCAAGAGCAACCGAAAAATAGAGTTGATGATGGACAGCAAAAAAATAGTGGCTATGGGAAGCCGAGATCAGGAGGAGTTTGATAGAGAAAGGAATTACTACAACCGCGGCAACAATAATAAAATTCAGAGATTGGATCATATGCAAGAAACTTATGGAGCACGAAGACAGAATAATCATGGAGGGCCAAGACGTCGCAGAGTAGTATGGGAAGAAATCAGAATGCCACCATTGAATGCTAGTGTGGAGAAGATATGGGAAGCTATACTTGTAATGGAGGACGTACCGCCACCATGGAACGCAGGGAGTGAACCACCACCAAGTGACAGAAGTCATGAATATTGTTCGTACCATCGCTTTCATGGGCATCTAACAAATGACTGCAGAAACATAAAGAGAATCATTCTCAGAATGATTGATCAGGGGAAGTTGAATCATTTTCTAAAAGATGAAGAGAAAGGAAAGAAAATACTAACAACATCACCATCAGAAATGCAAAGAACAGTTTCAAAAAAAGGAAAGGAAGCATTTGTAATAGAAGTGGGAACAAAGGCCAAAAATCTATTTTGCAACTCTATCGTTCACTCATATCGTACAATCGAAGATTTTCACGATAACGTGCTTAGTAGAGTATATGCAAGAGATTTTCATAACAAAGAAGTGATGAACCTGGCGAGAAAGTCGCAATTGAAAGAGTGGCAGCTAAAGATTATTTCTTTCTCTGCAGACGAAGTACCCAAAGGAAGAGAAGCACATGATAGCCCGCTGGTGGTGAGACTGGACATTAATCCGAGACCAGTAGATGGAGAAGATGACGAAAGCGAGAAAATTGTTGGGCAATCAATAGAATCCTAATCGATCTTTGGAAGTTCGGTGAATATTCATTTTACCATACTTATAAGACCATGGGTGGAGAGGATGAAAGTTTGATTCCTTCAACGTACAAAATTTACGGTTTTAACGGCACAACGAACAAACCTAAAGGAGAGGTTCACATGAGAATACCTTTACAAGGATTATCAGCTGATATTTTATTCTGCGTGGTTGACGTGGAATCTCCTTATAACGCATTAATTGGGCAGCCATGGCTGCACAAAATCTTGGGAGTAGCATCAACATATAATCAATGTATAAAGTTTCCCCATCCAAACGGTATTGGAATTATAAAGGGAGATTGGAAGGAGGGGCAAAAATGTTATGAGGTTGATGTAGAGAGCTGCGAAGAAAGAAATGCTGAAAGGAAAGGTTGGAAACAGAATATCAAAGATGAACAGAGAAAAGAGAAGCTGATGGTGGATAGTATAGAGAAAAGAAATGAAGAAGCATCGCGAAGTGCCGCAAAATTAGGCGAATGTTACGATGCTGCCAAAATAACTGATTGTAGTTCATCGCGAAGTGTCGGAGAAACATCGCGAAGTGCAGCAAGTGAATGCATGAAAGTAGATGAATGTTATGATGGGAAGAAGCCATTCAAGGATTGGGATGATGAAGAGACAAGGAGTGCAATGAACAAAAGGCATAAGAAGTAAATAATCAAAAATAAATGTGCGAGAATCTAAAAAATAAATGTCAAAAGGCATCATAGGGGAAAATTTTGCGAGGACTTCGCAAATGTCAAAAAGCAATTAAATATGAATGATTGAATGATTGAAGCAATCAAATGATTGAATGAGTGAATGAATGGGACGAACCTTTATGGCGTACACCCTAGTTCGCGAATAACATTTCGTAAGAGGCAAATGTAAGACCTAAAGTGCGTCATATAAGGGGGTATCTCTTAACATGGCTCAGGGAAAAGGTTACACCGCCCCTGGAACCTTAGTCATGCAGATTTGGGGCCCATAAAAGCCTATTCGGAAGAGATACCTTGGATTCCCAACTATATATGTAGGTTATACCCTGGTTGGGCGACCGAGGGTCTCTTCCAAGGAGTCAGCGTATGATCAAGGCGCCGAGGTACACGGTTGAGTCAAGAGTGCGGGGAGCATGGAACTTCCTTACCACTCTTGACAAGTCTTGACGCATGCTGCACTCGCCCGAAGAAAACTCCACTTAGGGTGTAGCCTTGTAACCATAAACCCTATAGGTATAAGGGATAAGAGGCTGCGAAAACAACTGGTTGTTGTTAAGACCGGATGGGAGGAGCTAGCCTTGTACGGCCGATGTACGCCTCCTTGAAGGGGCAATCAGGGAGATGATAAGGGCGACACCCTCCATTAGGGAGAGTGTCAAACAGACGCAAATGTCATGAGGCTCTGTTTTTCGCAAGGAAACTTAGGCTTGTCATATTTGTGCAATGATCCTGCAGAGGCAATAATACTAATGCGAGGGTAAGACGAGATCAATGGGTCCTTACATGAAAGTGTAAATACGTCCTGCGATTTCGTCGCACGACGACAATGTCATGGGGCTTTATTTTCGCAAGAAAATTTAGGCCTATCATATTGTTGCAAACAAAATATCCTGCAGAGGCAAAAATACTTGAAAAATGATAAGACAAGGTCAATGGGTTTTTACATGCAAGTGTAAGGACGTCCTGCGACCTTGTTGCATAAAGGGGTGGCAGAGCAAGACCTTTAACTAGGAAGGTCGCGCTTAAAAGACCACCAAATATGATAAGGTGAGATCAATGGATTATTTCGTTTACGAAGATATCTGGCGATCTCGTCGCGATGATAAGTTTCAAAATGATAAGTGTGAATTTCAGAGGTTTCATTCTACAATAACAATTAAACAAAATATTTCATATGAAGATCAATAACAGAGGCAAGTATGGGAATGCAAAAGATGAAATATTGTTATTCATCTTCTAATGAAAGAGCTATACATCAATAACGTTATCCAATTATATTACAAAGAAGAGTTACCAAGAAAAGGAAATGAAGATTGATAATCCAAGAAATTTACAACAAAGAGATGCAGAAATGTATAGATATTACGAGATGAGTGAAGGAAACAAAAGGAATTATTTCTTTGGTGATTCTTCTTCTTTATCCGATTCTTGATTCTATTATTCTCATCTCCAACTTCTTCTTCTTCGCCGGCTTCACTATCGAAACATCCGAGACAGGCAAATTCTCAGAACTTCTTGAGTAAAGCCAAGGATATGAACAAAGAGGGATTTTGTGATCTTTGCAAACGTACTCCATGGCTTGATTGCGAAAACGAACAAGCATCATTATTAAAGTTCGCCCTTTGTAGTTTGAAATTGTTTCTTCAATTTGGAGTATTTGTTTCGCATGAAGGGTGAGATTATTTGCGAGTTGTGCTTTCTCGAATTCAAGTTCTTCAATCCTTGCTTGAAATCTCTTTTCGGATTCTACAAATAAACAACGAAAAGTTAGCAACTTAATAGCAATATTACGAGATGAGAAGCGAGAAGGTATAATAAGTAACCTTCTCTGTCGAGATATCATATCTCTAACCAAGGAAGTATGCTCGGCATGAAGGCTAACATCAACACCTAAATTATTCCTGGCGTTATCTAAGACTTTCGCAGCCCTCAAGCTTAATTCATCATCATTATTTATAATAAGAAGTGAACGAATTTGATTTTCTCGCTCATTAAGTAGGGAATTCTGGCGAAGCAATTCATCTCGCTCCATTTGTACTTCGAGAATGGACTTTTGAAATGTTTCTAATGCATGGGCACCATTATTAGCAATGCAATCTTTGTCATCTATAAGATCGCTAATTTTCTTTCTTAAAATTTTGGTTTCCTCATGAGACTCGAGGTACATTTGTTTAAACTGGTTGGCTGCACTTAAACTAGATCTGTGCTCAATTACTAAAAGGCGATATTTGGTTTGGAGTTCATTTAATGAAAGGGAATTAATTCTGTTCGATAAATTACTTAAAGAGTTGTTGAAGTGAGCAAGAAGAATGTTATTATCCATAGGCTCAGGAAAGGTGTGGAGAAGAATAGCTTCTTCGGAAAGGTTATATATATCTCTGCGAAAAGGTAAGTCGGGTAGAAAGCAGTAATCGATAAACTAAAAATAATAAGAGAAGAAAAATTATATACCATAAAGTTCTTGATTAGCGTTAGAAGAGTGGTAACTTTGTCCTTCAGGCGTAAAGCTCGATCTCAATTGTTGAATTTTCTCGCGAGAGCTCATGCAGACTCGACTTCTAATTCTTTGATCTTTGTACAAGATTGGATATTCTTTTTAAATTGAAGGTTATACCTCCTTTCAAAATCTGAGGCAACTACAAAAGAAGTTTTTCCAGTCTGCGAGGGAAGATAAAAAGGTTATTAAGATATAATTTAAAAATTAAAATTGGAAGAGAGATATGAGTTTGTACATACCAACGAATTAAGTGCATTTAAAAAGCTGGGGGATACAGATCTAGAAACCCCATTGAAAGAGTCATTGCCATCCAACAATGTAGCATTGCACACTTTGGCGAGGGTCTCGCATATAGAAGTTAGACGAGTGTCCCCTATTCCTTGAAGAGAATCCGAGAAGATGCTGAACAGTTGACCCATAGGAGAGTTGGATGATTGAGCTTCCTTTTGGAGGGATGAGTTCATATCATTATCATTATCATCATCATTCTCATCAGAAGATCTAGAACTTGAGCTAAGATGAGAAGAGGATTGAGTTTTCGTTTCTTAGATGATGGAGCAGAAGACTTATCCTTGCGAACATCGGCTTTAGTTTTGGCTTTAACCTTCGCAAGTTCCATTTCCTCGGCGCCAACCTTCGCATACAAAGGAAGATAAGACATAGAGGCAACAATATTGTTAAGTAACAAAAGGGATATTTCTTACTTCATCCGTAAGCGATCGAAGTAATTCCAGGGTACTTGCCAATGGATTTATCTTGAAGCTTTTCCTCAATTTGTCAATCTGGAAATTTTACAAATTCAATGAGTACATAAGTAAAGAAGGATTGCAAAAACAAAATTTGAAGACATACCTCTTTTGCCTTCTAGGACCATTTAAATTCCCAAGGATGATAACCAGCGAGATGCTCGGGAAGTACATGCGAACCGGCTATGTAAGGTCCACTTAAAAACAAGGGTACAACCCACCATTTCTCATCTTTGGATTGGCGAGGAGTAGTATTATTGCCCGAATGCCAGTCGATATCATGCATGAGTAATTTATCTTCGGGAACATTATCTTTTCTTTTCAGCGAAGAGCACCCCAAATGAGACTTACGGTTTCTCATGCCTATTACTTCATAATTCTCAAAAAGTTTTCTGCAGTATATTTTTCGGGAATTATTTCTAAATCTGTGCAATTGGGATGTCCGACCTTTGTTAGGGTATAAAGATCCTTTGCCAGCACCACGATTGGCGAACTCAAGCATTAGGCGGATACAATCGCCGCTTAGTTGATAAACAGCTCGCGAGAAGTTCGGATGGGAAAGGATTTCATAAAAGAGTGGCATCTCGGGATCATATAAAGGAATGGGAAGCCCCGCGAGAAGTTGACCTAACGAGACAATAATCTTGTGATCATCACATTGATGATCGAAAAAGCTTGGCAAAGTGAGTATAGATGAACATTCTTGATCGGGAATGGTAGAAAGGGTGAAACCTTTGTCTTGCAACCTTTTTGAGTCTCAATAAAGCGAGGTTTGTACATACGACTAAGGAAGCCATTATCAGTATGGGAATGAATAAAAATCGAAGATTAAGAGAAGAGATTGAGGATTTGCAGTAATGGAAGCACAACTTGCGGAAAGAGAAGATTAAAGAAAAGTTGCAGAGAGAAAAAGAAAGAGGAAAAGAGAAGGATATGAAAATTATATATAGAGAGAGATATCCTCGGGTAGAACAAGAGCATTTAATGTGAGAGGGGACGTGAATGGTCAAGAATAGACGGTTGAAAGAGACGTGTCATGAATAGAATGGAAGAGTAGACATACGTAATAAAATCCGCGTGAAAATACGGGGTTGAAATAGGTACGGATAAGCGATTGCGACAATTCAAGGGGACATAAATTCTCATGATTCATCACCCTTTTTAACCTGCGAGATGAGATCGCGAAATTTATCACTTTCCATAATCCCTGAGGCAAAAATGATACTTCATATGTAATTTTCAAAGCTTCGGAACTTCGCCAAAGAATAGAGGCAAGTACGTACTTTTCAAGAAAAGTATTCTTTCGCTTGTTCCTTCATCAACAAAGATCAAAGATCACTACAACAACAAATTTTTCCTTGAAAATTGCTCTTCAAGCAATATTCAAGGAAAAAGAGGCAAGATGTAGGATCATTATATCGCGACTCGCGAGGATAATAAACGACAGTTCTGCGAGGGTCTCGCAGGTAATTAAAAGGAATGACACATTGGATGACGACAGGAAGAAGTGAAGTCTGGCGACGGTTAAGAAGTGTCGCGAGTATGAATACTTGTACATTCGCGACACTTCGCGAGACATTCCCGAAAATAAAGGACAGCCTAGCTGTCATTCACCATGAATTACCCTATATAAAGGGATGAAAGATCTGTTGTGAGGGGGGATTTTTGAAAATTAAGTCATTAGGAAAGAGAAACTGTGAGAGTGTCTGTAATTCTTGAGTGTAATTCCATTTTCCTGTGTAATAACTTGAAGAAAATAGTTAATAAACATTTTGTTGTTCATCTTTCAATGGTTTAGTAATTGGATTATAGTGAGGGGTGTAGTGTGGGATTTCCTGCAACTACAATTTCTATGGAGATTAGTTTATGAAAAATAGTTTTGATAAAGTTGTCAAATACAAGTTTTGTGGATTCATTTTAGATTATAAAGAGTCATATGGGATGTTTCGTAGATTTTTTATAGATTCAACCTAGATGAAACTGGTTTCGTTCTAGTTTAAACCTGGATGAAACCAGTTTCATTCTGCATATCCTGAAAAACAATTTTTTTTATAGTATACTTTCGGTATGATCCTGCATATGTAGATAATTGTTTATTTTTATATTGACGGATATGGTGGTGTTTGTTATCGTTTTATTTCCATTGATGTGGATGCAGTTTTATGGTGTTTGTTGCAATTGAAAATGTTGGTATCGGTGGCGGTTGCTAGATTTATTTATTTATTTATATACGGAATGGTAGTGGTATAATTTTTCTTACCTTATTTTAAGACAGGATGCAACGGGCTTCATCCTAACTATTTTTTGAGTATTTTTTTTAATAATTGAAGTAAGAATGCAACCGGTTTCATTTTAGTTATTTTCGGATATTTTTTTTAGATATTATTTTAAGTCAGGATCAAGGTAATCAATATCGGTTGCATCGGACGATATTATCGGTTTCTATCGTGTATCGGGAAAACTTTTACGATATTTAAAATATCGGCGATACAAGGATTGAACGATAAAAACACTCGTATCGGCCGGTACAAAACGATATATCAGGTTCACCGATACACGAATAATATAGGTAAGGGTAATTTGATAGAATAAATTATTTATATTTGAATTTTTTTAAATAGATTTCTTCTTCCTAATCGTCTTCTTCCTCGGTACGCTTGAAAACTCAATCCGATTCAGTAAAGAAATTACCAACTTTTTTATTTTTTGATGTGAGTTGAAATTAGCTGAGATGATGATGAAAATTAACGAGGATTACTTGGAATAGATAATGAAATATGATTGAATTTGTAATGTGAAGCTTTTGATGTTGAGAATTAATGCATCATATGGCACTAAATTCTTTAGACCGGAACATTTATAAATTTATAAATATTTAAAATTCTAGGCTTAATGATGTATCACGTATAAAAACCGATATAATATGTTGTATATGTGTATCACACCCGGCCGATACACTACCGATAAACGATATTAACTACATGTCCCATATGGGATGTTTCATAAATTCACGGTCTCACGACTCTCACCTGATCTCAACATGGCTTATTGTCATTTTTCCCATTTTGAGTAGTCTAGCTTCGTTAAAGATAGTGTTATAGCATGTCGATACATGTCAATAATTTCGCAAGGTTTTGGTCCAAAACTCTGAACGAAGTGGACTAAAATTTCTAGTCACAGTACAAAAACGACATGAAAATGGAAATGCATGCACAAGAGTACGTACAAGTTCAGGAGTTGCTCCAGCTTTCAACAACATGATTCTAAGTGTTGCCTTAAAGGATGAAGAGTGCACGAATTCTTAGTTCTGCACAAGTTTATCTGGGTGTATATTGTGCTCTAGTCCATCATGTCGCCCTGGGAGTCATATATTCTTCATAATATGCTATAAATTTCTAAGGCAGTCTGTTACACCTACAATTGTGTGCCAAATTGTCTATGTATTTAAAGATTTTTAGTAATGGTACAGCGCTAACAAGAATCAAATGCATCACGATAATGGATGAAAAACATGTTGGAAAATTGGGTTTAAACTAGAGGATGAAAACGGAATGGTGTACCACTGACTTCAAGGCTCTTTCGATTCTTTAGACAATAATTCGACATTTCCCAATTAACTTGGCGAGTACAACAAGTCTCTCGAATTATGCCTTCGGGATTTAATGAAGCCCTAACACCGTAATCGAATTCAAGAATTGTACTTCCTTGACCCGACCAAGAACACATTGTATAAGGTTCTGATGATGATGTTAGAGAATAAGAAAACATATTGATTAGATGTATTACAATAGGAGAAAACCTTCGCTATTTAAAGAGGATTTCATGCCTTTTGGAGATGTCTCTTCATCTCCAACAGACGCTTTCAACAGGCATCCATTAATGGTATCTCTTCAGAGAAACCCTATGGGGAAAGACGCGATTGTAGAAATTTTCGGAAACCGGAAGAGGTTTTGAAATTCAAAACCAGAAAAATAATTCTACGAGACTCTAGCCGGGAGAGGCTACGCCCCCCAAACCCCCCGGATAGCGGCAAACATTTATGAAAATATCCAACAAAACAAACCAAAATAAAATTTCGATTAAGTTTGTACAACCAATTTGAAAGAACACACCGAAAAAAGTTTGTTTCATTCTGTTTGTGGGTGAAAATTGTTTCTGCCGATTTTGGTAATTTCGGGTGTGTGGGTAAGAAATGAATCTAAACCCTAAACAATGCACTGCACGGGAGTACTTTTGATTCGAGAGATCAATCTGTACAATCCTGGCCTAAACCAAGAAATGGCCGTTCTAGGCTTGCTTCGGTCACAAAGTGAAGGAGAAGGGTTGGTCTTAGGGAGGGAAGCGAAGAGAGTGTTGAGACCAAAATCGTTGATTTTGAAGGTGTGGTTTTTTTTATGACTTGTATCAGAAGTAGAACTGGTTAGCAGAATGGAAAGCTACCAGGTGATTTCTAGATACTGTATTGTTTCTGACCAAAACTTGTTCTTGGTGAAAATAGGTGAAGCCTATTTATACAAGGCATATTGAAACGTACCCTGGTCTCGTAGGAAGTGGAAACGATTGAGTGGTGGAAGAATAGAGTAACGTGTAACCGTTAGACGTTATGCTTCCATGATGAGGGAAGTGAATTCGTGTAACCATCAGTCATTACGCTTCCATGATGAAGGAAATGAATTGTTTACACCGTTACTTTTCACCACCACTAATTTTCCTACTTCAGGACACTTTCTTGTAACGGGCGCATTGCACGCCGCACGCTGTAAACCGCCAGACCAATGCCCTGATGAGTATCCCCCAGTTTGTGACATGTTTGATGTCTCGAGTGTTTTCGTGGAAAACGTATAACAGGTTGCTATGTGTGGCAAGTCAAAGTCAATAGACTTTGCCATAGGAAAATAGCATGTGATGCTATTAGGCTTGCCTTGGTCGGCCGCCTAAAACTTGCCACAAGTCCGTCAGTTTGGTGGCGAACTTGAATGTCTGAGATTACATCTCGTGAGGAAGGGTATCCGTTGATTATGGCCACATCTTTGTTGTGTAACAAAGTGGCGCCATTAGCATAGTGGTGCCTGGCGTAGCGGGTCGCCTGGGACTTGTCGCAAGTTCGTCAGTTCAGTGGCGAACTTGGATGGCTGAGATTGCATCTCATGAGTAAGAGTGGCCATTGATTATGGCCGCATCTTGTTGTATAGCGAAGTGGCGCCATTGGCATAGTAGCGCCTGGTCGATCCATGGCATAGCGGCATGCTAGTGGCCGTGGCATAGTGGCATTCCAGTAGCCGTGGCATGGCGGCATGCCAGTAGCCGTGGCATGGCAGCATGGCCACGCCTGTGGCATTGTAGCATGGCCAAAGCTAAGGTTTGGCTCAGTGGCCAAAATTAGGGCTTAGTGGCGTGGCCAAGGCTGGGATTTGGCGTCGTGGTAAGAATTAGGGCTTGGCGGTATGGCCAAGGCTAGGATTTGGCACCGTGGTAAGAATTATGGCTTGGCGACGTGGCCAAGGCTAGGATTTGGCGTTGTAGTAAGAATTAGGGCTTGGCGGCGTGGCCAAGGCTAGGATTTGGCGTCGTTGTAAGAATTAGGGCTTGGCGGCGTGCCCAAGGCTAGGATTTGGCGCCATGGTAAGAATTAGGGCTTGGCGGTGTGGCCAAGGCTAGGTTTTGGCGTCGTGGTAAGAATTAGGTCTTGGCGGCGTGGCCAAGGCTAGGTTTTAGCGTCGTGGTAAGAATTAGGGTTTGGCGTGGCCAAGGCTAGGTTTTGGCGCCGTGGTAAGAATTAGGGTTTGGCGGCGTGGCCAAGGCTAAAGTGGCATGCTACCGCGGCAGAGTGGCATGTTGGCATGCCGATCAATATGTTGTTGTGGTAAGGAGTGTTTGGCTTTCCAGTTAGTATGGTGGTGTGGCAGGGTGCGTTTGGCCTTTAATGTATGGTGACGAGTTTAGAGCGACTTGATTGGTCAAGAAAAGGGGCCGACCAAACATGAGGCGCAACCGCACCTCTAGTGCTCGCGGCGCATTCAAAGTGTCCTAATTGGTAAGCAGGAAGGAGAGGGGCCGGCCAAGCATGGGCGTGGCGACAATTCTGGTGTGAGTGTGGTAAGTTTAGAGCGACCTGATTGGTCGATGTGAAGGGGGACGGCAAGCAACATGGGCCGGCCTCATTCTAAATGCGTGTGTCGCATTTAGAGCGACCTAATTGGTCGATGGAAAGGGGGCCGGCAAGCAAGGGCGTGGCCACACTTCCAACGCGTCGTGGCGGATTTAAAGCGACCCGATTTGTCGAAGGAAAGGGGTCCGGCAAGCAACATGGGTCCAGCCTCATTCTAAATGCGTGTGGCGCATTTAGAGCGAGCTGATTGGTCGATGGAAAGGGGCCCATAAGCAAGGGTATGGCCACACTTCCAGCGCGTCGTGGCGGATTTAAAGCGACCTGATTGGTCGATGGAAAGGGGGGCCGGTTGAGCAGCATGGTTGTGGCCACTTGCAAGTGGCGCCGGCTGGCCTATGGCATGGCCACACCTCCCATTGTTGCTGCTCCTATTCCGCAGCTCCTTGTTTTATGATTTTGGGTAGGATTTTGCACCTACTAATCCATGGCGGATTAATTACCTAGTTCGCCTAGGGTTAATTTCGAAAATAGAAAACCACTCATTGATCAATTTTGTGATAATTCACAAGATTCAGATATTACCCTGACTAATTTGCAAAAATTAGGGTTTCGAAAATAGAATACCAAAATTACCTCACTTAAAGATATCGAAAATAGAATACCACTCCTAGATTCATTTATTTATTTGAGTATCTAAGAAGAGATACTCGGTTGATAAGGATAATTTTTTCTCTGGTTGGAACTTTATTTGGAATGATTAATTGGGGGATAGAAAAACTAATTGGGGGATATTTTACTGTAGCTGCCGGCATGGTTTTTCAATGCCGGTAGTCCATCGACCATGCCGGTATTCATTGAAAACTATGCCGGCACATATCCCCCGATTAGTTTTTCTATTTCCCAATTAATCATTCTTAATTTTGCTTGTTTTTTTACTTTTGGCAACGATAGAAATGGAAATAAATAAAATTATTTTCTCCTTTAATGATTGTTAATTATTGCGTAAATAATTAAGTGTTATTTTATTTTTGAAAAATGAAAATAAACACACAAAGAACATAACTATCTGAAAAATATGTAAACATCATATATAATATTCATAACATAATTAATTAATGATTCTAATTAGTATTGTACATTAAGAATAAAAAAATTGTGTTAAGTGCAAATGAGATTGTGTGACATAAAAAGGTCCTTTACATTCTTTTTTAATAAAAAGACATAGAGAAAATTCAGTTACCTGGATCTCGTGATTTTTAAGCAATGGATGATCAAAAGTTGGTTGCATATAAATGTTTATGCAGTCGTATATATCACCAAATTCCGTCTGAAGTTGATCAACACAGCCAAAATTTAAAAAAGAACACATAAAAAATTATTAAAATATCAAAGAGTAAATCTTATGCATTTGCAAGATAATTGGCAGGGCCTTAAGCTAGTGTTTTTGATATAATTAAAGAAGGATATTAAAGTAAAATAATTGATTGATATTTTCTCTGAGACAAACTAATTTATTAAAATATATTTTACCTTGATAGATTTCACAGGAGGCTTATTAAGAATCTTAAGTTTTTCTTCTAATTCCATGTCCTCTTGCTTAGATACCAGTCTAGTAATTTTTCCTTCTGCTTCATGGTAATTTCCAAGGCTGAGATTTAGAAGTGCAAGCACTGTTATCAGCCCAAAAAGACTCTTAAAGACTCATTTTCACTAAATTCGTGTACTCAATCTTGGATTTGAAGCCATATATATATACCAAATGGTAGGTTAATTAAGTTATAAAATATACATAATATATATACATTTATTGTGAAAGATTTAGTATATTTAGCATATTTTTTGAAGCCATACTAAAATAAAAGATTTAGTATATTTAGCATATTTAGTATAATATATATACATGTGTTGAAATTTTGATTCTCCCAATTTATGTTAAGGAAAATGAGAATAAAAGAAGAACACCAGGACCAAGGCAGAAGCTAACAAAGACGCAAACCTCACCAAAAGGCTAAGTAAAATGAGAATAAAAAAACAACAACAAAAGGGTTTTCAAGATCATGGTTTAAAGAACTTAGTGAGCTAGATATGGTAGTCAATGGTTCTCAGGGATTAAAAGGTTGGCAAGCTAGATTCAAAAACTCTGGAAGAGGCCTGGAAAAAGGTTACCTCAAATATTAAGACAGAGGTGGCCATTGCAGTTGAATAATAGGCTGGAAAGGATTTTTGATGAAGACTAGCGCCAATAGAAATTCTATTGAGGACCAACTCCCTGCTGCTGCATAACGATGATATAGTATGAAATCTTCATGAATAAAGGTCTAATATCACAAAAATAAACAACAATAGATCTAACTGAATAGGAAAGCCGGTGAATCGAGATTAGCCGACAAGATCGGCTGTTATGGCGATTGATTTATTATAACAAATTATTAGTACAAAAGATATAATTTTCACTTTTAAATGAGCGTGCGCAAAATATTGTTAATTTATTCACTCTTATCTTGAGTATACGAGACATGTTGTTTTCACAAATTATTATAATAAAAATTTGTTAAATTATTAGTACAAAAGATATAATTTTCACTTTTAAATGACGTGCGCAAAATATTGTCTTCACGAACTATTATTGTAAAGAATATAATTATCACCTTTAATTGGTGTAAAAAGTGGTAATTTCACTTCCAAATGATATTCAAAAAGTTGTTTTCACAAATTATCATCGTAAATAGCGTAGTCGTCAGTTTAAATTACCAACCTAAGTGTGTTCATAGATATGAGACATCTTATTTTATTCCCTCCGTTCAAGTTATATAGACTAAGAATGCTTGAAGTCTAGACCACAAACCAAGAAACATTTATCTATGTAATTGTAGCGCCTCCAAAGCTAGCAGCTGACTAATCCTAAAGATTAACGAATAAAGAGGCACTAAGCATCTAAAACATTTACTTAAACATTCAATTAAGAAATTTGCTACAAAACTTAACCCAGAAACTAGCCCCGCTTTGAAATATATATATATACAAGAACTCCTCTCAAATGATACTTATACAATAGTTATTCGGTTTACAAATAAAATATACAACATAATAAACATAGCAGAAGATAACCAACTAACAAAATTAACCCTTGAAGCTTTCGATACGCAACTCTGATATGTCTCTGAAATTGAAAGTGGGAATGGGTGAGCACATCATCCGTAAAAGGGGTTCCCAGTAGAAATAACATTTAACTTTCAAGAAATCATGGGCAAGACTTGGAAAACAATAATGCTTTCCCAAAAATTAAAAATTGACCAAGTCACTGAAATAAACAAACATGTATATGGACAAACTCCTTCTTCAAACAATGTATAACATGGTTGTAAATTCCGAACTCGCAAATTCACACCTAATAGCATATATGGATGTCGACAATTCCGAACTCGCAAAATGTCGACCAATATAAACATAAAAGCTCGAAAGTAAGTAGGTATAAATGTGAAGGAGCGTATCCTATATACCATAGGTGGAAATTATTTTTTCCCATAACAATTCATAATGACAAACTAAACATTACAAGTAATTTCCAGATCATGGAAAGATTAAAAGAATCAACAGAACTATCAAAATACAAACAAAACAATGCATGGAATGCACAAACAGACAATGCATGAGTTTGTTAAACATAAACTTTGGTAAAAGAAACAACAATGGTTTCAAAAGAGTTAAATGCAAATTCCCACCTCTTTTGATGACAAGCCACGCCTACCTCGAGATCCACGATCCACTGGTTCATCTATTGAATCGATCGTTGTTAATAAAGACTAACTGTTAATCACACAAGAACTCTAAGAGCTTAGCCAAAAAGGCTCACACAAGGCTCATAACATAATTTCATACAAGTTCTAGTTATAAGCTAAGTGAACTATCTAATGATTTTAAGCCCAATTATTGCTCTACACCTTTTATATATCTATCGTTAGCATATCTAAGGTTTACTAATCCAATTATATTGGTTCTATAATCCAATAGCTAAGTCTTATAAACATCTACAACTTTGTAGAAGGAACCAAAGACTAATTCGGACCATAAGGAGTCCAATCCATCAAACTAGGAAAACTAGCCCTATGTCCAAGTCCATTAAACCATCCCATTAACCTAAGGCCCAATCCATTCAGGTTAACTAATGGTCAAAGGGTTCAACTAACAGTCCACGTCGATCCAAGGTCAAGTCCAGGGTTAAACGGTCAACGAGTCATTCATCGAGTCAAGTCGGGTCAACTGAGTTAAACTGATTCATCTCAGTCAGAAAACCGAGTCAACTAAACTAACTCAAGGCCAAAGCCTTTACAAAGGCCAAAAGATGAACTGCGCCACAATGGTGCATCACCAGACTCAACATACTAAACTAAGCTCAAACTGAGCAACATTCCTCCCTGCCATAGCTTCATTTCTAACTCTACTTCATTAACATTTCAAATCTACTAAACCAGAATTATATATTTATTCTTAAACAAACTTTGAATTTCAATTACAAATACAAACTAAGCTTACCTGCAATTGCAGTAGTTGCAAGCTTTCAAAGAGACTATCCAACTATGATTATACAATCATCATTCCTATATAATTTCTACTCTCCCAACTCAAGATACAACAATAATATACACCAGAAGTTCCATCCTCACAGGCAATACTCATTTCATCCCTATCACAGACTGTCTCAGATCCAATTACTTCAACCACTAGTAACCCATAATACCAGAACCACCACAACCCATTTAGTTCAACCTCTATGAGCGGTGCGGCTACGATGTGGTCGGGCCACATACTTCAAGTATGTGGCCCATCTTTAAATGATGACACGTCGTATAAAGTAAGAAAAGGTTTGGAAAACAGTTTTATTACCTAACTGTTTTTCTTTTTTCTTTCTATAACTTCCTATTTTTTCTTAAAAAGTGAAATAGTTACGGGGATTTGGAGGGGCAGGTTTTTTAGTTAAATAGGTGTCAAAAATGAAGAGGAGACGCATACAAAATGGATGTGGCCCGACCACATCGTAGGGGGGCGCTCTACGAGTCACAACAATTTTGACTTTACTGTCACATCGACACCACCAGGTTCAGCTTCAATACTACTAACCTCATTACCCTGCCAATTCCATTCTCCTTGCACCTACAACAGTTCATACCCATTTCAGTGACACTGCAAACTCCATGAACTGCAACACCATCACCAAAATCTCATACTCCACCAATTACCATCACAAACAATCTTCAATTCAGTTCATTACAACACTACTACTCCCTGCAACTCCACTGTCACTGTATACCTTCATTACCCAACCATCATAACAATTCATATCATCAGACTGTCAACCTATGAACATTACCACCAACAAAACAACACCACAATCCATTCATTCATATCTCAAGATTTTCAACCACACAGCCATTCTAACACAGAACATCAACTTCTACATCTCAAACATATAATCCTCACATGTAATTCATTAGATATACCTAAATTAAATCTATAATTCCATCACGGATTCACATATCCATTTCAATCTCAGCTCCATTAACATCAACCACACAATAATCAAAATGAATGAACAACAAGTTAACTTAAAACGATAAGTACCTCCAATCTGTGTTACTCAAGCAATTGAAATCAAATCTTCTTTGCCTTGACTTAATTCAGCAGCTCATCAGTTCAATTCAAGAACTTCAAGTTATCCACTTCATCTTGATCCTCAAAATCACTACTGAAACCCTAATTATTCATTTCAAGTTATTATTTAACTCTAAATCCTAATTCATAACAAACCCAATCTCTAATTTCCTTTCCTAAACATCAATCTCATCTTTTAATCTTCTCTGAATTCTTCTCAGAAATTATTACAAACCCTAATTCACCAATCCTTCACTGAAATTGTAATTCGACTACTAATTATTCTTTATGATTCAATTAACCTAAAACCCATCATCAGTTACTCAATCAATTTCATTACTTAGGAACCTTAGTCTTCTTCTCACGATTTATAACATCATCTTCTTCTCTTTCCTGACTCAATAAACATCAACACTGTTAGAGCATTGCTCTGTCGAACTCGCATGCGTTGCTATCTCAAGCATGTTTTTCAATGTTAGTGATAAAAACTATAAGTATTGATTTCTAGCCTATGTAGCTAAAGGTCTCGGACTAAGATAAAAAGTGTAGTTAAGCTCAAGAACTCCATGGCAATCATCATACAAGACGAAGGACTACTCGAGGAACCGGTAGAACTTCATCGACTAAAAGGTATGTGGAGACTTGAACTTATATGTCACTCAAAAGTCTATTTACTCTATCTCCTACTCTTAAGACAAAAGTCGTTTAGACGTATAGACTTTCATTATACACATTTGTTATTTCGAGCCGAGTTTAAGTCGCCTATCTATTTCTCGAAATATGTGTTAGTAATCTTTCGTTTTAACCGAATTCATCTTTACCTAGTGACGAAAGTCATGATATGTTTCAATCACTTTGGAAATTGCTCTGACGAAAAATGGTTTGTGAATAACGGCTATATAACGTTCTCTGTGAATGTTTTAATGATTGAAATGAGAGTTTAGATTACATAACCATTGGTAGAATATAAGCATTGTTGTGGAAACACATATATGTATAAGTCTTTATTCCTTGACCCAAAGTTTGCGAACTTTGTTGATCAATAGAAATGAAAGTAGCGCAATCCAAGTCCGCAAACTCAGTCCGCGAACTGGCGAGAGTTCTCACCCGAGAATTTCTGCTGGAGTTTGTGTACTCCTTCCATGAGCTTAAGTCCGCGAACTTGAGTAGGTTATATATAAAACCGGTTGTTCTTGAACTCATGTTTATATAAACTAAGGAATGCTTTTGCAAACCGTGGCTATAAAGTTCATGAACCGATTCGAGTGAATCAAACCGTTTTTGCTTCGACTATGTCTTGTGTAGTTACATAAGATCTAAGCAATTTAACAACTCTCTAACTAGTTCATTTGAGTCATTTGAACTAGTTATGGTAAAGAAGAATATGGTTGATATGAGAGTGATCATATGGCTAACCATTTGGTTGACTATTGTTGAACCAACAAATGTTAATGTTTGGGTATGGTTCATAAACCCAAAATTGAACATTTCGTTTGTGTGTAACAAGCTAAGTTTTCGATCCAACGGTTGAGAAATATTAACTTGAATCTAATCAGGTTCTCATCTAATGGTGAATATTGAATGCTTTGTTACTAAGCTAACATTGATTGCAAACCCTGATTTGAAAGACTATATAAGGGAGAACTCTAGCAACTGGGAAACCTAATCCCCACACTTTACGTGTGATACTAGTTTGCTAAGATAGAGTCGATTCTCTTTTAACCTTTTGGTTTCTTCTTCTAAAACCAGGTTAATGACTTAAAGACTTCATTGGGATTGTGAAGCCAGACCAATACTACTATTCTTGTAGTTGTGTGATCTGATCTTGCTGGTTCTATCGTACGAGTACAATTGAAATAATTGGCTTGAGATTTATATCTCCGATAAGCAAGATAGAAAAGAAATCAACAAACACTTCGTCTCATCGTTTGTGATTCCGCAATATCTTTTTTCGCTGCGTCGATTAAGGTTATTGTGAGGTGATCAATAATACTAGGTTGTTCTTCGGGAATATAAGTCCGGGTTATTGATTGGTTCCCTGTTCACCTTGATTTATCAAAATACGGAACAAAACTCATAGGTTTATTCGTGGGAGACGGATTTATCTATTACTATAGACTTTTCTGTGTGATACAGATTTGTTTATCAAAGTCTTCGACTTTGGGTCGTAGCAACTCTTAGTTGTGGGTGAGATCAGCTAAGGGAATCAAGTACGTAGAATCCCGCCTGGGATCGAGGAGGCGTAGGAGCATAACTGTACCTTGGATCAGTATGAGATTGATTGGGGTTCAACTACACATCCTGCACCGAAGTTAATTTGGAGTACACTAGAGTCTGTAGCAGCTTAATACAGTGTGTGTTCAACTGGACTAGGTCCGGGGTTTTTCTCGCATTTGCGGTTTCCTCGTTAACAAAATTTTGGTGTCTGTGTTATTTCTATTCCGCATTATATTTGTTTATATAATTGAAATATCACAGGTTCTGCGTTGTTCAATCAATTAGAATATCCGACCTTTTGGGTTGTTGATTTAAATTGATTGACACTTGTATATTGGTCTTTGGTACCATCCAAGTTATCTCTCTTTGATAAATACTCGCAGATTTCTATTTGCTTGAGTAAAGATCAAATCGAGAGATTGAGATATAAACTCTTTGATATACTTTTTATCTAGATTGAGTCTGATTGTCTAGTTGATTCTCTAGAAAGTATATTGGAGTTTGTCCATACAGATTGCTAATCGAATTGTTGGGTGTGGTTGTTAGACCCCAGCTTTTTAAATTGATATCAGAGCAGGCAAACACGTTTAAGACCATATAAGTCTGTATTTGTAGTGATCTGACTCTATGGACAGAGGTGCTATCTCTATAAACGTACCACCAGTCTTCGATAGCTCTAATTACTTATGGTGCAAAATTTCTATGCGAGCTTTTCTTCAAGCGCGTGATTTTCAATCATGGGTATATGTTGTTAATGGCTATGATCCTCCCATAGTGGAAGTTGGTGATGTAAACGTTCCCAAGAATATTGGTGAATACACCCCTGCTGAGGTACTTGCTGCAAAGCAAAATTCCGACGGTTTGAATGCCATCATACATGCCATTACCCCAAATATTTAGCACCATGTGACAAACTGCACTGAGTCGCAAGAAGCTTGGTATATCTTAGAAACCGTTTTTGAAGGTAATACCAGTGGAAAAGAAGCTGATCGCTGTCGTAAGCGACACAAATATAAATTACACTTTCTTACTACTCAAAATATAAATATAGCAAGGGCAAGAAAGGATCGATCCCACAGAGAGGTCTAGGTTGTCAATATGTTTCGGTATCTTATAAGTAACCCGGAAGAATTTCTGATTGTGTAAATAAAAATAAACAAAAAGCAAATAAAGTACGCAAATCAAGGATGTGAAAATATTGGGTAAAGGTTTCATCTTCAATTGTAAACAAGTTTATGAATATATGATAGAATTCGTATTTAATCTCGCTATCATCAAAAGCCATAGAATACCTTATTGCAAGAATACTCCGTAATTTCCAAAGTTATCAACACACACATTAGGGCTGCGTATGTGATATCTACCTAAAGAATAACCTAACGCCTTGCGCTAATCAAGTTCAATTCCTAGGAGCATTAAGTTTGTAAATAGGCTAATCAATGCAATTGAAATACATTGCGCAAACAATTCGAACAAAGGTCAATTTCTACATATAATTACAAGGATGTATCACTACAACCTAGAATCATATCATGCTACTCGTATTCAAAGTTATCACTTTTCGATGAAAACCCTAAAATAGCTATAGATATGGATGTGAGTTCAATCAATTCTAGACTCGACTAAACAAACATTCAATCATATTGCAATACTTCAATCATGCAATTATTATAACCCGTAGAAATCAAACGATAATATTGAGAGAAAACTAATTCATAAAAATCATAACTTGTTTTGCAAAATCCAACTACATCTTCAACCAATAATAAAAACTTAGTTACTCATATTCATGGAGTTCATCACAAGAAGAAAGAGAAAAGACTTCATGGTTCTAAACCCTAGAATAAAGTAGAAGAGATAATAATAAAACGTGGTCGAATCCTCCCAAATTGTGCCTAGGCTTCTCTATATATAGAGTTTTGTTGAAGAAACTAGGAAACCTAGCAAAAATAGGAAAGAGCATCTCCTTAGGAATTGTGTCCCGTGCATCGAACCCCGTGCAAAGTAGGTTGCCAAACTCGCCAAAATTCCTTAACACACGTTCTCGGTTCAAGCAAATAAAACAATTGGGCTCACGTCACCCAAATCCATTTTCTCATTATTGGCTTGTCAGTTCTGTGAGACTGACAGCCTATCGTAATTTACTCCCTGTGATTGCAGTCCGTAAGCTTCCCTGAGATTATCAACTCTTACCCGTAACTCACGTCCTCTTCTCCATCGTTATTTCCTCGAGCTCCATCAATACCTTAATCCCTGTATGATCCTAGTTCTTCTCAATCGTCAGCAGCACAACTCCCATGTCTCATCAGTTTCTCTCGAGAACACCACAGGTCAAACCCATCACTGCCATGCATACCGATCACGAGCAGCTCCAGCAATCACCATCTCGTTCCATGTATTTCCTTTCTCGAGCTCACCATCCATAATAGCAGCAACATTCAAACCCAGTTCTTCCTCATCACTTCGTAACATCTCTGGCATCATCCATAATGGTAGCAGCCACTGTTGAGTTCGATCATCCATGGAAGCTAATCAACGCGAATAACAACCATCTTTTCTTCGTAACCTGTCATCCCTGAACCTGAACTTCATCAGATAGCAACCAACAAAACCTCTAGCTCCTAATCGTCCCTTCGTCGTTCGAACTCCATGACTTCCAAATGAGTTTCATCTTCCCTGACCCGACAACTTCCAGCATCACGAGCTCAATCATCCTCGTCTCTGCCGGCATCGTTCTCTGCCAACTTCATCGACACACTCGAGCAGTATCTTCACTGCACAAAACGTCAGTAGCAGACCCAGCTCGGACTCGAACACAGCAGAATCATCGACCTTCACCACTGCCAACCTAAGTCTTGACAGTCTCGAGTATCCCCTGTTCAACCACCAGCCTTGAGTATTCCCTATTACGTTCACCTCAAGATCACAACAATGACCCGGCTCTTACTTCTCAACCCATTAAGCCATCGGCGTCACCACCACTTCCAAAACCAAACTCGAAATGTTTCTTCTCCCGTTCTTAACTCAACAAGTGCATATATCCCTAGCAAAGCAAGCCAATACTCTCCTTCGTTCTCGGTGCATGTTCAACCAAACTCCGAATCCCATCACCAAGCTCGGGCTCTTCTCCATCAATGCAAAGAGCCTATTCCTCGAGCCGTTCTCTCTTCTTGTTTCCTAGAGCTCCACTGGCAGCAAACCATCAAACTCCAACATAAACTCCATCGATCACTGCTCATCAACCAAGCTCGGGTTCTCTTCATCTCTGTAATGGCAGCATCATCACCTCATCGAAAGCACAAAGAGCCCACCAAGCCACAAAGAAAGAAAGCAGACAACTTCAAGCCTCGATCATTACTAGCTCGACCGATTCCCATCACTCATCTCCGTCCTCGCTCGAACTCGACCCGATCTTCGGAAAACACAATGGTGCCCTTAGTGAAGCAACCGGTGTTGTTATCACCATTTGAATGCCGACCTCCCCAGTAAATGGCTCGACTGCCTTTAACAGTTCCTTTAAAAATGGCAATCCCTTAATAAACTGGATGCCCCTTATCATCCGGTTGGGATACCAATAGCGCTTCCCACGGAAAATGACCATTTTGCCCCTTGCTTATGAGTTCTTGTTTTGCTCATAACTTCTTCATACGAGCTCCGAATGACTCCATTCTTTCGCCATTGTCTTCGTCTTTTCGTGCTCTTCGAGATGATGAGAAGAAATCTTGGATTTGAGCGAGTTCCACTGGGTCTTTGGCCCAAATGACTCCATTGCACCTAATAAACTCAAAAGCACACATAAGATACATAATTCACAAGAAAAATAGCAAAGAAAGCGTAACTACTAGATAGTAAATTAGGTGTTTTAGACACCTATCGATTCCCCACACTTAGACTTTGCTAGTCCTCGAGCAAATCAAACAAAACAAAACTAAAACCAATACATACAACTACGTGACGTCGAGGCTACGGTTAATTTTAGCATAAATAACAAGCCTTTAAACCCCTAGGTGTCCCTAGTGGACGAGTTATAGTCTCGTGAAGGTTTACTAGAGATATACCTACAAAACCTATATTTCAAACTCCGTCTATTTGTGACAAATCAATGAACGAATCCAAATTGACTACAGGAGGAGGTACCTTGCAAATTCAATTCATATTATTAGTAAATAAACTCTAATTAGATAGTCGAACAAGCCACAATACTCGGAAACTAACAAACCACAATCACAATGAAAAGATTAAGAAGATGGATATAGATGTAGATGTTGGCGAATATTCACAAGTGTTCGATGTTTCCCATATCTGTCTCGAAGGTCACCGCTAAGATGAACCTAATCCTATTGGATTGAGCTACTTGTGCTGAATGCTACATCAAATCAATTGGCATATACAAGGGAACCAAAAGTGACTTTATTCAACACAATAATAATTTCCTTTTTTTTTTTTTTTATGATTGGATCAAACTGGATCCAATTTTTTTAGACGGCATGATTAGATCTTTTGGATCCAAGCGCATGCTTCTTGTCAGCAAGTACATGATAGTTGCCTTGGATCCTGCATTCCACGCTTGTTTAGGCGACGGAGACAGGGACTACGTTTCACACATACTTGCTATTCCCAAGTGTCTTTTTATTCCGTTTTGGTCTAATTGATCGGTCCTTTTTTTTTTCCTTTTCATATATTTTTTTTTCATTTTTTTTTTTCATTTTTTTTTTTTATCAATTTTTTTCTTTTTCTAGTAACTCAACCACTCTATTTCATCCTAGCAGTAATAACACGTCGATTTTTAGTGACCCACCAAAGCACTTAGAGAACAATAGATAAATATGGAAAAATAAAAATAGAATGTGATATGGTGATATTCCGAGATATGGTAACAACTATCATGTTAATTTGTGATTTCGAGCTATATTCTTCCCTTTTAGTTAATTGGTTCCTCAACTCCTGCATTCAAAATGGTTCCATCCACTAATGGTGTCAAAAACAAACATATAAATGCTCCCCCACACTTAAACTTCACATTGTCCTCAATGTGTAAAACCGAAATTTCTGAATTCTGACGTAACAGCAGATAAAACGCAAAAACTGTGCAAATTGGTAAGGAATTTGGAAAAACTCCATTTCACAAAAGTTGTTCACCTACGTGTTTTCTACACAGTGTCAAAATTTCACAGTGTTTTGATAAACGGTCTGACAGTTATGGTCTCTGGACTGAACTACGCGCAGTCTGAAATTTTCTGACGAAAAGGTATTCGTCATAAGTCTCTTCTAAGATAGATTACGGACTCAATGAAATTAAACATAGGGATGCAAATATGATATAAAAACAGTAAAAAATAAATAAACGAAACAAAAATAAAAAGAAAAAGGATAAGAGATACAAAACCGGTGGGTTGCCTCCCACTAAGCGCTTGTTTTAAAGTCGACGGCCCGACTTAGCTTCTTGTAAGATTCATTCCCCATACACCAATAATCGGAAAAGTTGAGGATCCTTCCATAGAACCTGTTTTGCAAACACTAGCTTCACACAAATATTAGTAATATAAAGCAAAAGTGAAGCTATGAACCGATAAAAGCTTCCCCCACACTTATTCTTGTCCACACTTGGAAGTGTATAAAGAATATATACATCGGGTACTTCCACGGTTTCGTGTTCTATAACCTGCATAGTATGAGAATCAAGTTTCTCTAATGGCGGAAAACGAGAAACAAAGTCATTCAACAATATTCTCGAAGCACATACATTCAAACCAATAAGAGGTAAAGGAGAAGAAACAATAGGCAAAGGGTTAGATAAACCTTTCACAATCTCTTGTATCACGGAATCCTCTTCATCCTTGAAAAACTCAAGTGAATTATTCACCTCTTGTGTATCATGGTCCTCTATCAAACCTTGCAACCATTCTTCGTCCGTTTTTCGCGTAACCAAAGTCTCGACATAAACATCATCATTACAATCATTTGCAAGCTCAATTGGGTCTTCCACAATATTGGTCAAACCGGTCTCATTCTCAACATACTCCTCTTTGTTGTAAGGCACATACTCTTTTGCGGATCCAAATTTTATCATAAGAAACTTTTTTAGAACACTCAAAAATGCATCATCCTCAAGCTCCACCCTTTTAATAGGCTCTTGATCATTATTAAGATCAATGCTCGAGTAATCTACACAAGTGTCGACATATTCCTCTTCATCTTCATCTTGATCCCAAAAAGACTCCTCGGAGATGTCACCATGACTTGTTTCAAGCAATGTATCATAATCACCGTCACTATCATAGTCAACATAAGATTGTTCCTCGCTGAATTTAGTGTTGCTAATCTCGAACTCATCCTTTTGAATAGGTGAATGATCATTATTACGATCAAGAGTTGAGTTAACTACACAATTATCCACGAAAGTGCCCAAGGATTGGCCTTTTTCAACATTAGCATCAATCAAATATTCATCACAAACCATATGCACATTAGAATTATCCATATCTTCCTTGTATTGATCAATGTCTCTTCGTAAGATAGTCATACTTTCACGAAGTTCTTGGAGTTGCTCGTTTGTAGTCTCTTTAGCTTTTCGAAATTCCTCTTGTAAAAAGGTGGAAACTTTGTCTATAAAATTAGAGACTTTTTGTTCACAAGCATAAGAATCCTCCCATCCTTGTTGTTGTTCACACACATACTCACCATAAGGTTGTTGAGGAAAACCACAAGGTTCCATGGAATATTGGTCATAACCAATGAATTGGTTTTGATTATACCCATGGAATTGGTAGTTATCATATTGTTGAGGTTGTTGAAAACCGTATCCATCGTTCCAATATGCTCCTTCCATAGAAATAAGCACCTGAAATAATTCCCAAAACAAGGTTAAAACCAAGAAAATAAGAAAAAATAAAACAAAAACTAAATACAAAAATAAGAAACCAAAAACAATTAACAACCGCTGCCTCCCCGACAACGGCGCCAAAATTTGATCGCTGTCGTAAGCGACACAAATATAAATTACACTTTCTTACTACTCAAAATATAAATATAGCAAGGGCAAGAAAGGATCGATCCCACAGAGAGGTCTAGGTTGTCAATATGTTTCGGTATCTTATAAGTAACCCGGAAGTTTTCGATTGTGTAAATAAAAATAAACAAAAAAAGCAAATAAAGCAAACAAATCAAGGATGTGAAAATATTGGGTAAAGGTTTCATCTTCAATTGTAAACAAGTTTATGAATATATGATAGAATTCGTATTTAATCTCAACTTATCATCAAAAGCCATAGAATACCTTATTGCAAGAATATCCCGCAAATTTCCAAAGTTATCAACACACACATTAAAAGATGCGTATGTGATATCTACCTAAAGAATAACCTAACGTAAAAGCACTAATCAAGTTCAATTCCTAGGAGCATTAAGTTTTGAAATAGGCTAATCAATGCAATTGAAATACAAAGCGCAAACAATTCGAACAAAGGTCAATTTCTACATATAATTACAAGGATGTATCACTACAACCTAGAATCATATCATGCTACTTGTATTCAAAGTTATCGCTTTTCGATGAAAACCCTAAAATAGCTATAGCTATGGATGTGAGTTCAATCAATTCTAGACTCGACTAAACAAACATTCAATCATATTGCAATACTTCAATCATGCAATTATTATAACCCGTAGAAATCAAACGATAATATTGAGAGAAAACTAATTCATAAAAATCATAACTTGGTTGCAAAATCCAACTACATCTTCAACCAATAATAAAAACTTAGTTACTCATATTCATGGAGTTCATCACAAGAAGAAAGAGAAAAGACTTCATGGTTCTAAACCCTAGAATAAAGTAGAAGAGATAATAATAAAACGTGGTCGAATCCTCCCAAATTGTGCCTAGGCTTCTCTATATATAGAGTTTTGTTGAAGAAACTAGGAAACCTAGCAAAAATAGGAAAGAGCATCTCCTTAGGAATTGTGTCCCGTGCATCGAACCCCGTGCAAAGTAGGTTGCCAAACTCTGGCCAAAATTCCTTAACACACGTTCTCAGTTCGGCAAACAAAACAATTGGGCTCACGTCACCCAAATCCATTTTCTCATTATTGGCTTGTCAGTTCTGTGAGACTGACAGCCTATCGTAATTTACTCCCTGTGATTGCAGTCCGTAAGCTTCCCTGAGATTGTCAACTCTTACCCGTAACTCACGTCCTCTTCTCCATCGTTATTTCCTCGAGCTCCATCAATACCTTAATCCCTGTATGATCCTAGTTCTTCTCAATCATCAGCAGCACAACTCCCATGTCTCATCAGTTTCTCTCGAGAACACCACAGGTCAAACCCATCACTGCCATGCATACCGATCACGAGCAGCTCCAGCAATCACCATCTCGTTCCATGTATTTCCTTTCTCGAGCTCACCATCCATAATAGCAGCAACATTCAAACCCAGTTCTTCCTCATCACTTCGTAACATCTCTGGCATCATCCATAATGGTAGCAGCCACTGTTGAGTTCGATCATCCATGGAAGCTAATCAACGCGAATAACAACCATCTTTTCTTCGTAACCTGTCATCCCTGAACCTGAACTTCATCAGATAGCAACCAACAAAACCTCTAGCTCCTAATCGTCCCTTCGTCGTTCGAACTCCATGACTTCCAAATGAGTTTCATCTTCCCTGACCCGACAACTTCCAGCATCACGAGCTCAATCATCCTCGTCTCTGCCGGCATCGTTCTCTGCCAACTTCATCGACACACTCGAGCAGTATCTTCACTGCACAAAACGTCAGTAGCAGACCCAGCTCGGACTCGAACACAGCAGAATCATCGACCTTCACCACTGCCAACCTAAGTCTTGACAGTCTCGAGTATCCCCTGTTCAACCACCAGCCTTGAGTATTCCCTATTACGTTCACCTCAGCACTGTCAACAGCGACCCAGCTCTTACTTCTCAACCCATTAAGCCATCAGCGTCACCACCACTTCCAAAACCAAACTCGAGCTGTTCTTCTCCCGTTCTTAACTCAACAGCTGCATATATCCCTAGCAGCAAGCCAATACTCTCCTTCGTTCTCAGTGCATGTTCAGCCAAACTCCGAATCCCATCACCAAGCTCGGGCTCTTCTCCATCAATGCAGCAGCCTATTCCTCGAGCCGTTCTCTCTTCTTGTTTCCTAGAGCTCCACTGGCAGCAAACCATCAAACTCCAACATAAACTCCATCGATCACTGCTCATCAACCAAGCTCGGGTTCTCTTCATCTCTGTAATGGCAGCATCATCACCTCATCGAAAGCACAGCAGCCCACCAAGCCACAGCAGCAGCAGACAACTTCAAGCCTCGATCATTACTAGCTCGACTGATTCCCATCACTCATCTCCGTCCCTGCTCGAACTCGACCTGATGCTGGAAAACACAATGGTGCCCTTAGTGAAGCAACCGGTGTTGTTATCACCATTTGAATGCCGACCTCCCCCCCAGTAAATGGCTCGACTGCCTTTAACAGTTCCTTTAAAAATGGCAATCCCTTAATAAACTGGATGCCCCTTATCATCCGGTTGGGATACCAATAGCGCTTCCCCTGGAAAATGACCATTTTGCCCCTTGCTTATGAGTTCTTGTTTTGCTCATAACTTCTTCATACGAGCTCCGAATGACTCCATTCTTTCGCCATTGTCTTCGTCTTTTCGTGCTCTTCGAGATGATGAGAAGAAATCTTGGATTTGAGCGAGTTCCACTGGGTCTTTGGCCCAAATGACTCCATTGCACCTAATAAACTCAAAAGCACACATAAGATACATAATTCACAAGAAAAATAGCAAAGAAAGCGTAACTACTAGATAGTAAATTAGGTGTTTTAGACACCTATCAGAAGCTAGGCTTCAAAACCTTAATTCCGATTGGGAAAACCTTCGTATGGCAGATGAAGAAACATTTGATGAGTTTAATCACAAAGTGTCTGAAATTGTTAATGCATCTTTTTCATTGGGTAAGACTATTCCTGAAAAGGACATTGTGATGAAAATTTTCAGATCACTGCCATCCAGATAAGATTCTAAGAAGCATGCCATCTTTGAGGGAAATAACCTTGATAATCTCTCCAGAAATACGCTGGTTGGGAAGCTTAAGATCTTTGATCATGAACATTCATCCAAGACTAAGGATGTTGCGTTTAAAGAACTAAAGGACACTAAATTACTTGATAAAAGTAAAAAAGTGTACATCTCTGAAGATGATCACTCTGAGACAGATTCATCAGATGAAGATCTTGAAAAATCAGTCTCGATGATCACAAGACAGTTTAGGGATCTTCTGTTGAAGAGAAGTAAACGGTTCTCCAGAGATAAGCCTAAAGCATCAGTCAAACCTCATAATCGTGTTCCTCCTAAAAATAGGGATATTGATGAAACTGATGACGATGATATGCCTCAGTGCTTTAAGTGTAAAGGATTTGGTCATTTTGCAAACGAGTGCCCAAATCGTAGAAAATACACTGGGAACAAAGGTCTTGCTGCAACTCTTGATGAAATGTCTGACAACTATGATTCTAATGAAGACGAGAAATCAAGTGTTGCAATTCTTGGTGAAAGTATTTATTTTGATAATTGTAGCAATACATACATCAATCTTAATATTCTTTCAGAAGATAATCCAACTATTCTGGAAGATAAAGTTGATCCATACTTTGGAAAGTCTGTTTATAATGTTTCAGGTTCCACTATGTGCCTAGCTGCGTGCACATCTCAAAAGCCGGATTTTTATCCTAGATTGACGTGTTCGTATTGTTCTCAAAGGGGTCATGAACTTTCAAGGTGTTACAAGTAAAAACACCAACTAAGGCACGTCAACAAACTTCAACGAAGACAAGGAAGCTTAAACTTGCTCAGAAGACCGTTGAGTATCTAGGATTTTATCTTCATCAAAGAAGTTAGTTTCCAAGGACAAACCAAGACCATTAGAGAAGAAAGTATGGTCAAGTCGGTTTGATAGACAAAAGTATGAGGATTCCCCTCATGAGGAAAATGGTGGACAAATCGTTTTTCAACGCAACGCAATTTAATTGTGTTGATTGATGAAAATCTTGTCTCATGTGCCTGATCAAAGAGACAATGGTTTTTTACCTCACGGGCTTTAGGAAAAGTTTTTATTTCTTTTCTTTTTCTTAGTTTTGATTTTTTATCTGTCAAACAAAAATAAATGGTACTATCGACAATTCTACTCTTCATAGGGTTGAGAGTGGTCGTGCACGAACCTGTTAAAGGTTTCGAAACCCTACATTTCTTTTCCTTCTTTGAAACTCCTTTTTATACCAAGACTACTTGTTGAGTCTGTGATTTCCTCTCAAAAACCCATACACCTATGGATGCTCCAAGTGCTCTGTCTTCTGATAGAAAGGATGTTAATATGATTGTCAAGCCATCAATCATGAAGAAAAACTAAAAATCTCCGTTAGCTCCAACATTGAAAATAAAAAGAAGGAATGTGAGGAAGCCAAGAGCCGTTCCTTCAAACTCTCAGAAGTTTTCTGATGTTTTTGAAGTGTTGAAAGAGATGGGAAAGGAGATTCAACAAATAAAGGCTTTTGTGTTTAAGACTCATGAGGATCCAGAACCATCCATATGACTTCAGTTTGTGTTCGGCATTGGAATAAAAGTCTATTTCTGATTTGGTTTTTATCTAGTAAATCTTCTATTTTTTTATTTTTGTTAGAAGAATAACTGGAGTTTGGAATAGCCATTATTGTGATTACACATAGCTATGTCCAATGTTCTCATCTTCTTTTTTTTTTTAGATTTATTGGTTTAAATTCTAAACTTGTTTGAAAGATGATTTTTGCAGTATTAATCTTTATGGTTTTATATATTGCAATTGTTTATGGGATATGTGTGTTTGCGTCCGTGAACTATGATTGTCCCATATCTTGTCAAAAGTAAAGTCTTTCGTAAGTCGATATTCTTATATTGATAAAGGAATGAATGGACTTTTGACAAATACAAAAGTTAAGCCTATATTGTCAATTATTGATGAAAGATAGGTTAAAATCTTTTGTTTTCAAGGATTATGTCTATTGTATGTCATGGTGCAAATTGTGATGGAAAAATAGAATGAATCCTTGTGTATTCCGCAGTAATTGATCTTCCCTGATCCATATTTTTTGTGTATTACTGTGAGGCTCCGTAATGTGTCTTATGTCGAGAACTAAAACAATCAAAGTTGATTATTTTCATGGTTAGCTTTGTTGTTATTCCATAAGGTACTTTATGACTAGCATAATGAACTAAATTAATCATCTTGTTTAGTTATTTAGTTATGACTCCATAAGTTTTCTTATGTTTGAGCACTTTTGATTGGGTTGGTTATTTCCATAATTAACTTAGTCATTGCTCCATATATTCTCTTATGTGAGTATGGCCAATTAAATTGATTACTCTTTGTGATTAGTTTGATTGTGTATTTTGATTAAATTAATCATGGGTTCTTGTGGTTAATTTAATTGAGTATTTTGGATTCAAATTCATACTTATATGTGATTTGTTATGTCCAAAGAAATCCTTCTTTTCTTTCGAAATCAAGGTCGCTCTTGTTGTTCTTTCGGGAATGACATATTATGGGGGAGAGTTCTTTTTGAACTTGCGCTTAATTGCCATATCTTTGTGGGGAGTGCGGCTGTGGAATATTATAGGGGTTATCTTGTATCTTTAAAACTCCTTGATGAATGCATTTAGCTTCGGATTTATGATTGCATCTAAATAAGATGAAGTGTGTTTCTTTCTTTTGGTCATGAAATGTCTCTTTCGGAAATTTCATTAGGATTCCGTTCTTGTACCTTTGCCAATTTTATTGACAAAAACAGGGAGAATTAATATGTAGTTCATTCTACAAATACATATGGTTTTAGGATCATTATGTAAGGGGGAGTGGTTTCCATGTGAGATGGAGTATTGACTAAGGGGTAGCGATACATATCACCATAGTATTGTTGTTGAAGTTGTGATATAATTGAACTTTGACGCTGTGTAATGATACTATGACACTGTATAACAATGATTGAGAACTCTTGTTTTCTTATTGTTATAGCTACAGATTTTCAACAACGATGATGCTAAACTTACAACCTTTGGGATGATTGGAGTACTAGGAAGTGACGAAGATTTCGAGTAATGTTAAAGATTAGACATGTGGAATAGGAGCTACAAAAGTTAATTTATTTATTTTTTGTATTCCATATGTATTAATAGTTTTGCCACTAAAATTGACAAAGGGGGAGATTATTAGAGCATTGCTCGGTCGAACTCGCATGCGTTGCTATCTCAAGCATGTTTGTCAATGTTAGTGATCAAAACTATAAGTTTTGATTTCTAGCCTATATAGCTAAAGGTCTCGGACTAGGATACAAAGTGTAGTTTAGATCAGGAACTCCATGGCAATTATCATACGAGACGAAGGACTACTCGAGGAGCCGGTGGAACTTCATCGAATAAAATGTATGTGGAGACTTGAACTTATCTGTCACTCAAAAGTCTATTTACTCTATCTCCTACTCTTGAGACAAAAGTCGTTTAGACGTATAGACTTTCATTATACACATTTGCTATTTCGAGCCGAGTTTAACTCGCCTATCTATTTCTCAAAATATGTGTTGGTAAGCTTTCACTTTAACCGAATTTATCTTTAACTAGTTACGAAAGTCATGATATGTTTCAATCACTTTGGAAATTTCTCAGACAAAAAATGGTCTGTGAATAACGGCTATATAACGTTCTCTGGGAATATTTCAATGATTGAAATGAGAGTTTAGATTACATAACCATTGGTAGGATATAAGCATTGTTGTGGAAACACATATATGTATAAGTCCTTATTCCTTGAACCAAAGTTTGCGAACTTTGTTGATCAAGAGAAATGGAAGTGGCGCAAGCCAAGTCCGCGAACCGGCGGAAGTTCTCACCCGAGAATTTATGTTGGAGTTTGTGTACTCCTTCCATGAGCTTAAGTCCGCGAACCCAGTCCGCGAACTTGAGTAGGTTATATCTAAAACCGGTTGTTCTTAAACTCATGTTTATATAAAATAAGAAATGCTTTTGCAAACCGTGGCTATAAAGTTCATGAACCGATTCGAGTGAATCAAACCGTTTTTGCTTCGATTGTGTCTTGTGTATTTACAAAAGATCTAAGCAATTGAAAAACTCTCTAACTAGTTCATTTGAGTCATTTGAACTAGTTATGGTGAAGAAGAATATGGTTGATATGAGAGTGATCATATGGCTAACCATTTGGTTAACTATTTTTGAACCAACAAATGTTAATGTTTGGGTACGGTTAATAAACCCAAAATTGAACATTTCGTTTGTGTGTAACAAGCTAAGTTTTCGATCCAACGGTTGAATATTGAATGCTTTGGTACTAAGCTAATATTGATTGCAAACCCTGATTTGAAAGACAATATAGGAGAGAACTATAGCAACTGGAAACCTAATCCCCACACTTTACGTGTGATACTAGTTTGCTAAGATAGAGTCGATTCTCCTTTAACCTTTGGGTTTCTTCTTCTAAAGCCAGGTTAACGACTTAAAGACTTCATTGGGATTGTGAAGCCATACCTATACTACTTTTCTTGTAGTTGTGTGATCTGATCTTGCTGGTTCTATCGTACAAGTACAATTGAAATAATTGGCTTGACATTTATATCTCCGATAGGCAAGATAGAAAAGAAATCACAAACACTTCGTCTCATCGTTTGTGATTCCGCAAAATCTTTTTTCGCTGCGTCGATTAAGATTATTGTGAGGTGATCAATAATACTATGATGCTTTTCAGGAATATAAGTCCGGGTTATTGATTGGTTCCTGTTCACCTTGATTTATCAAAAGACGGAACAAAACTCATAGGTTTATTCGTGGGAGACGGATTTATCTATTACTATAGACTTTTCTGTGTGATACAGATTTGTTTATTAAAGTCTTCGACTTTGGGTCGTAGCAACTCTTAGTTTTGGGTGAGATCGGCTAAGGGAATCAAGTGCGTAGCATCTGCTTTGGGATCATAGGCGTAGGAGCATAAGCTGTACCTTGGATCGGTGTGATATTGATTGGGTTCAACTACGGTCAGGACCAGAAGTTAAATTGTAGTAGGCTAGAGTCTGTAGCGGCTTAATACAAGTGTGTGTTCAATCTGGACTAGGTCCCGGAGTTTTTTCGCATTTGCGGTTTCCTCGTTAACAAAAATTCGGGTGTCCGTGTTATTTCTATTCTCGCATTATATTTGTTTATATAATTGAAATATCACAGGTTGTGCGTTGTTCAATCAATTAGAATATTCGACCTTTTGGGTTGTTAATTTAAATTGATTGACACTTGGATATTGGTCTTTGGTACCGTCCAAGTTATCTCTCTTTGATAAAGACTCGCAGATTTCTATTTGCTTGAGTAAAGATCAAATCGACAGATTGAGGTATAAACTCTTTGATATACTTTTTATCTAGATTGAGTCTGATTGTCTAGTTGATTCTCTAGAAAGTATATTGGAGTTTGTCCATACAGATAGCTAATCGAATTGTTGGGTGTGGTTGTTAGACCCCCTCTTTTTCAAACACCACCACCAACCATTAATCCTTAACATAACCCCGACGATGATCGATCTCAGGTACCCAGGAATTTCTCACAATCGCCGGAGAAGAAAAGAAGAGAAAAGCAGACAAAGAATGAAGAAGAATGGAGAAGAATAAAGAAAAAAAATAAGAAAAGTTTATCTTCTCGAGTGAGAGATAAGGATGACGAGAATTATTAAGGCACCCAGCAATTGGATAAGGGCATCCAAGCGGTTGATACCAAAAAGACTACTTTGCCCTTCAAACAAATCTGATGATATCTTCTTCGTCTGATATCTAAATGACACGTTCGAGTAGTCCATTTCGCCTAACTTTTAGAGATCTATGTAATGATACTAGTTTCGTATCTAGATCGTTGTTAGATTAATTTCTATTAATTAAGGTTAATCTCTAATTAATCGAGTCATTAGCGGCTAAATCGTCTTTTGATCATCTCTAGACCAGTCAAATAGCGTTGACAAGCTTGATGGTCCTTACATCCTCCCCACCTTAATCATTTTTGTCCTTGAAAATCGAACCACCTTCTAGTCTTCAACACTCCCCACCTTATAAACAAATACTATCTCTCAATAAAGTGCAAGTACTGCTCATACTTACTGTTGATACATGAAAAATAATACCCCTTAATGAGTTGGAGATTCCCCTAAGAATGGTGGTGAACTTGGGTTAAGATGTAGGACTTGGGGACTAAACCCAAGCCCAAATAGTAGATACCCATGAAAGATGGGAGGATAAAGGAGGAATTAATGAAGAAGGAAGGGGTTATGTTAAAGAATGGCATTAAGGGTAATTCAGAGGTATTAGGACATGTGTCATGAAGTAGTTAAAAGAGGGGCTTTTAGGAAAGCCTATAAAAGAAAGGACAAGGTAAAATGGAAAGACAACTCTCTCTCTTACTATTATTGGAATTGTGAGGTCATGTGTAATAGTTAGGACGGGTAGAACCTAAACTGAAATTCACCCCTCAACATTTGGCGACCACACCCGGAGGCTCGTTCCTAGCTTACAATGACACACATAGAAGGCGCTAGCTCAGACGTGGCAGGAAACCTAAACACACCCCCAATTAACCCAAAAGGAGAGAGAGTAGGTATAGTATCAGATCCAATCACGCAGGCGAGAAAATCAAACATCACGCGCGAAGAAGATAAACAGCACGAGGGCGAGGAAGCGCTGCTCACTCAGCTTTCCCTCGGGGAGATGCAAAAAGAACTAGAAGAGCACGTACGTAAAGAACGAGAGCTAAGAAAGCTCATGAAGGCGGCTAGTGCAGGGAAGAATGTTAAAGAAACATGAGAAGATGTAGAGGAAGTGGAAAACGAGCCTGCGGCTATGACACAAGAGGCGGTTGCAAAATACCTAGAATTGAATTACAAAATCGTTAAACAAGACAATTATAACTTCATGGCGAGTTCTTACTCCTCTGAAATCATAGAATATCAGTACCCTGAGAATTATACTTCACCAACAAGGTCTATAATGGCCAAGGCAACGCGAGAGAGCACCTCAGTCGATTCCTGTCTACAATGAATGATTGCGCGGCGGATGGGAAGCTATATCTGACAGAGTTTCCAAAATCGCTGACTGATACGGCGTTCACCTGGTACGACAACCTCAATACAAGGAGCGTTCATTCATGGTCAGCCATGTCAACGCTTTTTCTCAGAAAGTTCTATTCATCAAAAAGGAAGGTCACAACCATAGACTTGAGCAAGTGCAATCAGCGCATAGGCGATGAGATAGAAAAATACATCACTAGATTCTGCCTTCTCACTCTCGATTGCCATGAAGACGTTAAAGAAGAAGCGTTAGTGGAAATTTGCGTTCGGGGAATGACTCCATCATTCAAAAAGAATCTGGTAAACTTCCGCTTCCCAACATTTGTAGAACTGAAAGAGGCAGCCGCAAGGATCGCCGATTGCATTGAAGAACCAAGCTCGGATTATGTTTGGCGAAACTCGGTTAACACTGTATCGATCATGCCGACAAATACCCGTGTAAATAATAATCGCGAGGGTTTGGGAACACAAGCGCTCCCTCCACCTCTGCCTTGCAGCAAGGAACATATCGTCGGATTATTAGAATAATGGGTAGCAAAAAAGGAAACCTAGTTGCCCCCGACAAAAATGGATCCTAGCACTCTTGACAAAAAAATGATGCGCGCTATTGTCACTTTCATCGGAGGATACAACACCCTACAATCGACTGCTTCAACCTGCGAAGGATGTTTCAGAAGAAGTTGGAAATATGCGAGATTGAAATGAACAAAACTGAAGATGGAAAAACCACCCCACATCACGTAATGGTGCTTTCCCATGACCCAAGTGGAGATGCCTGGAGGCACTGGACCGAGGATGAAGGAGAAGCATACGAGGTGGATATGGAGAATTCCACTTTTGCTAACACAGACGGCGTGGCTCATCAATTTGCTAAGACAGTATTGGCTCAACAGTTCTTTGATTCGCTCGGCTTCAGCGAAGATCAAATCAAGGAAGCGTCTAAGGCCATAGTAGCCATAGTAGCAGGGAGGCCCTGTGGGCTTCTCCCCAAGGAGGCGATCGTATTCACCAACGAAGACATTTGTTACCTGGGAGAGCACCTCAGACCTCTATATCTCACCGTGTATATCAATAGACAACCGCTAAAAAGAACTTTTGTTGACGGGGGCGCGTCCTTAAACCTTATTTCGATGCATACGCTCGATGTTTTAGGCATACAACGGTCCGCGATAAGAATGCGGGTCACTACAGTGAAAGGGTTTGGAGGCCACGCCCAAACAGCGCAATGAAGGTTGTTCCTACCCAAGGGACCACCCCTTTTTATGTTCTAGAAGATGAGACCACCTTCCATGTGTTACTAGGGTGGTAGGCCTCGAAGATGTATGAAATATATACGGCCTACGGGTTATACCGCAAGTGCACGGCGTCTGTTATGAAGCACAGGGCAAATACGAGTCGATCCACAGAGACGAGGGGTGCTTAAGTGATCTAAGGCTGCTTAACTGAATTCTAAGTAAGTAACAAGGTGACAGCATATATTTTTGTTGCCGATACGGCTGATTTTTCGTGAAGTGAACCTAAAATGAACTACAAATGGTGACAATGGGATACTAAGGTCTTTGATTCCACCACTAACCTACACTATGCCTTCAACTCATGGTATGATTCTTATCCTTATGACGAGAGAAGGGAGGGGTGTCAATTCTCGCCCCCCTATGTCTAAGGTGTTTCTCCACTTGATAATTTTGATCACAATGAAGTATTCATCCTAAGTATTAACTGTCCGACTAAAGTACAACTAATCCGAGGATAAACAATAGTCTAATTAAGCTCAAGTTGGCAAAGATAATCAACTCGGAGGTGTTCTAACTACGGTGCATCCATGGCGTTGGTATGCACTTGTGAGAGCTAAGGGTTGATAAGCTAAGATAAAATTTCATCTTAAAAATAGTTAAGCATTCAAGAAATCATATGGAGTATGAGACACACAGTGAGAGGTTAGGGTTTCATCTCAAACCCTAGCAACTAAATTAAAACTGAAAAAATAACAGAAATTAAATCTAATTGACAGCACTGGCTAATCCAGGCGTGTTTTTCTACACACCCATCAAGTTCTATTTATACATGCAAAGGAAGAACCAAAATACCAAACCCTAATTTACAAACTCGAAATTAATGAAAAATAAATCAAACCCTTGTACTGATAGCCTCTGAATCGTCTGTTCTCCTTGGTCTCCCTCCGCTCCTGGGTACATTGTTGAGTCGATCTGCTAATGAAACCCTAGTTTTATTTATCTCTTACCTAGCCTCGGGGTTTGAGAGAGAAGCTATGTGAGAGAGAAATAAAGCTTAGGGTGGCGGAGTTTAAGGCGTGATGTTGTTGATGTCGGGGATGGAGGTGGTGGCGGAGTTATGCGCTCCAAGCGGCTCCGCAAGCTCGGTCGGGAGAAGAAGATGAGGGTAGTACGGGTTTTGGCAGAGTTCTCTCGTCGGGGTGAGGGAGACGAAATGAGTTTAGGGTTAGGCTTTGGGGTTTATATAGGGGCTATGGTGTTGGCAGGTGTACATCGAAGATCGATGAGGATGGCGCAATGAGCGTAGGATGCATAGGATGGAAGATCGCACGGCTCGGGTTGGTTGGCGGTTTTGGTGTGATCTGGTGTTGCACGGGAGCAGCGAACTTCGATGCGCGTGGAGGCAAGCGGCGTCGGATCTAGGGTAGATCGAATCTAACGGCTCGGGATGAGCGGAGTTCGGATCCGGGTCATGGGTAGCTCGGCCCATGTCTTCCTTGTTGGGTTGTAACCGATTCGCCGCGGCTTTGGCTATCTACTCCATAGATGCTCGACTCCAATTCTTCGCTCTTTTGGCTCCTCAATTTCTCAGGGCTTTATTTAGTACCTAAAAACACAAAATTAATTAATACAAATATTTATTCTTGAAAACAAATAAAATACGAGAACGGGATAATATCCGATTTCTAAGCGCAAAAGATGAGTAAACTGCCAATAAAACGGTGTATAAATATGCACTATTTGGCACTCATCAAATACCCCCAAACCTGAATTTTACTTGTCCTCAAGTGAAACAGAAAATAAGAAATCCTAACTATACCACTGTCGCTGGTCTCTCGAATGCATTTAGCGTATGCACTAAGCCTTTAAACCCCTAGGTGTCCCTAGTGGACGAGTTGTAGTCTCGTGAGGGTTTACCAGAGGTGTACCCACAAAACCTTCTCCAACTTCGGAATGTAAAAGAGTCTCAAGCCTCCAAGAAGCTATGAGGACATAGAGTTTCTACATGCTAGTAACGAAGTTAGAACTATCGAAGAACGCATTCTCATCCTTAAGTCTTTGAGCGAGAAGTAACCATACCATATGAAAGAATTCGGATTCGATTGTGATCATAAGCCTCGACTTCGCCTCACTATTAGGTTTTATGATAATTGCACTCAAAAAGATCGCTTTTAGTCTCTCATGTGTGCAGGCAGGAATAAAGAGAGAAATCCTGCACACGTTGTAGGTAAGAAGGATAACCTTCTGAAATAAAATCTGGAGACTCCACAGAGGTGTGGACAAAAAGAATCTTTTTCTGATGATCTCTAAGAAAGGAAAATCAACCATTAGTCAAGGGTGGGAGTACTCACTCACTTCTCACCCGATCGGCAATTAACATCAATCTCTCATAAGAAACCATAGAAACGTCTTCAATCTTCGGTCTTCGGTCTTCAACTATTGATGACGAACTTCTGAACTTCACAAAAACTTAATAATAATTTTTTTTTATTTATTTATTTATTTTTTTTATTATTTTTTTTTTCAAGTACATGGAATAAAAATAATACAACACATTTTGATTTTTTTTTTTTTTTTTTTTTTTTTTTTTTTTTTTAACAAACACTAACAACGATAAAATTTAAATTTTCACAAACTTCATTAATTCTCATCTTCTTTTCCTTGTTGCACATAAACCTTGGACTCTATCAATTTTTCTTTCAATATTCTGATCCTGCTCCGGTTCTTTGACGATGATGTGTTTCTATGGGTCTTCTTTGATTGAGAGAGAGAGAGATGCTAATCGCAAATCGATATTTAGAAGGAGTTTTCATCTTTAGACGTCACCCTCATGATTGACGGAATTAGCACTCAAGAGAACAAAAGTAGTCTTTGAAAGTGGTGCGAAGTTGGGTAGCTCACCATTCCTACCGGAATTTACGTACGGTGACACACACTCTAATGACTTTTCTAGAAAGTTGCAAAAATTTGAAGGTTGGTGCCTCACTTGATGTAAATTGGGTAGTCTCCACTATGTGTGATCACAATTCTACTACCGAATATCTAAACAAAGACCTAATTCGCCCTCCGGTATGGTTAAATCCAACTTTAACGCTCTAATCAACTAAGAAACCCGATTGTGTTCTCCGGTACTTCCAAGTTCGTTATTTGGTCAGATTTCTCTATGTAAACATAGCTAGAAGCATGCTAGTGACTCTAAAATCTCTAAAAGTTGGAGGTTTTTACAAAAAGAGTTTTTTTTTTTTTTTTTTTTTTTTTTTTTTTTTTAATGAAAATAAAAGGTGAAATAAAAGACTAAAAACTCTAAATGCAAATCACACCTCCAAACCTAAATCAAACATTGTCCTCAATGTGTCAACGAGATAGGAAAAATTAAACAAAGTCACATACCATGAGAACTATTTGAAAAGATAAAAGGGAAGAGATTAGGTATGTCGGCGGGGAGCAAGGTTTGAGCTTCATTCGTCAAGGCTAGAATCCAATATTCTCAACGGAGATCATATCGGATTAGCATAATATATGTGCAAGAAGACTCAACCGAATCAAGAAAAGAAAATTTAACAAGTCCTCCGGATTATATACAAAATTCACCATAAACTAACAATCTAAAGAGTTGAGGATCAACCCAATAGAAAATATATACAAACATCAACGACCTTACACAGATATAACAAGAGAGTGCAAGTAAGACTGCAGATGTGAAGGAGTTTCCCAAACCTAAATTTGTGAACGGGTGTGTTTGTGAGAACAAAATCTTGCAATTTTAAAGGTACATCATGCAAAAGGTCTAACTCAAAATGAGTTTTGCTAATTACAGTGGAGACATACATATTCCAACCGTGGCTCCTTAAGAGTGTTATACTTTGATGCAAAATAGTCCAAGAGGACTTGGGAAGCACAAAGTTCTAGGCCTAGGTTAGGCATTTTCGTAAAAGTTGGTTTTGCAATTTTGTGACAAACTACACCTAGGTTTGGTGGAGGAGTATCAATTTGTGACTCGGGAGAGAGATTAGGTACATCTAAGTTGTTTTCATGTTTAAAATCATTTGTACCATCACACACTTTCCTAAAGTCAAAAGAGGGCAAATCATGTTCATTTTCATAGGATAATTGCACAGGTTCCACATCAATATCACATGCATGAATATCAGAAGAAGCATCATTCATAGGGTTCACAGGAGAGACACTTAATGTCTCGAACCTAAAGATTCTATTACATTTTCAAAATACACATGCTCTTCATATTCATCATCATCATCATCATCATCATAGCAAAAATCCATCTCTCCATTCAAAATTGTAGCATTTTTAGTGTACTCATCTACCTCTAGATTAGGTTCATATTCAATGTTAGTCGCATGAGTAAGACTAGAAACACTATTTTCAATCCTATCATTTTGTAACTCAATCAGGTTCCTTTGAAGAATCATCTTGAGTTGTTCCATTGAAGGAGAGTCTTCACTAGTGGGTATGCATTCCTCATATGGATATTCATTGTATAGTTGAGCATGAGGTTCACTAGAGAAGGGAAATTCGGACATGTTGCTATATGGATGGTCATGCATTGCATTCATTTCAAGCCTAGCATTTTGCTCCATGAGTGTTTCCTTTATTGATTGCAAACTAGGAGTTGGGGAGTATAAAATTGTTCATCTCTCCACTTTGTGGTGAATGATGCATGTGTGCGGAGTTGATTATGGTCCCAATAGTCACTTCTAGACACTTCGTATATTGGATTATCATGGTTTTCCTAGACCTGTCTAAATTCATGCAAAATATAACAAGACTTTCAGCAGGTGGTCTAAGCCACCACATAAGGTGCAAGCATGCATTTCATAGTGCCTAGGGGGATTAGATTTGACAGATCGCTCATGTGATTGCCTTTCTAAGCCAGATAGTCGAGCTTCTAATTGATCGAGAAGTGATGACTGGGTACGAGGAGAGTGTTCATTCTCAACCTGTGGTGGATGATGCATGTGCTCATAGTGATTAGGGTATGTGAGGTCAGGGCCCTGAGAAGGCGCATAAAATTCCCTAAAATCACTATGGTATGTGGGGGGTTCATCCTGTGAAAGGTGCCCGTAAGCACGCTCTCTAAGGGATTTGTTTCCATCCCCAGATGCAGACCAAAATTCTGACATGATTTAGTACTCAAATTGAACTCAAAATTTAATTTGGTTTTGGTGGGATTGGTTTGGTTTATTGGGTTTCATTTGGTTTTGTTGGGTTTTTTTGTTTGGTTTTTGTGGGAAAATTTGGTTTAAATGGGCTGATTTGGTTTATTGGGTTTTTGGTTGGTTGGGAAAGTCGGCCTGACTTGGTTGCATGACCGGGTGTGTAGCTTAGTCTTTTGCACGGCCTGACTAGATAGGCCAAGTTATGTGGGCTCAGGTGGGTGCAAAGCTCAGCTTTGGTTGCACAGCCCAACAGATGTGGGCTCAGTTTTGTTTAAGCCCAGCAGCAGAGGTTATGTGGGCTCAGCCTATGCAGCCCAGGTTGGGTTCAGTTAGCCCAGCTGTGGGCTTGGGTGGTTCAGTGTATGTGGAGCCTGATGGTTGGGTTTCAGTGGGCTGGTTCACTCTGAGGTTGGAGTTGGGTTAGCTCGGTGGACCTGGTTTCGGTTTTGCTATGGGGTTCGGTGTGTGCAGAGGTTGGTGCATCCTCGGTCGGAGTTTTTGTGCGGTGGTTTCAAAGACAAATTTGAGTTTGCACACACAGCTTAGACCCAGCACTGGTTAGGTGGTCACAGCACAGCTGTGAGCTCAGCTCAGCACAGAGCAAGTTAGACACATGATAAAACAAGCAACAATTACTTAGCACAGCACATGGTAGCTCAGTGAAACCAACACAAGGAAATACCAGCTCACAAAAAAAAAATGATACAACACTAGGTTGTGTGCAAGTCAGGCAAGCACAGCACAGCACAATTTGCAGCTTTGCAACACAGCACACATCACACATCCCTAGTTTAACAGGGCAGATTGCTCAATAATTTCAGTCTCACAGCTGCAGGGTTTTAACAGCACACACAAGGCACAGGGTAATGTACTAGGCACAGAGCAAATGAGGTGAATCAGTTCAGTTGGTATCACTAGTGCTCCCCAAGCTGCAGCTCAACTCACAGCTGCAGGGGCTGGAGATTGGTAGCTCAGATGGTCTATGCACAGGGTTTACAAAGCGCAGGGCAATACAGGAGGTAGACCAAGGACTAACCAGGTGAACTAGCTTATCAGGGGGTCATACAATGTTCAATTACTAACCTGGTATGCTCTGAGGCTCAACAGCTTCAGGCTTTGCTCAGCAGCGCAGCAACACACAGGTACCTCAAGAACTGGGTTTTTCCTTGGTTTGGCTCAGCTGATGTTGCAGGTACCTGTAGTCTCAACAGCAAGCTTTAGTGCTCAGTCTTGCAAAGTTTAAAGAAATGACAAAAAGATGTGTACAGTTTGACAAAATTAGCTATGACTACTCTACAGCATGATAGATGCTTCAAATTGCTCTCCTGAGTTACAACTCAGGACAGATTGAGATTCACAAAAGCACAGTCACAATGGAGTGAGTCAAAGATGAGAAATGCCAAGATGTTTTATGCTGATATGACACAGCTGAAATGAAACCAAGTTGATACACCAGGTCAGGCTGGCTTGAGCTTAAGCTGGGCCAGATGTTGACTGAGATAATTGGACTGACACAGGAGTTAATATGCAGGGCAATGATATTTATGAAGTTATCGCGAAAACTACAAGGCTAAATATGCAATGAGCAAGATACAGAGTGCAATGACAGATTAATCTACAGAAATAAGCATTAAGTAAGCTAAGTTACACTACAAAACTAAGACAGCTAATAAGAACTATGATGCAAACTACAATGCAATGACAAGTTTATACTAGAATTTCTTAAATGACAAATGCAGTTTACAAAAAAATTAACTAAGTTATATTAATCACAGACTGAAATGGATATTTACAGGGTGCAATCAGTGAAGGCAGCAATTGATCACAGGGCACACGCCAAGTCCCCGGCAGCGGCGCCAAAAACTTGGTAGGCCTCGAAGATGTATGAAATATATACGGCCTACGGGTTATACCGCAAGTGCACGGCGTCTGTTATGAAGCACAGGGCAAATACGAGTCGATCCACAGAGACGAGGGGTGCTTAAGTGATCTAAGGTGCTTAATCGAATTCTAAGTAAGTAACAAGGTGACAAAGATATATTTTTGTTGCCGATACGGCTGATTTTTCGTGAAGTGAACCTAAAATGAACTACAAATGGTGACAATGGGATACTAAGGTCTTTGATTCCACCACTAACCTACACTATGCCTTCAACTCATGGTATGATTCTTATCCTTATGACGAGAGAAGGGAGGGGTGTCAATTCTGCCCTATGTCTAAGGTGTTTCTCCACTTGATAATTTTGATCACAATGAAGTATTCATCCTAAGTATTAACTCGTCGACTAAAGTACAACTAATCGAGGATAAACAATAGTCTAATTAAGCTCAAGTTGCAAAGCATAATCAACTCGAGGTGTTCTAACTACAGTGCATCCATGGCGTTGGTATGCACTGTGAGAGCTAAGGGTTGATAAGCTAAGATCAAATTTCATCTTAAAAATAGTTAAGCATTCAAGAAATCATATGGAGTATGAGACACACAGTGAGAGGTTAGGGTTTCATCTCAAACCCTAGCAACTAAATTAAAACCGAAAAAATAATGTTAAATTAAATCTAATTGACAAAGATCGGCTAATCCAGCGTGTTTTTCACACACCCATCAAGTTCTATTTATACATGCAAAGGAAGAACCAAAATACCAAACCCTAATTTACAAACTCGAAATTAAAGAAAAATAAATCAAACCCTTGTACCGATAGCCTCCGAATCGTCTGTTCTCCTTGGTCTCCTCTCGCCTCGCGCTGTTGAGTCGATTCGCTAATGAAACCCTAGTTTTATTTATCTCTTACCTAGCCTCGGGGTTTGAGAGAGAAGCTATGTGAGAGAGAAATAAAGCTTAGGGTGGCGGAGTTTAAGACCGTGATGTTGTTCATGTCGTGGATGGAGGTGGTGGCGAGTTGTCCGCTCCGGAAGCGGCTCTGCAAGCTCGGTCGGGAGAAGAAGATGAGGGTGGTACGGGTTTTGCGAGTTCTCTGTCGGGGTGAGGGAGACGAAATGAGTTTAGGGTTAGGCTTTGGGGTTTATATAGGGGCTATGGTGTTGAGCAGGTACATCGAAGATCGATGAGGATGGCGCAGCGAGCGTAGGATGCATAGGATGGAAGATCGCACGTCTCAGGTTGGTTGGCGGTTTTGGTGTGATCTGGTGTTGCACGGGAGCAACGAACTTCGATGCGCGTGGAGGCAGCGAGCGTCGGATCTAGGGTAGATCGAATCTAACGGCTCGGGATGAGCGGGTGCGGATCCGGGTCGTGGGTAGCTCGCCCATGTCTTCCTTGTTGGGTTGCAACTGATTCGCGCGCGGGCTTTGGCTATCTACTCCATAGATGCTCGACTCCAATTCTTCGCTCTTTTTGGCTCCTCAATTTCTCCGGGCTTTATTTAGTACCTAAAAACACAAAATTAATTAATACAAATATTTATTCTTGAAAACAAATAAAATACAGAATCTGGGATAATATCTGATTTCTAAGCGCAAAAGATGAGTAAACTGCCAATAAAACGGTGTATAAATATGCACTATTTGGCACTCATCATAGGGCGAGGCTGGCTACTCAACCACAAAGTAGTCGCGTCAACGTACCATCAATATGTAAAAACTAACATAGGAGGCAAGTAGTATCGAATTCCCGGCACGAGCAACCCTTTCGACCCAGAAGAAGCATATATGGCAGACGTAATTTTCTATGACGAGCCAAAATAAGAGGACTAAATGCCTGAAGCTCGACTCACCCCGCTGCCGAAGTGGGGGGACGAAGAAAAAGCGGAACCCACCAAATCCGTGTTCAGTCCGTCAAGGATGGTTTTACCAACGGAATGAAAAAGGAAGCAAGATGAGCAACCCAGTTTCCAACACTTCTCCAGGCCCGATGGTGGACATGTGTACCGATTATAGCAATTAGCCGGGGGGAATGCCTGTAAATGAGCAAAACCACGCTGACGAGTTTATGAGTGAAGCGGGGGTTCCTGATGAAAGCACAGAACAAAGCTAGTCCGAGCTTCCCTACAGCACGATTGATAACCAAGAATTGCACAATCAGTTGGTAAGCGTCACAACGAGAACCAATGAGGAACGAACGCCAAAAGACCTCACCGTGGATGAAATGGAAGAAATCAACATAGGAACACAAGAAGACAAGCGCTCCATCATGATAAGCAAGAATCTGGACAAAGAGGAAAGGGTAGCATTGATCGCATTACTTAAAGAATACAAGGACATCTTCACTTATGACTATGACGAAATGTCGGGTTTAGATAGCGATCTCGTGGTACATAATCTAAGAGTATCGCTTGAATTCAAACCCGTGAAGCAAAGAAGCCGCGAGTTTCCTAGGGATACCGCCCTCGCGATAAAGGAGGAAGTGGGGCGGCTACTTAAAGCCAAATTCATTAAGCCAGTACAACACCCCACTTGGTTGGCTAACATCGTATCAGTAACCAAGAAAAATGGAAAGGTTAGGTGTTGTGCAGACTATAGAGACCTGAACCGAGCTTGCCCAAAGGACGATTTATCGCTGCCAAACATCGACATGACGTTTGGATGCGACCGGAAAAAAAGAAAATATATTCTTTCATGGATGGCTTCAGCGGATATAACGAAGTCAAGATGGACCCTACAGATGCAAAGAAAACCTCCTTCTAAACCCCATACGGAAACTTCTACTACGTAGTGATGCCGTTTGGATTGAAGAACGACGTTGCCACGTATCAACGCGCCATGACATCCATCTTCCACGACCTGCTGCACCGGACAGTAGAAGTATATGTTGACGACATCGTAGTCAATACACAAGAGGCCGAGGATCACATCTCTCACCTAATGACGGCCTTTGAGAGATGCAGGAAATTCAAACTCAAGATGAACCCTCTCAAGTGCGCCTTTGGGGTCACATTCGGGAAATTCTTGGGCTTTGTAGTACCTATTGAGGGAATTCAAGTTGACCCAAGCAAAGTCAAAGCAATCACAACAATGGCACCGCCGGCGAACACCAAAGAGTTGCAAGCCTTTATAGGACGAATATCGTACATACGACACTTCGTGCCTGGTTTAGCACAGCTGATGACTGCGTTCCTTCCCTTGCTGAAAAAAGGTATACCCTTCGTATGGGGAGAGGTACAGTGTATCGCCTTTGAAAAGTTGAAGCGTTGTCTTGTCGGCCCTAAGATTCTTCGACCTCCGATACGCGGAGTCCCTCTTTATCTCTACACGGCTTTTACCATCTCAGCAATCGGCATAGTTCTCGCGCAAGACATGGGGGAACTGAGCTATCACCTATCTATTACGTGAGTCGGGTCCTACGAGACGCAGAATTAAGATACCCGCGTGTAGAGCAAGCATGTTTGGCCTTCATATACGCGACTTAAAAGTCATACTGATAGGGTGTAGAATACATCCTATTTACTATCTATTGTTTATGCTTTCTTTGCTATTTTTCTTGTAAATTATGTATTTTACGCTTGTTTTGAGTTTTATAGCTACTTTGGAGTCACACGGAGGAAAAGAAGAAGAAATTACTCTATTTAAGCCAAAAGGGCAAAATTGTCATTTTAGGGGCGAACACTATCTGGAGCCCAGTCAAGGTTAAGAGGCAACTCTTTTGGGAGGAGTACTAGTAGCAGTACAACTGAGGTTAAGGGGCTATAACTTGGTTACCCCTTATCAGAAGTGCCCGAGTACCAATATCCTGCCCCAAATCAATCTAACCCTAAATCGAGAAGAGGGTTTTCTTTCTCTTCTATCAATCATTTTTTCCCACACCTGAAACCGAAAGAGAAGAACAGCTACTGCTGCTGGAGTGTTGGTGGTGCTGAGTGGTTTGAATCTGGTGCTGCTAATAACACAGAGAGGAAGAAATTTATGGGTTTTATACCAGATCGAGAAGAGATAGAGGAGCTGCTGTTGTTGCGATCAAGAGAGGCAGATTGATAATCTGCTGTTATGGAAAACACTCAGGGAAATGGAGATGAAGAAATTGATGGACCTGGTAATGATGGGATCGAGAAATTAAAGATGGTGGTGTTGTTGAGAAGCAAAGCAACCAAATGGAAATGAAATTAGAAGTTAGGGTTTGCTGTCTCAGAAACTGCAGATGAAGGTGGTTGAATTAGCTGTTGTGGATTATGGGAAGAGGTAGCAGCGAAATCGAAGAAGGGTTTAGAGTTCTAAGGTGTTGCTGCTGCACAAGAGATGATGATGGTGGTCGCGATCTGAGGAGAAGGAGATAGTCTGTTAGTTTACAGTGAATTGAAGTCATGTTCCGTCGATTATGGGTTTGAATCGGAGAAGACTCTCATGGGTTTGAGGTTGTATTCGAAAAATTGAGGAATGGGTATGGATTATGATGATGAATAGCGAGATTGAAGCAGCAGATGAAGACGGAGACGGATATGGTTTTGTCAAAGAAGTTCAGATGGGTTCTGGTGATGAATGAAGATGGGTTTGTTAAGAACTGAGACGTTGTTGATGTTTTCAAGCTCAGATGGGTTTTGAAGATTGTTGATGTGGCTGTCAAGTTATAGGAATTGTAATGAAGTGAAGCAGACAGAGAAGAAGAGAATGTTGCAGCTGTTACATCAAGCAACTCAGATGAGTGAGAGTTCCAGTTCAGATTGCTATGAAGATGGAAGGCTGTGGGATATGGTGCTGTGAACCAAGATGGTGGAACTGAGCTGATGAGTGAAGCTCTGTTAGATGTATGTTAGGATACGAGTTGTCTTTGAAGTGTAGAATGCTTGGTGGAGGTTGAATTCAGATGCAATATGGGTTGATTGTGAATCAGTCAAGTAAGAGATGGATTTAGAAGTTAATGAAGGCAAGGGAGATGCTGTTGCAGGTAGCCTGAGCTGGGCTAATGAAGCTCGAGATAACATTGAATGACTGGTGATGGGTGTAATCATGGTTACGATGGAATATGAAGTCTGCAATGGTGATTCGGTGAGATGGTAAATGGTTTAGGGAAGGTGCGGTTCAAGAGACTAGGTGATGCCATGGTAATCGTGGAACGAACTCGGGGAAGAAAGATTTGAGATAGGGACTGTTTTATGCCGATAGTCTTAATGGTGGCAAAGTGAACTCGAGAAGATGAGTAACCAGCGATGATCGGTGAGTGTGAAGGGGATGAAGTTTCGCCGCAAAACTCGTATACGGGGAGGAGCTTGATCAACCAAGAGAACCAGGAAGTTTGGAGATTAATGAAAATAGAGAATGGAGATGAGAATGCATTGGGGACTAACATGGAGGTTGAACTAATGAGAATTGTAGGTTCAGTTGCTGCAGGGTTGAGTTATGCAATGCAGCTGGAGATGTTGGTGCAGGATCCAGCCATTATGGTCGGATGTGTAATGCTACAGCACAAGGATTATGCATCACAAGATTTTGGCCAGTGCAAATGGCTTATGGCCTGGCAACTCAGCCCAATCAGCCAGAGAGATAGCTAACTCTGATTCTGACTCAGCTCTGACTCATGACATCACCGAGTTGACTCAGTGAGTCCGATAACGATCCAGACGATTCAACCCACCTCAGTTAGACCAATCAGCCGAGTAAGATGCTGACTCGGTGGCTGATTCACTCCTTCTCCTTGACACAGTTGACTGACGGTTTGACCCGTTTGACCGTTATCTCTAATGGAACTTCAACGGAATATTCCTTTTACGGAGAAGAAGATTCCAATGGCCGGCGGTGACTTTTCAGGCCGGATTCCGGCCAAATTCCGGCCATAATACCAGCTTTCCGGCGACCAAAATTACAAATTTTCGTGTGGACTCTACTCATGGGTGTGAATACTTGGACTTGAAATTGGATGGAGAATTTGGCTCAAATTTGGAAAGAGAACATGGAAGATGAGAAAGACTTGAATTTGGAAATTGAATTATTATGGAATGAGGATTCTATTCCTTGGAAGATTTGGAGAACATTGAAGCCTATAAATAGAGAAGTTCTCTACATCTTTTTACACATCTCTCTACACACACAACACTTGTGTTTTTGCTTGCTTTTCAAAATTCTTCTTTTAATTATTTGTGTGAACTTGAAAAATTCTCCCTTTAATTATTTGTGTGAATTTCAAAAACATGAGTAGCTAATTTTCTTATTGATTGAGGATGAATTCCTAGTTCTTAATATATGATTTGAGTTTTGTTTCAATTCTATCTTGAAGTTTTTCACATGATTATCGTTTGTTTTTACTAATAGGAATGTTTATTCATTCATGATTGATTGATAGATTGTTTAGAGTGCACGCTAAATTGATTTGTTAATTCACTACGGGAAAATTAGTAATCTACAACTGTAGATTGACAACTCGTAAATTAAAAGTTGTAAAATGTAGTATGTTTTACAACTTTTTCCAACAAAAGCGTTGTCAAAGTAAAATATGTCCAACTCTTAGGACCAACGAGTTCCTAAGAGTAGTGACGAGAATCGAGAACCACAACTTGTTGTGTGAAAAGGGTTGCAGAGAGAAGTGACCACCTTTAGAATTTACAACTCACATCCTAAAGGTAGTGAATGATTTTAAAACAACACTAATAAGAGTCGTTGAAGATAGGAAAAAAAAAAAATTTGAAAAATGTTCTTATAGAGAATCGAACCCAAGCTTACAAGGTGTTAGTACAAGACGTCAACCATCCTGCCAGATTCATAATACTGGTAGATTTGTGCTTTTTCTTTTAATCAACATTCGCAACCTTTATAAGGGTTGTAAAATGAAAATTTACTAGGAAAAAAATTAGGCTAGGGTGAGATTCGAACTCGGGCCTCCTCTGTGTAGGACTCGGGATTCTAACCACCATTCCACAGTTACATGTATGATTATCAAAGGACATCTACGTTAATATTTAACAATAATTTCAATCGAGCCTTAAAAAAATGGCCGGCAAGTGCGCCATTTTGCGAAACATACAAGGCTTTCTCGAATTATACAAGGACGACTGCAATCTCATTTCAATCAACACTCACAAGCACCAAGGTTGTATATTTGAAAATGTAAATGAATGAAACACGTGGAGGTGTATATTTATATGCTCAAAGTAGCGGATTCATGCAAATTTTGGTAAAGCAAACACAACAGTCATGAAGAAGCTGCAAATGCTAAAAATTTCAGATATTATAGGAATGTGTTACCTGTTTTCTCGCCAACTGCTGAATTAGAGACCAACTCAATAAATCCCCTTTTCTCTCCTCCTTTATCCGGGCTTGAGACCGGCAATGAAATTATTCAATGGCGGAGTTAAAAAGGGGGGGTTCTTCTGAAGAGAAACATTCAATTTATCATACAAACAATATTATAAGTCATCAACATAGCATAATTTTAATTATAAAACAAGTCCAGACCAATTCATACTACACATAAAATGAAATCTTATTACATATGACTTTTTCCTAGATTTGTAATTAGATCAGCTATTTGATTTGCAGAAACTCTAACTTTTTCCTTTGCGGCAATGAAGATAGCATCTGAGGCCCATGTAAAAATCTCCACATTCTTCACATACCAGGTAAGCTATGTGCTTATTGTGTTGATTGTTGCATATTTTTAGGTTGAGTTTGTTATTGCAGGTTGAAGAGAAGCACAACTGACTGTTTAGCGGACAATTTTTAAAAGAGTGATCATCTTCTCCACAAGCATCACAGCTTTTCACTGATGGTAACAACAACAACTTGGCTTTGCAAGGGTCAGAAGCATCAGTAAACCATTCAAAATAGGTGCAGGTAGGTATGGTGCACTTGAAAAACATTTTTCCATAGGTTTCGTGTTGTTTTAGATTGCGAAATGCCCTCACACCATTACAAGGAACATGCTTACACCTAGAATAGAGCCAAGGACACACTTTTGTCTCATGAAACCCTTGTTCACACATAGCACACTCAGTTAGGGTTTTTTTTTCATTCTCATGTTATTCGTTGCTGCTACTATCTGCTACTGGAGAATCTTTCACACCTCCACCCATGACTAATTCAGTGTTTTTAAAGCCTAATTGAAGAAAATTTCTCCACAGGCCTAATTTCTGAAAATTTATGAACCCTAAGTGTTTTTAAAGCCTAATTCAGTGATGGCTAATTTACACATGATTGATTAGTGTTGATTAATAGATATATTGAAGCTAGGACTAATTTTAACTGTATCATCATTCTCAGATCAATAGCAGTTAAACAGAACGGGAAATCAAAAAAATAATAAAACCCTAAAATGGGTTATAGAATCAAACCTTTTTTTTCCTTAACACATATCGAGAAGGTGTTGGTGGTGAAGAAATCTTCAGCTCAATCTATTGATGGGTTTTAAATTTTCGTGGTTAAGGAGATGAAGGAGGAGGTTCTGCGGGAGATGGAGGAGAAAAAGAAAAAACGACGGAAAAGAAGATAAGTGGAGGAGAATAAGTGATGGGGAGATTGAATAGATAAGAAGAAAAAGATAAATAGATCTTCTGCAACCCTTAGAAGAGTTGTAAAATGAAAAATAACTATGAAAAAAAAAAAGCCTGGTGAGAGTCGAACATGAGTCTCCGCTGGCCAATATGACATTCCAACCATCCTGCCACATTTATACATGTAATTATATTTACATTCTTTTATATATTAGACCAAATTTTTAAATTAGCCTTAAAAAAAAATGCCAGCAAATGCACCATTTTTCCTGAAGCATATAAGGAAGTCTGTCCAATGCCTGCAATCACATTTCAATCAACAATCACAGTACCAGATTCATGGAAGTTTTAGTGAATTGTACAAGGCCTGCAATCACATTTCAAATTCCATTAAGAAGCTGCAAATGCTTAAAGTTGTGAAGTATATTAACTGGAATAAAAGTAAGACATTGCAAAATAAGTAAAGACATTCGTAAAAGCAACCGCAAGATACCAACACATGATTATATGTAACCAAGAAAATCTGCATTTAGAACTCAATAAATCCCATTTTCTCTCCTCCTTTACCGGGCTTGAGACCGGCATTGAAATGATGGCGGAGTTAAAAGGGGATTTCATCTCGAGATAGCATATCATACCAACAAGTATTTCAAGTCATAATTAAAGAGAAATAAATAGCATGTCATTTTAAAAGCAAAAATACAATGCGAAGCAAAATGAAAGAAACAAAATAGGTTCAGAGCATCTGTGGAAATGAAAAGAGTAATTAAACCCACCATCAGCGGCACTTCTTTTTCTTTTTCTTATTCTTCTTGTTTTTCTTCTTTGTCGGAACCACTAAGATAGGTTCGAAGATCGGTTCTTGCATAAATCTCAAGTATCATCATTCATTTGTAAGCCAAGAGTTGAAGGTTCCACTTTGGATGGCAACTTGTGTCTTCTGTTCATTGTATTCCTCTAATTCATGGAAACCCCTTGGTGGTGGTTTTAACATCACAAACCAATTCGATGTATCTGACTCTCGAGAATAGAAAACTTGTCGGGCTTGTGACGCTAAAATGAATGGATCATTTTGATATTGGTTCTTATCTTTGACGTAAGTTGACCAATGTAAAACCTTTTTCTATCTTGACACCAAAATAGGTGTGAGCCCAGTCACATTTGAATAAGGGAATTTGAAACATATGTTGGTAGTCCAACACGAGAATTTGTTCTAAAACGCCATAGAAACCACTACTTATTTGTGATGATGCAACTAAAGATTTTGATTCAATTGAAACACCAGTGTTTTGCGTGACTCTTTGAATATCCTTAGTAACAAACCTTGACCCATTTATTTGCAAGCCTTTATATGATACACATTTTTCTAAAGGACCATGTGACAACCACCGTACTGTATTTGATACTGACATGCCTTGACCAATTTGCATTTTAACCTATCAATAAAATTTAGTTAGCAGAACACAAGTGACCACAGTAATGGGCGCAAGCTCTATGTTTTGGCTTGGTAAGATCTAATTAAGAAGTGAATGACAGATTCATCTCTAATTAAGCTCTATGTGGGTAATGCTAAAAAGAGGTACTACGTACTCAGGAAAAATGAATCTAATAAATTGAAAACATATATAACAAATAACCAAGTGGCGTTGCACGTACCTTTTGCTTTAACCAATCTGCAAATGTTTCCGAGTGTATGGAAAGGAGTTGGTCTTCACTGGAAGTATCGGAAGATCTTAACTCATCCATATGCATTCTAATAAGAAAAATTTTAATGTGGACAAGATTCGTAAAACACAAGTGCTTATACTGCTAACAATTTTAAATGAACATATAACAGTCATACTTACGTTATATATGGTTCAATTTGCCGTGTTAAAAAGCACATATCTATGAGCAATCTTTAGCATATCACTACCAATATACACTTGAACGCCTCTAGAAAGAGGACGCCTGCCGGTGTGGAATCATGTTGAATGTCTTCATTATGGCTTTGATTTACTCCTCCTTCAGAATTTTTGTCCCCATGAACATCAAAATACCTGACGCACTCCATTCCCAGGTAACACTCTGCTATACATGCTTCAGGTTGTGCGTAATTATTTACGTATTCTTTGAATGTCTTCATATACCTGCGACAAACCAAACTTCTAATTATTAGCACCAAACTCCCATTTACACAGAACAAAACTATAACATTGTACTTAAAATAACTAAAAAAATATTCATACTAATGAAACAATTACCTTTCAAATGGATACATCCAACGATATTGTACGGGTCCACCTAACCGCACTTCTCGAGCTACGTGAATTGTCAAGTGTACCATCACATCAAAAAATGATGGAGGGAAGTACATCTCCAACATACACAAAGTCTCAGCAATTTCATCTTCAAGTTCTAACAATCTAGTGAGATCAACGCCCTTTGGCATATTTCGTTAAAATAAGAACATAACCGATTTATGGCATTACTTGGCCCATCAGGTAAAAGTCCTTTCAAAGCTACAGGTAATATTTGTTGCATCATAACATGGTAATCATGAGCCTTAAGGACACCCAAGCAACCATCTTTCGAGAAATGCCTCCTAAGATCGAACTATACCCATATGGAACCTTGATTTCTCATCCTATTATAGAATACTGACCTTTCCCTTATCGCTTAAGTTACATGGTCTTTGGAGGAAGCCAAGTTTTGCCATTTTTGACTATTAAATGCAATTCTTCTTTGATTCCCATACTTTTCGAGATCATTACGGGACTTTAAGCCATCTTTTGTTTTGTTCTTTATATTCAATAGAGTACCAATGACACTCTCACTGAGACGTTTTTTTCCGTATGCATAACATCAATATTGTGTCGTAGTAATAATTCCTAAGAAGGAAGGAATAACATAAAAAGTATGAGCAAGTCACTTGAGTTGTACATTTCATAAATGATATTTAACATGCAGATGGGAATGTAAGACTGAAAAGAAGATAATCGAGGTTATAAGTTACCTTCCAGTAAGGCAAGTCGAAAAATATTGACCGTTTGTTGAATATCGGATGGTCATCATCCCGTGCACCAGAACTAGGACCAGCACTCATACCGGCATCAGTAGCAACTTGCCTTTTCCGCTTCCCATAGTTAGATTTACCGTCATTTGCACCTGTTGTTGCCGCACTACTCGACCCTTTTTCTCGCTTCTTCTTATTCTTCTTCTTTTCCTCTTTCTCTTTCCTTTTCTCCACCTCGTTCGCTTCGCTTTTCCAAAGTCATTTACAATCTTTTGCTCGACGTTCAAAAGCCTCGGCACTAGACATAGTAGGTGGCTTTTCCTTTGTCTCAATCTCTCCATTGAAACATGCTTTCTTCTTAGTCGATCGAAGAGGATGATTATGAGGTAGAAATCTCCTATGATTCATGTAAACAGTTTTACGACTAAATGGCAACCAGGTTGAAAGAGTATTATCACCACACAGAGGGCGGTGACTTCCCTTTATATGTACATCCAGATAGGTTACCATAAGCGGGAAAATCATTTATCGTCCACATTAATAATGCCTTCAAATTGAACATTGTCTTACTAAATGCATCATAAACCTCCACGCCGTTTTCCCATAACTTAATCAGATCATCAATCAGTGGTTGCAAGTATATATCGATGTCTCTACCTGGTTGTTTCTTTCCTGGAATCAGCAAGCTTAAAATAATATTGTCGCCTTGCATACACCGTTGAGGGGAAGATTATATACCACAATCATCACCGGCCAACAAGCGTGGGTTGGGGAAAGATCGCCAAACGGATTAAATCCATCGGCAGCAAGCCCAAGACGCAAATTACGCGATTACGAAGCAAACTCGGGGAACTTTGTGTCTATGTGCTTCAAGCCAAAGAATCCGTTGGATGACGCATCTTACCATCTTTACTCTTATGAGTCGCGTGCCATATCAAGCTGCTTTGAGCTAGCTCTGCTGATTTATACATTCTCCTTAATCTCGGCACAATGGGGAAGTATCTAAGCACCTTCTTGGTATCTTCTTTTTGGGCTTGTCTACCATGTCGGCATCATCCATGTTAGATGTGTCTTCCTTCCACCTAGAATAGTGACATTTAGGACATTCATCCTCGTCTTTCAACTCATTTCTAAACAAACAACAATCATTCTGACATGCGTGTATTTTCTCATAAGTGAGTTGGAAAGCTTTCAGCAACTTCTTCACTTCATAAGTTGATTTAGGAAGACAATGACCTTGGGGCAACACAGAACCAATTGTCTTGAGAAGATCATCAAAAGCCCTTCGAGATAAACCATTTACTGTCTTGTGCCTATACAACTCAGTAGTCATGCTTAGCTTTGTGTGTGTAGTACAACCGGGGTATAAAGGGAAGTCGGCCTCTTCAATCTCGTTTATCGGCAACTCTTCGTCGTGGTTTGGAAACCCTTCGTCTGCCTAGGTTCACAAACCCCTTGCCTTGGTTCGACATCACCTTCAACATTAGCATCTGTCCACATCGGTAGAAAGTACGTTGACGTGTTGCTCCCTCTTCATGAACATTATTAAAATTGCTAATCTTCTCCCGTGAAGAACCCACTCGGTGTAAGTAGGATCCATACCCCGTTTTAGCAAGTGCATATGTATTGTACCGGGGAGGAAGTGGCGCAGCAAGATTCTTACAATCCACACAAGGACAACTAAACTTAGAAGGATTTCCAAGTTTCTCATGAGCCAACTCTACGAACTTCTTTTCTTGCATCTGGTATGGAACTTCCCCCTACATTAAAACTCCAATGGTTAGACGTACTAAGATCGATTAATCTCATTATGAGACATATATACCACTGTAGAGACAGTTATGACTTGGCTTTACCTTGGCCAACGAACCCAATCCTTATTCATCATTTTACAAGTCAAGAGTCGGTCCTGGTTGCGGTTCAATATGAATCTTTATTTCCTTCCCACTTGTCAATGAAAAACATTCTCATATTAAAACATGTATAAACTTTTTCCTTTGTTATTTTCTTGCCGGGAAGGATTGAGCAATCTCGCAATTATTAGGCATCCGAATGACAACAAATGGACGCAAATGATGGTACAAACAATGACACAATTTTGCGGGATGCCCTATCAAAAATATAAGTCATAAAACCTATGCGGGCATCTCATTTTGGAGCCATCACCACCAATAACGAATAATTTTATCAAAGATTCAAAATGGGCACCAAGTTGACATTATAGGACGAGAAAACTATACCAAATTACACACATAAATATAATCCTGCATAGTTGCAGGGGTGGCATTTGGTCGAACGGTACATATAATGGCCAACTAGTGCGTACATACCATCGATTAGCTAGACTTATTTTACTGCAAAATTTGTACTTCACTGCTCCCCTATCTGATTATTTGAATCTGCAAAAATCAAACAACACCAAAAACTTAATTTCAACCATTTGCGAGAATTGAATGCATCTAAACATGAATTAAATTCGAACAACACCCAAAAAAAAATTAATGTAACGGTTTGAAATGATTGAAATTAAATGCAACCCTAAAAATTTGATCCAGGCCAATCATCAAAATTTAATGCTACCAAATCATCAAACAAATTAAATGCAATGATTGATTTTTTTTTTAAAAACGAATTTAATGCAACCCAATCATGAAACCCTAAATTTAATGCAAATTGAGATGAAACTATTACAAAAAAAAAAAAAATTAAAGCAATCGATTCTCAGACCCAATTACAAGATCGATCGGTTGATGGAGAAGCTCGATTTGTTGATGGAGAAGCTCGATTTGTTAACAGAGGTTAAGAAACTCGATCTGTTGATGGAGAAAAAAACGATATGTTGATGAAAAAACTCCTTTTCATAGATCTGTTCGCTCGATTTGTTGATGATCTTGACTTGTAATGGTTTGATTGATTGTGTTTGAGATGATGAGGAGCTGGTTTTACGTGGTTGAAGAAAGATAAAAGAAGAAACGAAAGAGCGAAAAAGAAAAGAAGTGGTGGAGGAAAGAAAAAACAAAAGGATAAAAAGGAAAAAAAATAAAAACAATGGACGGTTAGAGATCGATGTAAGGTTGAAATAGGCGGTTTGGAGATTGAAATGGAAGTTGTGATGCAGAAATTTTTTTTCTTGGCCCTTTCACAACTGTTAGAAATAGTCGTCATAGGGGTTTTTTCGTCTTTCGAAACTTTTTAACTTCTGCTAAATTTTTTTCACTTCTGCTAAGTTTTTTCACTTATAAAAGGTTTTTAACTTCTGCAAAAAATTTTTAACTTCCGCTAAATTTTTTCACTTCACTGAGCAATCTACAAAGAAATTTTTACGGTATCGGCGAGTATCTACATGGAATCTTACGGTCATCTTTGTTGGACTCGTCGTTCTTACGAAGGAATCTTATCTATATTGGCCCGATTTTCGATCTCGAGCAAGATTCTTTCTCGAACTGGTGAAATCTAGGGTTTGGTTACGGTATCGGCGAGTATCTACATGGAATCTTACGGTCATCTTTGTTGGACTCGTCGTTCTTACAAAGGAATCTTATCTATATTGGCCCGATTTTCGATCTCCGAGCAAGATTCTTTCTCGAACTCTGATGAAATCTAGGGTTTGGTTACGGTATCGGCGAGTATCTACATGGAATCTTACGGTCATCTTTGTTGGACTCGTCGTTCTTACGAAGGAATCTTATCTATATTGGCCCGGTTTTCGATCTCGAGCAAGATTCTTTCTCGAAGGGTTTGATGAAATCTAGGGTTTGGTTACGGTATCGGCGAGTATCTACATGGAATCTTACGGTCATATTGTTGGACTCGTCGTTCTTACGAAGGAATCTTATCTATATTGGCCCGATTTTCGATCTCCGAGCAAGATTCTTTCTCGAACACTGATGAAATCTAGGGTTTGGTTACGGTATCGGCGAGTATCTACATGGAATCTTACGGTCATCTTGTTGGACTCGTCGTTCTTACGAAGGAATCTTATCTATATTGGCCCGATTTTCGATCTCCGAGCAAGATTCTTTCTCGAACTTTGGTGAAATCTAGGGTTTGGTTACGGTATCGGCGAGTATCTACATGGAATCTTACGGTCATCTTTGTTGGACTCGTCGTTCTTACGAAGGAATCTTATCTATATTGGCCCCGGTTTTCGATCTCGAGCAAGATTCTTTCTCGAACTTTGGTGAAATCTAGGGTTTGGTTACGGTATCGGCGAGTATCTACATGGAATCTTACGGTCATCTTGTTGGACTCGTCGTTCTTACGAAGGAATCTTATCTATATTGGCCCGGTTTTCGATCTCGAGCAAGATTCTTTCTCGAACTTTGGTGAAATCTAGGGTTTGGTTACGGTATCGGCGAGTATCTACATGGAATCTTACGGTCATCTTGTTGGACGTCGTTCTTACAAAGGAATCTTATCTATATTGGCCCGATTTTCGATCTCAGAGCAAGATTCTTTCTCGAAACTGATGAAATCTAGGGTTTGGTTACGGTATCGAGTATCTACATGGAATCTTACGATCATCTTGTTGGACTCGTCGTTCTTACGAAGGAATCTTATCTATATTGGCCCGGTTTTCGATCTCGAGAAAGATTCTTTCTCGAACCTGGTGAAATCTAGGGTTTGGTTACGGTATCGGCGAGTATCTACATGGAATCTTACAGTCATACTGTTGGACTCGTCGTTCTTACGAAGGAATCTTATCTATATTGGCCCAGTTTTCGATCTCCGAGCAAGATTCTTTCTCGAAACTGGTGAAATCTAGGGTTTGGTTACGGTATCGGCGAGTATCTACATGGAATCTTACGGTCATCTTTGTTGGACTCGTCGTTCTTACGAAGGAATCTTATCTATATTGGCCCGATTTTCGATCTCGAGCAAGATTCTTTCTCGAACTGATGAAATCTAGGGTTTGGTTACGGTATCGGCGAGTATCTACATGGAATCTTACGGTCATCTTGTTGGACTCGTCGTTCTTACGAAGGAATCTTATCTATATTGGCCCCGTTTTCGATCTCAGAGCAAGATTCTTTGGTGGTGAAATCTAGGGTTTGGTTACGGTATCGGCGAGTATCTACATGGAATCTTACGGTCATCTTGTTGGACTCGTCGTTCTTACGAAGGAATCTTATCTATATTGGCCCGATTTTCGATCTCAGAGCAAGATTCTTTCTCGAACTTTGATGAAATCTAGGGTTTGGTTACGGTATCGGCGAGTATCTACATGGAATCTTACGGTCATCTTTGTTGGACTCGTCGTTCTTACGAAGGAATCTTATCTATATTGGCCGATTTTCGATCTCGAGCAAGATTCTTTCTCGAACACGGTGAAATCTAGGGTTTGGTTACGTATCGGCGAGTATCTACATGGAATCTTACGGTCATCTTGTTGGACTCGTCGTTCTTACGAAGGAATCTTATCTATATTGGCCCGGTTTTCGATCTCCGAGCAAGATTCTTTCTCGAACTGAGTGAAATCTAGGGTTTGGTTACGGTATCGGCGAGTATCTACATGGAATCTTACGGTCATCTTGTTGGACTCGTCGTTCTTACGAAGGAATCTTATCTATATTGGCCCGAGTTTTCGATCTCGAGCAAGATTCTTTCTCGAACTTTGGTGAAATCTAGGGTTTGGTTACGGTATCGGCGAGTATCTACATGGAATCTTACGGTCATCTTTGTTGGACTCGTCGTTCTTACAAAGGAATCTTATCTATATTGGCCCGATTTTCGATCTCCGAGCAAGATTCTTTCTCGAACTTTGATGAAATCTAGGGTTTGGTTACGGTATCGAGTATCTACATGGAATCTTACGGTCATCTTGTTGGACTCGTCGTTTCTTACGAAGGAATCTTATCTATATTGGCCCGATTTTCGATCTCGAGCAAGATTCTTTCTCGAACTTTGATGAAATCTAGGGTTTGGTTACGGTATCGGCGAGTATCTACATGGAATCTTACAGTCATATTGTTGGACTCGTCGTTCTTACAAATGGTTTTATTGTAATTGTTTGTAATCCAACGAACCAAATTTAAGGAAATCAAATCACAAGCCAATCTAACGGTGAGGAAGCCTTGTTTGGTTTACCAAATTGTGTGTTTTCTTCTCAATCCGTATGCTTTGTTTCAACCAATGGGATTGTCAGATTTTTAATCTAACGGCTACAAAAAGTACCATGCGGATTGTGTGTTTCCCACCCAAACAGCCCGCCTAAATTTGGGCACATCCTTCTAGATTTTGAACCAAATTTGGTTTCCCACCCAAACAACCCCTAAAGAAAAGAATTTTGACCAAAAATTTCTTCTCATTTCTCTCATTTTTCTCTCTCTCTTTCTCGTTTTTCTCTCTGTCTCTCGAGAAGATTTTCTCTCATCAAACCCTAACTAGATTTTGAAACCCAACTTCACCTCAAACCCAAACTTCATCTCACACTCTAATCGATCTCAAGAAACACAACTTCACCCCAATCTCTGATATTAAACCGTAGCTTCAACTGCGCCGATTTACATCTTAACTCAAACTCAGGTATAAATCTCACTGTAAAGATGTATTTGTCATTTTCTATTGGTTTGATTTCGATTTGAATTTTTTTTTCATTATCTTCGTGATTTCTGATTAGGGTTTTATTTTCGAACCGAGTTAGGGTTTATATTTTGAACCGATTCATATGATTTCTTTCGTTTTGTTTGGTTATAGCAAATACCCTTTGTAATAGGTTGTATAATCGTCAGAGAAAATTTGATTTATTCCTGAAAACATCTCTAAATTCTGTGACTCGGACGAGTCGAGAACCAATTCATGCTTGTTCTTCAATCTTGTTTCTTGATTGTTATGTTTTCGACACGATTCTTGATATGCAATATGTAAGTTTTCAATTAAATTTAATTTTCATAACATGTAGTAGTTTCATTTTTGAATAAATTACCAAAATTGTGTTTTCTTCTAACTCTATAAACATGATGCTTGTTTTTGAAACCATCAAGTGAATCTGTAATTGCCATTTGGTTGGAGTCAGAACTCTGGCTCATTCTCAACCGAGAATTGCGCGGGGCTTCGGTATCCCAACCAATGGTTGTCGATTGCTTGGTGGTTATTTTAAGTTTGATTTATAACATTATAGTTTGTTTTTGATACCTTGATTCAAATGTGGATTGCTAAAGTCTTATATATTTTTGCAAGGTTTGATGAGAGCTACAGCACTCTCTTTCGTATGAGCAAAGCAATTGCTTAAGTTCTCAAGCAATGGATTTGCTCATAAGAAAGAGAGTGCACCAGCTCTTAAAGCCTCCGTGATTCACATGTGGTGATTTGTCATGTACAATGGTGATTTCTTATCCGATGAGATATGGTGCAATATTTAGAGTTTAACTTTTTGGTTAAGTTTTTGTTGTAGATGCGTAGTGTGGAAGGAGGTGAAGATCCAATTTGTCTGCAATGGTGAAGAATAATAAGGTGAAGACTTATATATCTTATGGTTCAGTTTAATTTTACGTATTTAGTGTAAATGATGTTCTTTCAATCCTTTTGATTAACTTATTTTACTCTATGTTACAGGTTAACGATGAAGCAAAGAGCAAGATTCCAGTCCCATCTCCCAAAAAGGTAGTAAGCAAGAATTTGGTAGTATCTCCCAAAAAGGTAGCAAGTAAGCAAGCAAAAAGCGTCCGAGCCAAAACTGTCAGTTCTGTCGCGGCTGCTATGAGGGTACGTAGTAATAAATCTCTTATGATTCGGTTTATTTTTTACTTGTTTCAATCACTTTATTTACCATCTCCTTTTGATTAACATAGTTCAGTTTATTTTGCAGATCATTTTGAAAGATAAGAGTAAAAAGTCTCATGGCAAACAAACTCCTAAGAAGAAGAATAAGAGTTCAGAGCTTCTTGAAAGTGAAAAGCTTCCAAGGCGATCATCCCCTAGGTTTAAGAACAACTCAGAGGATTCACAGACTGCTGAAAAGACTACTCCATCACAATCACCAATAAAGAAAACTCAAAGTGCAGTTGAACCACCCGCTGAAAAGCCTACTCCAACACGATCATCACTGAGGAAAAGGAAAAGTTCAGTTGAACTGGAACAATCTCAACCAGGAGCATCTCAAGCTGCACCTTCTCTTTTGAACCCTCGTTGAACAGTCCAGGCCATTAGAATCTCCAGCTGCACCCTTAACTGAGGAAGTCGTTCCCAAGCGAAGAGTTGCAAAGCGGAAATTGTACACAGGGCCATGTCCGAATGTGAAACTCAGGAATGCTGATGATACTTTATCAGATTTTGAAGAGGAAGAAGAAGAAGATGAAGAACTTGAACAAGAGAGAGATGTTGAGGTGGAAAAAGAAAACACGGAAAATGATAATGATGTTGACGTGAATGATGCAAGAACGAAAATGGCGAAGCTCATCGGGTATATGACTCTTTTGCTTAAGTTACTTTTCCATCCTTAAGTATTTTCACTCGAATTATCGATAAAATATGAGCAAGTCACGAGTTGTATCCTTATTTAGTTTTTCCATCCTTAACTCTTTTGTAGGCAAAACCCAAAAGAAAGTACGTTCCTCGCGGCCCCACAAGGATGACGACACTAGGGCTAACGGCTAATAAGAATGGCAAGGAAGGCTGTGAGCTTTAACAATAAGGATCAGCTTTGTTGGTGATCCTCCGGTGCAACTTGCTAGTGTGTTGGGTGTTTTAGTTAGGCGTAACATCCCATTAAAGCACAAGGACTGGAGACTTGTCCCTAGAGAGGCCAAAGATAACATATGGGCGATTATCATGGTAATTTCTTGACTCTTCAACTCTTTTACTTTTATAATGTATTTAGAAGTTTTATACACCATCCATTATCTCTTTAACTCTTGTAACTATTTTGCTTGTATTTGCAGCAAAGGTTTATTGTCGATGATTTTTACAAAGACTATTATCTTGGGAAGATGGGAAGTTATCTGAAAGAGGCTAGGTCTAGGAAAAGCTGGTAAAATCCTCGCCTTGGATGGGCTAGAGGAAGAAGAAAGACAGATGAAGGCAAAAGACTGAAACCGAGAGAATGATCTTTTGTGAATGAGTGGGAAGAGTTTGTGGCACATGTTTGCTCGGAGGGATTCGAGTAAGTGTTCATATCGCAATAAGTTAAATTATTTTTGTGTTCAGCCCTTGTACATCTTTGTTGTTTAGTTAATGATATTCCGTTACTTCATCGAGGCAAAAAGATTGCGAGATGCAACAAGTTAGAGAGAAATACACCACTCCACACACTCTCGGTAGAGGTGGTTATGCGAGACTCGAGGCTAAAATGGTAAGTTGTGTATTTTTATTCCTATGTTCATTATAGGGTAATTGTATTGAAATTATATGCTAACTAATTTGGATAACATATTGTTTGCAGCAAAAGCGGTTGAATACAAAAGAAGACATTGATAGAGTCGAACTTTGGATAACAGGTCACAAACTAGAAGGAAGGGAAGGAACCTAATCCTGGAAATATGGAGGCTTTAGTGAGAACTCAACTCATATTTCTCTTATATTTTTTGTTAATTTATTTGCTTAATATATATGTGTTCGAATGATGCAAAAATGTGACTAATTGGGTTGCTTTTGCACTAATGCGGGAAAGAATTGATAGAGTGCACAAGAGCATGGTGCGATGTTGGATCATCGCGTGACAGACGATCTTCTCTCCAAAGCTCTTGGTGACGACAAACCGGGGAGGCGAGAGGTATTGGCTATGGAGCGACAAAGACAAAGATGGTTGTCAAGAGCCATTACAAAAAGATCATCAAAGAGTGCAAGGATAGTATGAGTGAAATGAATGCGAGACTTACCTTTGTTAGAAAGTGAGATTATAATAATCGCTTTTGTTTCTTTTAGTTGAAAAATTTAAACTCGCGTCTCATCTGCTTTGGTTTGATGTTGGTATAGGAAAAAACCTCGAGATGCGTTTCTTTGCCATGATGGCTCACACTTGAACAAGGCCAGTCCAATTGTAAGTGTGTTTATGTTTCTATAAAGCTATTTGGTTAGTCTCTATTGCTCCCATTATGAGTTTCGATGTTCTTTTGTTGTATTTTCCTGTAGTCTGGAAATGCTAGCAACACCCATGGTTTTGCTAGCTCAAGCAGGACTATTCCCCAGTTTGCAAATGACAGTCCGGTTAGCAGACCAAGGTTGGAGGAAGCGCTAGGGAAGGGTAAAGCTTGCAGGTTGCTCAGTTGGTACAATGAGAACGAGGTTGTTCTTGACGCAATTATTGCTTTGAAACAGATCCAAAGATGGAGTGCCATGGAGTGCCAATAGGTTTCGGCGCGTACAAAGTGGCTTGTGACTACTTCTCGTGTTGATGATGCTCATCTCTACAAGCCATCGGGTGACTTGAAGCGTGTTATACATGCTGTAGGAACTTATGTCACATGGTCCAAGGATCTAATAATGCCTGCCATCTGATAATCTGTTACTTTGTTTGGGGTGTGTTTCATGAGACAATGGTTATTTTTGTCCACTTTCATCGAGTTTAAAACAATGACAATGACAATGAGTGTTTCGAGGAAACAATGATGATCGTTAACTTGTTTATATGTTGATCTGTTACATTTTAATGGTTTTTATACGAATGAATGGAAGTATATTTATATATATTTGTGTGAATCGAAAAGCAATTTTATATATTTTTTTCTAAAATGTAAAAGAATCACAACTGCTAAACATGGTTGGAAAAAAAGGTGATCACTACACAGGATATGGGTTGTGAAATATTTTTATGCTACACAGGATATGGGTTGTGAAACAGTAATTATACAACATAAAAAAACATTGTGATACATTTTTATGCTACACAGAGTAAGGGTTGTGATATGAAAATAATGGTTGTCATACTTGTTTCTGCTACACATCGTATTTGTTGTGAAACAATGCACTGGATTGTGGAAACAAACTTCTACTACACATACAAAGGTTGTCATACACGTTTACGCTACACAAGTAAAGGGTTGTGAATAACATGTCTTACTACTATAATCTTGGTTGTCATACGAGTTTCGCTACACAAGTAAAAACTGTTGTGAATATGATGTCATACTACTATGAACTTGGTTGTGATACGAGTTTCTCCTATACATATTTTTGTTGTGTAAGAAGTACTTACAACCCAAGTAATAATTGTGAAACACTTCTTAGACTACGCTTCCATAAGTTGTGATATGGGTTTTACGCTACACTACCCTCTTGTTGTGAAACACTTTGGTTGGGAAAGTCCTACAACCATAATAATAGTTGGGAGAATGGTATATACACAACCATTATATTGGTTGTGTTAGATATTTCTAAGACTTATAACTTTGTTGTGAAACAAATTATTACAACCTCTTGATGAGTTGTGTGAGATGTTGCTTGATAATTTGGATTAAGTATCACAACCGAAGCAAGTGTTGTATAATATTGAACCACAACCAAGTTTACGACTCTAGCTTACGAGTTGCAAACAATTGAAGACTTTCTACAACCCCCCTTGTGCAACCTATCAATAAACGTCGTCTTATGTGGTACCACAACTGATTTCCGGGGTAGTTAATCGCTGTTTTTCCCGTAGTGATTCAACCTAATTCTAGTATAAGTTAGGGAATAAGTAATCGTTCTCGACACTTTACACAAGTAGAAAACACGAGACCTTACGAAGGAATTCCGTGGAGCGATTGTGTGTAAAAACAACGCTAGAAAGTGGACCAAGCGAACCGAGTTTAACTACTAGTACTAAACCTAAATTCATAGATCTTAATGCATTCGGGGAATTACATCTTGTAAGCGAACCTCAAGGTGGTTCTTTTGAATAGAATCGATAACGCGGACTTGTTACTCAGTGAAATAAGGGATTTTGGGGCTAGCTAAGCGAACCTGCTATCCTACGGTTGGTGATAATCTGTGACTAATAACATGTGGATGAAAAACATAACTTAAATCATTGTTTTGCAACGAAGAAGGATTCCTTGATCTTGTCTCTCTTATTGATTTCAACTTTATCTTTTAATTACTTTGTTTACTTTCTTTTGCTTTACACCCCCCTTTTTGTGACAATTTTTACAACTAGAATCTCTTGCTCCTCGTGGGAACGAACTTGACTACACTATATTACTTGTTAATTAGGTGGAAAATATTAATTAATTTGTTGTGGTTACGACACGCATCAAATTTTGCGCGGCCGGGGAGGAAAATGGACGATTTTAGTTGTTTTTATTTTTCTTTTTGCTTTATTCTTGCTTTGTTAGATTATATATCGTATCTAACTTAGTTTTTGAGAATCTTGTTTCAGGTGTTATACCTTTGGTGAATGCTTAAAAAGGGGAGACCGAGTCCAATACGTCTTCGATCCGGCACTCAACTAAAGGATTTCATTCGAGCGCTTAACACTCCACTTCCTCCTTCTTCATCAAGTGAGTTCGCAGATTCGGACAAAGAGGAAGAAGCAATGGCTGAACGTACACTCAAGGACCTAGCTTCTCACAAGCTCGATACACAACAATGGTGTATCCAAACTAACTCAACCTTCGAGATCAAGCCGGGGTTGATTAGAGAGTTACCAAAGTTTCATGGAATGGTGAATGAAGACCCAAACAAACATCTTATGGACTTCTATACCATAGTTATGGCTATGCTTCCACCGGAGACTAATACGGATGGAGCAATGTTGAAAGCTTTCCCGTTTTCTTTGGCGGGCAATGCTAAGGAATGGTTATATTATTTGCCTTCCGGAAGTATTACAACATGGAATGGGATGAAGAAACTTTTCCTCGAGAGATATTTTCCCGCATCAAAAGCTACTCAAATTCGCAAGGAGATTTGTGGGTTAAAGCAGCATGTGGGAGAGTCATTGTATGAATGTTGGGAGCGATACAAGAGATTGGTGGCAAGATTCCCACACCATCAATTTAGTGACGTTATGATACTCTAATACTTCTACGAAGCTCTCCACCCAAGTGATAGGTCTCTTCTTGACGCCGCGGGTGGTGGTGCACTAGTGAACAAGACGGTGACCCAAGCTACCGAGTTGATTGAAAGTATGGCTGCGAACTCGCAACAATTCTACACAAGAGATGAACCAATAGTTAGGCGAGTGCATGAAGTTAGTGATTCATCGTCACATCTTGATCAAAGAATGGGTAACATGGAGATAATGATTCAAAGGATGGCCGCGGTAATTATTCCGGATGGTGAGACCGAACAAGTAAATGCTTTATATCCAAATCAAAGGCCAAGGTACGATCCATACTCCAATACCTATAATCCCGGTTGGAAGGATCATCCTAACTTTAGTTATGCAAATAAGCAAGCGGCGGCTCCTAATCCATATGCGCAACAAGGTGGTTTCCAACAATCACGCTCCAACCTCAACAACCATTCCAACCACAACAAGTCAAGGAGCGTGATTCTTCAATTGATGATGTAGGATCATAATATTGCAACGGACAAGGTTCGCGGGATTAATAAACGACGGTGTCGCGATGGAGTCGCAGGGAGCTAGAATAAACGACGCGATGAATAACGACAAACAAAACAATTGGAAGACATGAAACACGGGCGAGGGCTAAGAAGTGTCGCGAGAATGAATATTTGTGCATTTGCGACACTTCGCGAGACATTCCCGAAAATAAAGGATAGCTTAGCTGTCGTCCACTATGTATTACCCTATATAAAGGGCTGAGTGCATCTGTTGTAGGGAGAGAGATCTTTTGAATTGGAAAGCAAGTCATTAGGAGAGAGAAAGTTTAAGAGCGCCTTAATTTCTAAGTGTAATTCTATTGTCTTGTGAAAACATTTCAGGGAATCAATTAATAAATGTTCTTGATCACACATCTTTCAATGGATTAATTAAGCAAAGGCGAGTAAGGGGGTGTAGTGTGGGATTTCTGCCAACTACATATGCGCTAGAAACAGGAGAGAGAGAGCAGAGATTGACGCGAGAAATCGGAAAGAATTTGGATTAATAGAGAAAAGATTTGGAGTGATACTCAAGAATTCATTGAAAAGAAAAATGGCTAGAAGAAGAAATGTACAAGGGCAACCAACGATTGTAAGAAGAAGTGGGAGACTTGCTGGAGAAAGGAGGAATGAAACAGGAGAATCATCAAGGATGAATGTGAGAAATGATGAAGAAAATAAAAATCAGCCACCGATCTCCCCAGTAGCAAACGCAACGGTGGATTATGATAGAGTAAGTGTACATACTTGGAGGTCGATTCGAAGACGAGAGGGAAGAGGAGCAGCAATGGTGAACAATGGACAAGGAGGAGGAGAGCAAGGTATGAATGGAGGAATGAATCCAGGACATGAAGAAATTGCAGCGTTAGAAAGATTGAGACAAACAATACATGAAGAAAGGCGACTAGAGGCGGAAGAACGAGCAAACTTAACAAGACAAAGAATCATGAGTTGAGAATGGAAAATATGAGATTGCAAAATAGAAGATCAAGAAGTAGTGCGAGATCAAGTTCAAGATCGATTAGGGGAAAAGAAGGAGGAGAGTTTTACCAACGAAAGTACCGAGGAAGAAAACCAACAAGAAACACAAGATCCAAACACAGAGCATGGCGAGAGAAGAGGAGAAATGGAAGATCGTTATATTCCTCGTAGAAAATCTTCAAGATGAGCGAAATAGGGAAAATCAAGGAAACATGCAACTCCAAGGACTGAATGACCCAAAGCTCTTTGAAGGAGAATAATCTTGCACGGGAGAGAAGCATTGAGAAGAAACGAGAGAGATTGAGGATGACATTGAGAGGCACTACATTGAACAAGCGCGGCTAGCTCCTTGAGAGAGAAAGGGTAAGAGCAGAAATGGAAAATCAAGAGATGGAAGAGGCAATCCGGCAGAATAACCACGACAAAGGGAAAGAAGGAGGGAACAAAATCGCACCAATAGAAATATTAATGAAGAATATGAGAGGTGCGAGAGGAGAATTGAGAGACAGCCAAGAAGAGAGAACAACAAAGTATAATGGCGTGCGAATAGGAGAAAGAAACGAAGAAGAACGTCGCGGGGAAAGGAGAAAAGAAAATAACGAGCAAGAAGGTCAAAACAGCACGAGCGTAGAAGGAGAGAGGCGAGCTAAAAAAGACCCAGTAGAACCAAATTTCGAGGCAAATGAACAAATCTTAAGAGAACGCGGCTGAAATGAGAGGATTCTTGAATAATAAAAGGGAAGGAGGAAGGAAACAATTGGACGAAGCCATCGCGAAAGCCGCGAAGAATCCCTTCACGCTAGAAGTACAGATGGGAGGAATACCTCCTAAGTGCAATCTACCCGCATTAACCAACATCTTTGATGGAACAACACATGCGGTACAACATATCAAGGCTTATATGAGATGTATGTTGCGGTGGGAGAATCATGACGCTATCTTTGTGCAAATATTTCGCATCAAGCCTAATAGGAGAAGCACTAAAATGGTTTGAAGGTCTGCCAAGAAACACAATCACATCATTCAACCATTTACAAGCCACATTCACGGGAGCATACATAAGTAACAACTCTTCACGACCAGGTATTGAAGATGTATTCGGAGTTGAAACAAAGAGTTGGCGAGAGTTTAAGGCAGTTGACAATAAGGTGGAGGACCATGTGTAGCGAAATGGCGGGACGGGTTGAGGAAAGATATCTCATCCTCTCATTTGTGAATGCTCTCTTCGCGACTAACTTGTTATACATTCAAATTTTAGAATCAAAAATACAATCACGATGGCGGAAGCTGCTGAGAGTTACGGGAAGAATATATCGCCTTAGAAGAAAGACAGAATGAAATGAATTCTTATCCGATCGCGAACACAAGCTCGAATCTGCGAACGCAAGCTTGTTGCCTCAATTCATAAATACGAGTGGCGAGCACTTCGCAAGGACACAAGCAAAGAAGGCCGATGATGGACGGCGAAAGATAGTAGCCATGGGAAGCCGCGACCAAGAAGAGTTTGAAGAAGAAAGGAACTACTACAACCGTGGCAGCAATAATAAGATTCGAGAGGCTAGATCATGTGCAAGAAACTTACGGTGGACGAAGGCAAAATAACCGTGGAGGGAGAGAAATCGAGAATAGTATGGGAAGAGATTAAGATGCCTCCACCGAATGCAGTGTGGAAAAGATGCGGGAAGCTATACTTGTGATGGAAAATGTACCCAGCACCTTGGAACGTGGGAATGGAACCACCGCGAGGCGATAAAAGTCATGAGTTTTGCTCTTATCACCGCTTCCATGGGCATCAAACAAACGATTGTAGAAACATAAAGAGAATTATTCTCGGGATGATTGATCAAGGGAAATTTGAATCACTTTCTAAAGGGAGAAGAAAAAGGCCGGACATTACCACCACCACCGAGAAATGCAAAGCAAAGTGTCAGCGAAAGGAAAGGAAACATTTGTGATAGAAGTTGGAACAAAAGCTAAAAATTTGAATTGCAATTCTATCGTCCACTCCCATCGCACAATCGAAGATTTTCATGACAACGTGCTCAGTAGAGTCTTTGCGAGAGATTCTAATGATAAAGAAATAATGAGTCTCAAGCGAGAACAGCCTTGATTAGAAAAGTGGCAGTGAAGACTATCTCTTTTCTGCAGATGAAGTGCCAAAAGGAAGAGAAACACATGATAGCCCATTGGTTGTGAAACTAGAGATTAACCCAAAACCGGTTGATGGAGAAGATGATGAAGCGAGAAGGCTTTGGGCGATCAACCGAATCCTAATCGATACCGGAAGTTCGGTGAATATTCTTTTTACCATACTTACAAGACGATGGGAGGAAAGGATGAGGATTTGATCCCCTCGACATACAAGATATATGGCTTTAATGGCACCGCAAACAAGCCAAAGGGAGAGGTTCGCATGAGAATACCTCTACAAGGGTTATCAATCGATGTTTTATTCGTGTGGTTGACGTGGAATCTCCGTATAATGCACTCGATTGGGAGACCATGGCTTCATGAAATCTTGGGGTCGCATCAACATACCACCAATGTGTAAAATTTCCACATCCAAACGGCATTGGTATTATACGGGGAGATTGGAAGGAGTCGCAACAATGTCATGACGTCGATGTAGAAAGTCTGTGAAGAAAGAAATGCCAAAAGAAAGGGTTGGAAGCAACATGTGAGAGATGAGCGAGAGAAAGGAAAAAGCGATGGTGGATGCTATAGAAGTGAGGACTGAACATACCTCGCGAGATGAATGCCTAGAGACGGGGCGAATATTATGATAATAAAGAAGCGAAGGATATGAGGAACAAAAGGCATAAGAAGTGAGTAATCAACAAAAGCAGGAGAAAAAGTAGCAATTGAAGTAATGATGTGCGAGAATCTCGCAGTCAAGAGTATATGAGAATTTGGTTTAGAAAGAAAAACGAAAATACAACAAATAAAATGGAATTTTGCGAATACTTCGTAAACAAATAATGAAACATGAATGATTGAATGATTTAACAAAGATGAATGAGTAAAAGAATGGGACGAACCTTTATGGCGTACACCCTAGTTCGCGAATAACATTTCGTAAGAGGCAAATGTAAGACCTAAAGTGCGTCATATAAGGGGGTATCTCTCAACATGGCTCGGGGGAAGGTTACACCGCTCCCGAAGCCCGAGTCATGAAAATTTGGGGCCCATGAAAGCCTATCCGGATGAGGTACCTTGGATTCCCAACTATATATATAAGGTTATACCTGGTTGGGCGGCCGAGGGTCTCTTCCAAGGAGTCGATGTATGCTCAAGGCGCCGAGGAGGTACAGTTGAGCCGAGTGCCGGGATGGATGAACCTACCTGGCCATTCTTGGCAAGTCTTGGCATGCGTTGCACTCGCCCAAAGAAAACTCCACTTAGGGTGCAGCCTCGTAACCATAAACCCTATAGGTATAAGGGATAAGAGGCTGCGAAAACAATTGGTTGTTGTTAAGACCAGGATGGGAGGAGCTAGTCTTGTATGGCCGATGTTTCGCCTCCTTGAAGGGGCAACAGGGAGATGATAAGGCGATGCTCTCCATTAGGGGAGTGTCAAAACAGGACGCAAATGTCATAAGGCTATGTTTCGCAAGAAAATTTAGACTTGTCATATTTGTGCAATGATCCCTGCAGAGGCAATAATACTAACGCGCGGGTAAGGCGAGATCAATGGGTCTTTACACGAAAGTGTACGGACGTCTGCGATTTCGTCGCAAGACAGCAATGTCATGGGGCTTTATGTTCGCAAGGATATCTAGGCCTGTCATATTGTCGCAACTAAAACATCCTGCAAAGGCAAAAATACTTGGAAAATGATAAGGCAAGATCAATGGGTCTTTACATGCAAGTGTAAAGACGTCCTGCGATTTTGTCGCGATAAAAGGTGGCAGGGGAAGACCTCTAATTAGGGAGGTCTAACTTGGAAGACCACACAAAAATGATAAGGCAAGGTCAATGGACCATTGCATGAAAATGTAAAGGCGGCCTGCGACCTTGTCGTAACAAGAAGATACAAAATGAAGACTACCGAAATGATAAGGCGAGATAAATAGGATTCTTAATTTATGAAGATACCCGCGATCTCGTCGCAACGATACATCTCAATAACAACAAAATAATTATCCAACAAAATACATGATGACAACTAAGACCTTCCATCTGAAGATAAATAACAGAGGCAAGTATGGGAATGGAAAAGATGGAATATTGTTATTCATCTTCTGATGAAAGAGTTATACATCAATAATGTTAGCCAAGTATATTACAAGGAAGAACTGCCAAAAAGGGGGAGTGAAGATTGAATTCAGGGGGGAAAAATCCAAGAAGTACACTACGATAAAGAGATACATAAATGTACAGATATTACAGACAGAGAAAGAAAACAAAAAGAATTATCTCTTGGTGATTCTTCTCCTTGATTGATTCTTGATCCTATTATTCTCATCGTCAGGATTTCCTTCTTCGCTAGCCTCACTATCAGAAATGTCTTAGATAGGCAGATTCTCAGGAACCTTTTCAGAAAGCCAGGGATATGAATGCAGAGGGATATTGTGGTCTTTACAAACATACTCCATGGCTTCATTCAAAAACGAACGGCATCATTATTAAAATTCGCACTTTGTCGTCGAAATTGTTTCTTCAACTTGAAATATTTATTCTCGCGAAGGGAGAAACTCTTGGCAGTTGTTCTTTTGATTCAAGCTCTCTAATTCTAACTTGAAGTCTCTTCTCGGATTCTACAAATAAGTAACAACAAGTTAATAATTTACAAGCAATACTACGTAGTAAGAAGCAGTAAGGTATAATAAGTAACCTTCTCTATCAGATATCATATCTTTAATCAAGGAAGTATGCTCGGCATGAAGACTAACATCAACACCTAGATTATTCCTGGCATTATCTAAAACTTTTGCAGCCCAGGCGAATTCATCGTCACTATTAATAAGAAGAAGTGAACGAACTTGCTCTTCTCGCTGCTTAAGTATGGTATTCTGATGAAGGAGTTCATCTCGTTCAACTTGTACACCGAGAAGATATTTGTGGAATTCTGCTAACGCCTGTGCACCTCTGTTAGTAATGCGATCATTCTCATCTATGAGGTCACTAATTTTCTTCCTTAAAGTTTTGACTTTCTTCTCGGAATCAAGGTACATTTGTTTAAAGCGATTAGTTAGATTTAAACTAGATCTATGATCGATCTCTAAGAGATGATATTTGGATTGAAGATCCTTTAATGAAAGGAGATTAGTTTTATTTGAGGAACTACTTAAAGATTGATTGAGGTGAGTAAGGAGGACATCATCATTCATAGGCTCGGGAAATGAATGAAGAAGAATGGATTCTTCGGAGAGATTATACACATCTGCGAGAATAATAGTCAGACAAAGAAAAATAAAAGATAACATGAAAAAGATTTGAGAATCGAAAATTACTATACCATAAAGTTGCTGATTTGAATTCTGAAGAGTAGATACTTTCTCCTTTTGGGAGTCCAGATCGGCTTCTAATTTTTGAATCTTATCGCGAGATGACGCGGCTTCAATCTCTAGCTCTTGGGTCTTCTTGTTCAATTGTGAATTTTTCTTTTCAAGATTATTGCGTCTTCTCTCGAGATCTGAGGCAACTACAAAAGAAGTTTTTCCAACCTAGGAGAGAAGATAGAAAAACCGTGAATATATATATTTAAAAACTTAAAATTAACAGGGAAATATGACTGCATACATACCAAAGACCCAAGTGCATTCAAGAAGTCAGGAGACACAATTCTAGAGGCTCCATTGAAAGAATTATTGCCCTCTAGTAAAGCAGCATTACACACATTTGCGAGAGTCCCGCAAAGGGAAGCTAGGGGAGCATCTCCCATTCCTTGGAAAGAGTCTGAGAAGATGCTAGATAACTGATCCATAGGAGAACCGGTCAACGGAATCTCTTTAGCGAGAGAAGGATTCGAATCATGGTTATCCTCGTCAGAAGATTCAGAGCTTGAACTAAGGCGAGAAGAAGACTGAGTCTTACGCTTCTTAGATAATGGAGCAGAAGACTTATCTTTGCGAACGACGGTTTTACCCTTATTTTTAATCTTCGCGGCCACAGCTTCTTCAACTCCAACCTTCGCATACGGTTAAAGATAAGAAACAGAAGCAACAATATTGTTTCAAATAACAAAGGAAATATTTCTTACTTCACTCGTAAGCGATCGAAGTATCGTCAGAGTACTTTCCAACGGATTATTCTTGTAGCTTTTTCTCAATTTGGCGATCTGAAAAATTTCACAAACTTAGCAGATATGAAAAGAAAGTTGCGAAGGCAAGTTTTGAAGTGGAAAACATACCTCTTTTGCCTTATCAGGCCATTTGAATTCCCAAGGATGATATCCTGCGAGATTCGCAGGAAGAATATGCGAGCCCGCGATATAAGGGCCATTTAAAATCAAGGGTACAACCCACCACTTCTCATCTTTGGAATGGCGAGGAGTAGAATTGTTGCCCGGGTGCCAGTCAATATCTTGCATGAGTAATTTATCCTCAGGGACATTATCCTTCTTTTTCAAGCGAATGCCCCGTGAGATTTCGCATTCCTCATCTTTATCATTGTATAATTTTCAAAAAAGTTCTCTCGGTGTACTTCTCAAACAACTATTTCCAAGTCTGCGAAATTGGGGTTTTAACTATGGTACTAGGGTATAGAGATCCTTTGCAAGACACCTCGGTTCGCGAACTCAAGCATTAGGCGAATGCAATCGCCACTTAATTGATAAACGGCCGAGAGAATTTTTCATGGGCCAAGATTTCATAAAATAAAGGCATCTCGGGATTGTATAAGGGAATGGGAAGTCTGCGAGAAGAAGCTGACCTAGCGAGACTATAATTTTTTGATCATCACATTGATGATCGAGGAAAACAACTTTGCGAAAGAGCAGATGAAGATTCTTGATCGGGAATGGTTGATAGAGTAAAACCCTTCTCGAGCAACTTACATTGAACATCATCAAAAGAAGATTTGTATGCACGACTAATGAAAGCCATTATCAGTATGGGAATGGATGGGAGGTTGGAGATTAGAATCAGCGTTAGAAGGAATGAAGAAAAGGTTTACAGTAGCAGGAGCGCAAATTGCGGAAAAAGAGAGTCAAGAAGAGTTGCAGAGAGAAACTAAAGGAAGAAAAGAGGAGGAAAAGAAAGCTATATATAGAAAAATCAAGAAAGATTCTTGAGAAAAACGAGGGCATTTAATGCGAGAAGAGACACGAACGGTCGAGAATAAACGGTTGGAAGAAACGTGTCAAGAAAAGACTTTAATAGTCAAAATCATGTGTAATAGTACGGAGTAAGAAGCAGACAAAGATAAGTAATCGCGGCAAATCAAAATATTGATTCTCATGATATTCTATCCCTCGCGAGAGGAGATATAAGGAGAGACAGAGAGACGGAACTTCATATATATACTACAAAGAAGCTTGAACTTCGCTAAAAAGAATAGAGGCAAGTACGTACTTTTCAAGAAAAGTATTCTTTCGCTCGTTCCTTCACCGATTAAAACCAAGAATTATTACAACAATGAATTTTTCTTAAAACCGCTCTTCAAGCGATATTCAAGGAAAAAGAGGCAAGATGTAGGATCATAATATTGCAACGGACAAGGTTCGCGGGATTAATAAGCAGCGGTGTCGCGATGGAGTCGCGAGGAGCTAGAATAAACGACGCGATGAATAACGACAAACAAAACAATTGGAAGACATGAAAACTGGCGAGGGCTAAGAAGTGTCGCGAGAATGAATATTTGTGCATTTGCGACACTTCGCGAGACATTCCGAAAATAAAGGATAGCTTAGTTTGTCGTCCACTATGTATTACCCTATATAAAGGGCTAAGAGTGCATCTGTTGTAGAGAGAGATCTTTGAATTGGAAAGCAAGTCATTAGGAGAGAGAAAGTTTAAGAGCGCCTTAATTTCTAAGTGTAATTCTATTGTCTTGTGAAAACATTGCAGGGAATCAATTAATAAATGTTCTTGATCACACATCTTTCAATGGATTAATTAAGCAAAACTGAGTAAGGGGTGTAGTGTGGGATTTCCTGCAACTACAGATGACAAGCTCAATGCATTGATGCAAGGTATGCAAGGTATGACCACTTTGGTTCAACAACAACAACAAAAGACCGATTCGGCAATCAAGGATTTACAAACTCAAATGGGGCAATTGGCGACCGATGTGAACTTATTTAAATCTCAAGCATCCACAAAACTTCCTTCACAACCATTTGTGAATCCAAGAGAGAATGTTAGTGCGGTTACTTTACGAAGTGGAAGACAAGTGGAGGGTCCAAGTCATCATGAAGAAGCTATTGAAGAGGTAGTCAAAGACAAGGAGGAAGCCGCACCAAAGGAGAATTCAACACCAACCGACCAATCCAAGGAACCGGTTCCTACTTTCACTACTCCGCGTCCTTTTCCTAGTCGTTTTGCTAAATCCAAGAAAGAAGCTCAAGACAAGGCACTTATGGATATTTTCAAGAAGATTGAAATCAACATCCCATTCATTGAGGCCATCAAGACAATACCAAGGTATGCTAAGTTCATGAAGGAATTATGCATCAAGAAGGATAGGTTGCTTGATAATGAAATTACTAAAGTTGGCGAGAGTGCGTCGGCTATGCTATTAAAGAAGATGCCTACAAAGTGTACGGATCCCGGTGGTTTCACGGTGCCAATTACTATTGGTAAGAAAAGGTTTGAACATGCTTTACTTGATTTGGGAGCTTCCATTAGTGTGATGTCGGCCGAAATATATGACTCCTTGAATCTTGGACCTTTAAAAGAGACAAGAGTTATTATCCAATTAGCGAACAAGTCTAACATATATCCAAAGGGACTTGTAGAAGACGTGCTAGTGCAAGTAAATGAGCTTATTTTTCCGGTCGATTTCTTCGTGGTGGATATGGATAACAATGAGAACCGATCATCTACTTCTTTACTTCTTGGGAGGCCATTTATGAAGACCGCAAAGACGAAGATTGATGTTGATAAGGGTACACTCACTATGGAATTCGACAAGGAGATAATACACTTTAACATATTTGAAGCCATGCGCTACCCAAGTGATGTGCATTCCGTTTACTCCATTGATGTGGTTGATTCATTAGCGCAACAAATGGTGGAATTGAATCAAGAGGATGAACTTGATGTGGTGTTGCAAAAGAGCATTGAATTGGACATTCACGGCTTGTCTAACTTGGATGTTGAAATCTCCAAGGAATTGGTGGAGATGTGTGGTGCCTTGGCAACATTGCAAGAAGCTAAAAAAGGTAATGTTTCATATATTTCTTTACCCGTGAATGATGAAATACTTGTACCATCTATTGTGAAGGCGCCCAAACTAGAATTGAAGCCGCTTCCGGATCATTTGAAGTATGCTTTCTTGGGAGATGGAGATGAGCTTCCGGTGATTATTGCAAAGAACCTCACACCGGTACAAGAAGACCGTTTGCTTAGAGTCTTGAGAGAGCACAAAACGGCTATTGGGTGGACAATTGCGGACATCAAAGGCATTAGTCCATCCATGTGCATGCATAGGATTCTAATGGAAGAGAACGTGAAGCCGGTCGTGATGCTCAACGTAGGCTTAATCCTCCCATGATGGAGGTTGTGAAGAAAGAGATACTCAAATTGCTAAGTGTGGGGGTAATCTACCCAATTTCCGATAGCAAGTGGGTTAGTCCGGTACAAGTGGTACCAAAGAAGTCCGGAGTCACGGTTGTTCGAAATCAAGACGATGAACTTGTTCCTACAAGAGTTCAAACCGGTTGGAGAGTGTGCATTGACTATAGAAAGCTTAATTCCGCAACCCGAAAGGATCACTTTCCTTTACCTTTCATTGATAAAATGTTGGAACGGTTAGCGGGGCATTCTTATTATTGTTTCTTGGATGGTTATTCGGGATACAACCAAATTTTTATTGCACTGGAGGACCAAGAGAAGACCACTTTCACTTGTCCGTTTGGAACGTTTGCATATAGACGGATGCCATTTGGCCTTTGCAATGCGCCGGCTACATTTCAAAGATGCATGGTAAGTATATTCTCGGATTATGTGGAGCGCATCATCGAGGTATTTATGGATGACTTTAGTGTTTATGGCAATTCTTTTGATGGTTGTTTAAATAACCTTGAACTAGTTCTTAAACGATGCATAGACACAAACCTTGTCCTTAATTGGGAGAAATGTCACTTTATGGTAAACCACGGCATAGTACTTGGTCGCATTGTGTCCTCTCGAGGGCTCGAAGTGGACAAGTCAAAGATAGATTTAATAAGAAACTTACAATATCCCATTTCGGTGAGGGAGATACGTTCTTTTCTTGGCCATGCAGGTTTCTATAGGCGGTTTATCAAGGATTTCTCCAAAATCTCCATGCCGATGTGCAAGTTATTACAAAAGGAGGTACCTTTTGACTTCAACAAGGAATGAAAGGATGCCTTTGACAAATTGAAGGAAATGTTGACAAGTGCGCCGATTATCAAATCACCGGATTGGAATCTTCCATTTGAATTAATGTGTGATGCTAGTGATTATGCGGTTGGAGCCGTTTTGGGTCAAAGAGTGGACAAGTTGTCCCATGTCATCTATTATGCATCTAGGGCCCTTAATGATGCACAAATCAATTATTCTACCACGGAAAAGGAGTTATTGTCTATAGTTTTTGCATTGGAAAAATTTCGATCATACTTGGTGGGTACAAAGGTTATTGTGTATTCCGATCATGCCGCACTAAGACACTTAATAAAGAAGAAAGAAGCTAAGCCAAGATTAATCCGGTGGATCCTATTGTTACAAGAGTTCGACATAGAAATTCGAGACAAGAGAGGTGTGGAGAATACCGTTGCGGATCATCTTAGTAGACTTTTTATGACTCAAGAAGAACTTCCATTACAAGACCGCTTTCCGGACGAACAACTTTTCTCCATGGAAAAATCAACACCTTGGTATGCGGATATAGTGAATTACTTGGTGACAAGGAAAGTACCTAATACAATGTCCAACTTCCAAAAGATGAAACTTAAGAAGGTAGCTAAGCAATATGTGTGGGATGAACCATACTTATGGAAGTATGGCGTTGATCAAATAATGCGAAGGTGCGTACCTAACTCCGAATTTCAATCCATTCTCTCCTTTTGTCACACTTTTGCTTGTGGTGGCCACTTTGGTTCTAAACGCACCGCTCTCAAAGTTCTCGAGAGTGGATTTTATTGGCCCACCTTGTTTGAAGATTCATATGTTTTTTGTAAATCGTGTGATAGATGTCAACGAACGGACAATCTAGGTGCTCGAAATCAAATGCCACTCACACCAATTCTCGCCGTTGAGATTTTTAATGTGTGGGGTATCGATTTTATGGGCCCTTTTGTCAATTCGAATGGAAACTTTTATATACTTCTTGCCGTAGATTATGTTTCGAAATGGGTGGAAGCTAGAGCCACCAAAACTAATGACTCTCAAGTTGTTTGTGATTTTGTAAGAGAAAACATATTCACAAGGCATGGTACACCAAGAGTGGTGATAAGCGATGGAGGCTCATATTTCAAGAAGGCTTTCCACGCTCTCCTCAAGAAGTACAACATAACACACAAAATTGGTACGCCTTACCATCCACAAACTAGTGGACAAGCGGAAATTTCAAATCGTGAGATCAAGTCCATTCTTGAGAAAACGGTGAATACCACAAGGAAAGATTGGAGCTTTAAGCTCAACGATGCACTTTGGGCGTATAGAACGGCGTATAAGACACCGATTGGTATGTCTCCATATCGGTTGGTTTATGGCAAGGCTTGTCATCTTCCGGTTGAACTTGAACATAAGGCTTATTGGGCGATAAAGAAATTCAACATGGAGTATGATAAAGCGGGGAAGCAAAGAAAGTTACAATTAAATGAGCTAGAGGAGATACGTAATGATGCTTACGAGAGTGCCCGTATTTACAAGGAAAAGACCAAGCTTTTTCATGACAAGATGATTTCACGGAAAAGTTTTGTTGTGGGGCAAAAAGTTCTTTTATTTGATACTCGTTTACGTTTATTTCGGGTAAGCTTAAGTCCCGTTGGGTGGGACCATTTGTTGTTACTAATGTTTATGATCATGGTGCAGTTGAAATTGTTAGTGACAAAACAGGACAACCTTTGAAAGTCAACGGCCATAGGTTAAAGCCATATTATGAAAAATTTCCAACGGAGCAATTGGACGTAATTGGACTTCAAGATTCACTCCCTCTGGAGGAGTAATGTGCAGCAAGAGCTAAGTCGGGCCGTCGACTTTAAAACAAGCGCTTAATGGGAGGCAACCCATAGGTTTTGTATTTCTTATCCTTTTGTTTTTTTTTTTTTTTATTTTTTTTCTTTTTCTTGTTCCATATCATGTTAAAATTCCCCACCTTGATTTTACTAGGACGATTCAATTACATTGAGGACAATGTAAGGTTCAAGTGTGGGGGAGTGGTTAAACATGTATTTAAAAAAAAAAAATTTAAAAAAAAAAAAAAAAAAAATTTACATAAAACCTCCAACTTTTAGAGATTTTAGAGTCACTAGCATACTTCTAGGTATGTTTACATAGAGAATTCTGACCGACATAATTGAACTTGGAAGTGTTGGGGAACTACATTCGGATTTCTTGTTTGTTAGAGTGTTAAATAATGGATTTAATCATGCCTAGGTGATGCAAATTTGGTGCGGGGAGAAATGCATTATTAGAGTTGCTGATCAATCATTAGTGGAGACTACCCGTATTCATATCATGTGAGGCACCGACCAGAAATTTTTCCATATACTAAAGAGCTTTCTTTTGAGTGTGTGTCACCGTACGTTAATTCCGAGTAGAATGGTGAGCTACCCAACCTCCCACCAATAGAAGCACTACTCTTTGATCTCTTGAGTGCTAATTTTGTCAATCATAAGGGTGACGTCTATAGATGAAAGCCTCCTTCTTGTAGTTCGATTTGCAGTTAGCACCATTTCTCTCGCAAACAACAACGGATCCATAGAAACACCATCATAACCAAGGAGCGACATCAAAATCTACAAGGAAAGTTGAAGAAGTTTAAGGTTTACAAGCAATCTGAACGAGAAAAAGAGCAAATTTCATATTCAAGTAAAGCAACATACAAAGGGCAGATTTTTAATTATATGTTGAGGACTTACAATACAATGAGGTAATTTTATATTCAAGTATGAAGACTTATTCACAAGAGTGAAGAAAATCAAAAAGGTGAGAATTGTTGAAGTTTATGATTTTGAGACGATACAAGTTGTGAAGAATCAAGCGGTAAAATACTTCTCCCACGGCCACGGTTTGTTTTATTTTCACTTTGTTATATTTCTCTTGTTTTCAAAAAAAAAAAAAAAAATATATATATAAAAAAATATATATATATATAAAAATATATATATATATATATTTGTTTTGTTAATAAGCCGTGGGGAAGGAAAATCTATAAGGAAGTTTCAAGCGACAAGGATTTAAGGTAAAGGTTACAAATTGTCAAGGATTTATGAAATTCGAGAGTTTATCATCAATAGTTGAAACCGAAGACGAAGACCAAGAAGATCAAGACGAGGAGCGGAAGACGTTTCTATTGGATGCCGTGAGAGTGGTGTTATCATAATTGGCGATCGGATGTGAAGGTGAGTAAGTAATCTCATCCTCGATAATAGTGGTTGATTTCCTTTCTTAGAGATCGAAAAATGTTTTTTTCAAAATGTTAAAAGATGTGGGTTTTTAAAATTATTTCGGAAGTTGTCCTTCCCACCATTCAAGTGTTACAGGAATTCTCTCTTCGTTCCTACCTGCACACATGTGAGACCCATAAAAAAGCCGTCTTTTTGAGTGCACTTATCATAAAATCCTTTTTGGTGAGGCAGAAGTCGAGGCGAAATGCTTATTGATCGTTTCTCAAACACGCGTTCTCTCATTATGGTGTGGTTATTTCTCACTCAACATTTAAGAATGAGAATATGTTCTTTAGTATTTCTAACTTCTTATTACTAGCATGCAGAAACTCTATGTCCTCATAACTCTTTGGATGCTTGGGACGCTTGAACGCTTTGAAGTTGTAAGTTTTTAGTTTGATTTGCTCGAGGACTAGCAAAGTCTAAGTGTGGGGGAATTTGATAGGGTGTAGAATACATCCTATTTACTATCTATTGTTTATGCTTTCTTTGCTATTTTTCTTGTAAATTATGTATTTTACGCTTGTTTTGAGTTTTATAGCTACTTTGGAGTCACACGGAGGAAAAGAAGAAGAAATTACTCTATTTAAGCCAAAAGGGCAAAATTGTCATTTTAGGGGCGAACACTATCCGGAGCCTGTAGTCAAGGTTAAGAGGCAACTCTTTTGGGAGGAGTACTAGTAGCAGTCCAGCTGAAGTTAAGGGGCTATAACTTGGTTAACCCTTATCAGAAGTGCCCGAGTACCAATATCCTGCCCCAAATCAATCTAACCCTAAATCGATAAGAGGGTTTTCTTTCTCTTCTATCAATCATTTTTTCCCACACCTGAAACCGAGAGAGAAGAACATCTACTGCTGCTGGAGTGTTGGTGGTGCTGAGTGGTTTGAATCTGGTGCTGCTAATAACACAGAGAGGAATAAATTTATGGGTTTTATACCAGATCGAGAAGAGATAGAGGAGCTGCTCTTGTTGCGATCAAGAGAGGCAGATTGATAATCTGCTGTTATGGAAAACACTCAGGGAAATGGAGATGAAGAAATTGATGGACCTGGTAATGATGGGATCGAGAAATTAAAGATGGTGGTGTTGTTGAGAAGCAAAGCAACCAAATGGAAATGAAATTGGAAGTTAGGGTTTGCTGTCTCAGAAACTGCAGATGAAGGTGGTTGAAGTAGCTGTTGTGGATTATGGGAAGAGGTAGCAGCGAAATCGAAGAAGGGTTTAGAGTTCTGAGGTGTTGCTGCTGCACAAGAGATGATGATGGTGGTCGCAATCTGAGGAGAAGGAGATAGTCTGTTAATTTACAGTGAATTGAAGTTGTTGCCGTCGATTATGGGTTTGAATCAGAGAAGACTCTCATGGGTTTGAGGTTGTATTCGAAAAATTGAGGAATGGGTATGGCTTATGATGATGAATAGCGAGATTGAAGCGTGAGATGAAGACGGAGACGGATATGGTTTTGTCAAAGAAGTTGAGATGGGTTGGTGATGAATGAAGAAGGGTTTGTTAAGAACTGAGACGTTGTTGATGTTTTCAAGCTCAGATGGGTTTTGAAGATTGTTGATGTGGCTGTCAAATTATAGGAATTGTAATGAAGTGAAGCGATGAGAGAAGAAGAGAATGTTGCAATTGTTACATCAAGCAACTCGGATGAGTGAGAGTTCGATTGATTGCTATGAAGATGGAAGGGTGTGGGATATGGTCTTTGTGAACCAAGATGGTAGAACTGAGTTGATGAGTGAAGCTATGTTAGATGTATGTTAGGATACAGGTTGTGCTGAAGTGTAGAATGCTTGGTGGAGGTTGAATTCAGATGCAATATAGGTTGATTGTGAATCAGTCAAGTAAGAGATGGATTTAGAAGTTAATGAAGGCAAGGGAGATCTTTGTTGCTTTGGTGGCCCGAAGCTGGGCTAATGAAGCTCGAGATAACATTGAATGACTGGTGATGGGTGTAAGCTCTTGAGTTACGATGGAATATGAAGCCGTGCAATGGTGATTGGTGAGATGGTAAATGGTTTAGGGAAGGTGCGGTTCGAAGAGACTAGGTGATGCCATGGTAATCGTGAACGAACTCAGGGAAGAAAGATTTTAGATGAGACTGTTTTATGCCGATAGTCTTAATGGTGGCAGTGAACTGAGAAGATGAGTAACCAGCGATGATCGGTGAGTGTGAAGGGGATGAAGTTTCTAGCTGTGAGAACTTCATTATACGGGGAGGAGCTTGATCAACCAAGAGAACCAGGAAGTTTGGAGATTAATGAAAATATAGAATGGAGATGAGAATGCATTGGGGACTAACATGGAGGTTGAACTAATGAGAATTGCGGTTCGTGCGTTAGGGGTTGAGTTATGCAATGCACATTTGGAGATGTTGGTGCGAGGATCCGGCCATTATGGTCGGATGTGTAATGCTACAAAGACAAGGATTGTGCATCACAAGAGTTTGCAGTCTGCAAATGGCTTATGGCACGGCAACTCAGCCCAATCAGCCCGAGAGATAGTTAACTCGATTCGACTCGCCTTCGACTCATGACATCACCGAGTCGACTCGGTGAGTCCGATAACGATCCGCACGATTCAACCCACCTCGGTTAGACCAATCGGCCGAGTAAGATGTCGACTCGGTGGGTGATTCACTCCTTCTCCTTGACCCGATTGACTGACGGTTTGACCCGTTTGACTGTTATCTCTAACGGAACTTCAACGGAATATTCCTTTGACGGAGAAGAAGATTCCAGTGGCCGGCGGCGACTTTTCAAAGCTGGATTCGGCCAAATTCCAGCCATAATACCAGCTTTCCGACGACCAAAATTACATATTTTTGTGTGGATTCTACTCATGGGTGTGAAGACTTGGACTTGGAATTGGATGGAGAATTTGGCTCAAATTTGGAAAGAGAAGATGGAAGATGAGAAAGACTTGAATTTGGAAATTGAATTATTATGGAATGAGGATTCTATTCCTTGGAAGATTTGGAGAACATTGAAGCCTATAAATAGAGAAGTTCTCTACATCTTTTTTGCTTTTCAAAATTCTTCTTTTAATTATTTGTGTGAACTTGAAAAATTCTCCCTTAATTATTTGTGTGAATTTCAAAAACATGAGTAGCTAATTTTCTTATTGATTGAGGATGAATTCCTAGTTCTTAATATATGATTTGAGTTTTGTTTCAATTCTATCTTGAAGTTTTTCACATGATTATCGTTTGTTTTTACTAATAGAAATGTTTATTCATTCATGATTGATTGATAGATTGTTTAGAGTGCACGCTAAATTGATTTGTTAATTCAACCTAATTCTAGTATAAGTTAGGGAATAAGTAATTGTTCTCGACACTTTACACAAGTAGAAAACACGAGACCTTACGGAGGGATTCCGTTGAGCGATTGTGTGTAAAAACAACGCTAGAAAGTGGACCTTGAACTAAGAGTTTAACTACTAGTACTAAACCTAAATTCATAGATCTTAATGCATTCGAGGAATTACATCTTGTAAGAGAACCTCAAGGTGGTTCTTTTGAATAGAATCTGATAACAAAGCGGACTTGTTACTCAGTGAAATAAGGGATTTTGGGGCTAGCTAAGCGAACCTGCTATCCTACGGTTGGTGATAATCTGTGACTAATAACGTGTGGATGAAAAACATAACTTAAATCATTGTTTTGCAACGAAGAAGGATTCCTTGATCTTGTCTCTCTTATTGATTTCAACTTTATCTTTTAATTACTTTGTTTACTTTCTTTTGCTTTACACCCCCCTTTTTGTGACAATTTTACAACTAGAATCTCTTGCTCCTCGTGGGAACGAACTTGACTACACTATATTACTTGTTAATTAGGTGGAAAAATATTAATTAATTTGTTGTGGTTACGACACGCATCACGCCCCTACCTCCTAACACATGAAACCATTGTGGTGGCAGCAGCAAACCCGATAGCGTACCTGGCTTTGAAGCCTGTCCTTAGAGGGAGACTGCCCGATGGTTGCTTCAACTGTCGAAATTCGAACTCAAGTACCAACGGCCATACGTTGTAAGGGGACAAGCAATAACCAACCTCATGGCCATGTTCCCGGGAGCGAGGATACGATGAAGTACACGAATACATACCCGGAGAGGTCGCGACGCAGATGTCGACAAGCCTTGGACCACGTTCTTTAACGGATCCTCTTACGAGTCCGTAGGAGGAGAAGGAGTAGTATTTGAAGCCCCGTGGGAGAACTACTCTCATACTCGTTTTTGGATTTTTCATGCGGTAATAATGTGGCGAGTATGAAGCCCTAATTTTGGGACTCCAAATGGTGAAAGAGCTTAACCTTGGAGGCGTGGAAGTCAAAGGCGATTCCGGCTTGTTATGAATCAAGTGAACGCGGATTTCCACGTCAAAGAGCCGCACTGGCCCCTAGGGCGGAGGCCCAAAGGCTGATGAGTCAAACGGGATCGACTTTAGATTATACTGGCAGAGGCGGAAATAAAAATGCAGACGCCCTGGAAACCTTGGCAAGCAAGGTACCATTAGACGACGAAGAAGAGGGTACGGTTACGGTACGAAGAAAATGGCTACCCAGTACTTGGAAAGATGACCTGTCCTTCGAGGAGGCGGACGACTGAGGTAAGGCATACATCGAAGAATTGACGCGGATGGACGAAGAGCGAGTGATTCTTATTCAAGCCTTAAAGCAGTTCGTGATGATCCAAGGTGCATTGTACTACAGGGCGGCCGGAGGATCCCTCGCAAGATGTGTAAATAAAAGGGAGGCGGAGAAGTTACTCCGAGAACTACACATGGAAACATGTGGTCAGAACGGTGTCGTTCATCTATACATAAGGCTTCAAAGGATGGGCGTATATTGGCCAAGTATGTCGGCTCAAGCAAAGCCCAGCACTCCAAGATAGTTGTGCCGATTTCCAAGCCCCGCCACGGCCGCGGAGGTCTGCACAGTCGAAGAATTAGACTGGAGACAACCTTACATCGATTTCATCCAACACAGAAAGCTGCCTGGTGATAGACAAATGGCTTTAAAAATACAAAGAAAGGCAGTGCGTTTCTTCATGCATGAAGGAATTCTCTATCGAGAAGTTATGGTAATTCCGCGTTGCGATGCCTGTCAAATCGGGAAGCCATAGAAGTCATGACCCGATCCACGATGTAGAGCACAAGGGGATGCGGAAGTTGTTCTGAAACTTTACGAAGGAGGGTTTTCTTGGCCGACCATGGAAAGTGATACCTGTGAACACGCCCGAAGATGCTTGCGGTAAAGGGACACATGGGAACTTGATCCAAGACCCACACACACTATTGCATAGCATAGTAACTCCCTAGCCGTTCCACAACTGGGGGCTCGATCTTATAGGTCCAATCAACCCAACATCCTCAAAGCGACATAAGTACATAATCACCGCCATCGAGTACACGTCGAAATGTGTCGAGGCGATACACCTCAAAGATTACGCAGGTGCCACAATAGCTGCATTCATCAAAGAACACATCATTTGCAGGTTCGGCGCGCCCATGATAATCAGGGCAGATAACGCGAAATCATTCGTGAACAAGGATGTAATTGATTTACTCCGCCAATATAATGTAAGGCTCCACATGTCTACCCATTATTATCCCAAAGGGAATGGGCAAGCGGAGGCAACAAATAAGACGCTCATCCGCATCCTCATTAGAATAATACATGACCACCATAGAGAATGGCACGAGCAGTTATCGTTGGCACTATGGGCATATAGGATTTCTAAGCGCAGTTCTAAGGCGCATCTCCTTACTCATTGGTCTACGGAGAAGATGTGATCCTACCCACAGAGATAGCAATCACATCTGCAAGAGTGGCAATGGCTATCCATACCACGCCAGATGAAGTGAGCCGCTTTGCCCATTTAGACACAATAGAGGAAAGAAGAGCACGGGCAGAAAGGTTTGCGGAAGCTTATAGGAAGCATGCAGCTAACTACTAAAACCAGAGTGTAAAGGAGAGGACCTTCAAGGTTGATGAGCTAGTCTTAAAAATCGCCCCGCACGTATAGAGAAATGCCAGTGCTGGCAAATTCGTATCAAATTGGGAAGGCCCGTTCACAACAAGGAAAGTGGCAGAAAGCGGATACTACAAGCTTCGGTGCATGAATGGGACCAAGGTCAAAACACCCATCAATGGCAAGTGGTTGAAAAAAAATTACGCTTGAGTCCTACCTTGTAAATGCCCGCTTTGAGCAATAAAGTAAGTTGGAAAAATGGCGTATGCACAAAAGGTCTCAGGGCAGCCAAAGACGCCTAATTGACTGAAAAATTCACAAAAGGTCTCAGGGAAGCCAAGGCGCTTTGATCGGACCGACAAAATTCACAAAGGTCTCAGGAATGCTAATGGCACCTGATTGACTGACAAGTTCACAAAAGGTCTCAGGGAAGCCAAAGGCGCCTGGTCGACTAACAAAATTCACAAAAGGTCTCAGGAATGCTAATGGCGCCTGATTGACTGACAAGTTCACAAAAGGTCTCAGGGCAGCCAAAGGTGCCTGATCGACTGAAAAAATTCACAAAAGGTCTCGGGAATGCTAATGGCGCTGATTAGTGACAAGTTTACAAAAGGTCTCGAGCAACCAAAGGCGCTGATCGACCGACAAAATTCACAAAAGGTCTCGGGGAATGCTAATGGCTTTGATTGGTGACAAGTTCACAAAAGGTCTCAGGTATGCCAAAGGCGCCTAATCGACTGAAAAAAATTCACAAAAGGTCTCAGGAATGCTAATGGCGCCTGATTGACCGACAAGTTCACACAAGGTCTCGGGAATGCCAAAGGCGTCTGATTGACTGACAAGTCTCATCAAAAGGTCTGGGGAACGCCAAGGGCGCTCGATTAACTGTCAATTTCATAAAAGGTCTCAGGAATTTCAAAAGCGCCTGATTGACTGATATTTTTAAAAACCTCGGGAACGCCCACAAAGGTTTCAGGAATGCCAAAAGCATTCGAACAACCAACGAGCACGAAAACAAAAGGCGTGGATAGGAGCGTTTAACCAACGCCCGCCACACCCGGCTCTTTTGAAAATAAACAGGGAGGAGTAGGCGCGTTTAACCAACGCCCACCCCACCCAGCTCCCTTGGAGAAAAAAAGAGGGGGGACTAGGCGCGTTTAAACAATGCCCGCCCTACCCTTCTCCCTTGAAAATAAAAAAGGGGGGAGTAGGCGCGTTTAACCAACGCCCGCCCCGTCCAAATCCCTTAAAAAAGGGGGGGGGAGGGGGGAGGGGGAGTAGATACATAAGCCAAAAAGGGGGGGGAGACAGAAAAGAGAGAAAGGGAGGAATAACCGCGCTCAACTAACGAAAAACCTTACCCAACAACCCCGCAAGAGAAGAACTGGTCACAAACGGACCGAAGGCACGATATACTCGTGTACAAGCAAATAACATCACCCTCGAAATTGAAAGCAAAGACTTTATTCACACCAATCTAGTACAAAAGAAGTTTAAACTAAAAATACATTCCACAGTGATAAACTTAACCAGCCATCAGTGCTCGACAACTAGCAATATCAGCGTCTAAGCTTCCACCATCAAGCGACCATCTTCACAATGTGCAGTAACCAAACGAAGATCTTGATCAGCTTCATGTACCAACCTGAGGATGTCCTGGATCACATTATCTTCAACATCGGCCCCGCGAGCAATCGAAAGAGTATCTTCATGCTCATCGTACTCCTTGCGCGCCTTATCTTGGCGAATTAGCCTAAGCGTCCACATCAGACCCGCCTCTTCCTTCAAAATCAATAAACGAGCCAACTCATCCTCAAGGAAATGTCGAGGTACAAGTGTGGACGCGGCCGCTAAAGTCAGAGTATGACCAAGAAGCGGTAAGACCCCTGATGAGGGACCCAAAGATGACAATCAGAGATGGCACGATCCATAGTAACCACCATCATCAAAGAGTCCGCGAATAACTGATTGGCTGTGTTGCGAGCGGTGACAGCTTCGTCCAGCTCCTGTTAGATCTCCGATGATACCCAACCGGGGGACTCAACCTGCGAAGCTTGATACGCCTCGTACCGGGCTCTGAAATTCACGTGTTTAGCATCCCTGCTTATCTTTCTCTGTGTCCGAAGTTCCTCAACCTCGGCCATCACGAACAGAATCCGCTTAAACTCGTCTTGTTTGAACGAAGCCGAGACTAACATGGAAATGGGCGCTAAGGACAGTACATACCCTTGAAGGGAGTGAGACATCTACGTAAAGTGCTTGACAAGAAAACAAAAATGAAGATAAGGACTAGAATTGACCGGGCTGGAAGATTGGTGCTGCTATATAAAGGAGAAAACACCATAAGTGCTCCGACAACTGTCCTACTCTCAATGACACGCGGTACATAGTAGTACCAAAGGATTTGGCTATTGGATCATCTGATAATCGACCCAATAGCTAGGGGACTAATGTTGATACATGAAAAATAATACCCTTAACGAGTTGGAGATGCCCCTAAGAATGGAGGTGAACTTGGGTTAAGATGTAGGACTTTGGGACTAAACCCAAGCCCAAATAGAAGATACCCATGAAAGATGGGAGGATAAAGGAGAAATTAATGAAGAAGGAAGGGGTTATGTTAAAGAATGGCATTAAGGGTAATTAAGAGGTATTAGGACATGTGTCATGAAGTAGTAAAAAGAGGGGCTTTTAGGAAAGCCTATAAAAGAAAAGACAAGGTACAATGGAAAGACAACTCTCTCTCTTACTATTATTGGAATTGTGAGGTCATGTGTAATAGCTAGGACGGGTAGAACCTAAACTGAAATTCACCCCTCAACACTTACAACCGAGCGAAAAAAAATCAACTCATTTTAAATGAGTTTGAAACAACAAGAAATGGATTATAACCCTATATGTCTTTCTACAACTAATCTTAAAAAATTTGTGGGTTTAGGTTCAAAAGACTAGTTTCTATTTCAACAAGATAATTGCCACTAATTTCAAGGAAGAATCCTACGAATCTTTCTAAGTGAATTTTTGTGATTATCGGTTTTCTAAAGAATTACCAAACTTCTATGATCGGTCATCTCTGAATGAAGTTGCCCTGTCAAGGTTGGTCAGGCCCAACAATGCCTTCCTACGAACAGAGAAAACACAACTTTCACTATTCCCCAGTGTTGGATTAATTAAATGCTAACTTATTATGACTAACTAATTTCTAAATTTTATTATAATTGATTTAACTTAAAAAATTTACTTCATAAATTATATACATAATTCACGGCATTTTAAACAATTTACTAATCAAAATTTATTTTATCTTATTTTTAATTATGAAAGGATGCCGCGAAGGCTTTTATTAAGAAAACCAAAGGAAAATTTACAAAGATTTGGCTGGGAGTCGCGCAACAAGCTGCGCCCAATGCCTAAATTATTTTTATTATTATTATCATTTATTTATTTTATCAATATAAGTAATCCAAATTTAATTTCATGTCAATTTATAATATCTGATATTTTAAGTTTAGTGTAATACCATATATAAATTTTCCAAATATTATATACCATATATTTGCTACTAGTTTACTTACTCAAATAATATTATTAACTATGTTATTAAATTTTTTATTACTTTTATTTTAATAAAAAGGACACCACCAAAGGCTTATATTAGAAAAAAAAAGAATATTTACACATCAATGGTTGGAAGCCGTGCAACAATTTGCGCTCCAACACCTTTTTGAATAATACTCCATCCGTCCTAAATTAAGAGTCCGCTTTGACTAAGTCAAGATATTAAGGAAATCCTATAAATTGTCATGACTAGCCCTTGACTAGCCTATTTAATGTTATATTATTACCAAAACTAAATTATTAGTGTTAAAATAAGTAGAAATTTATTAGGAATTTTATAACTATTCATAAATGTTTTTATTTAAAAAAAGGAATGACAATTAATACAAAGATATTGAGTAAGTTTTTTCCATAAATATAGTGATATTATTTAAGATTTGGATATTAAAAATGATTTTATGATTATAAAAATAAATGGTATATTTGATAGTTTAAGGGAAAAGTATGTCTATAAACAGAGCGGACAGATAAAAATGGACATACCAAAGTAGAAATTAGGACAGATAAAAACGGACAGAGGGAGTAATACCTAATCTATGGAAAAGAGAACTACCAATTTTATGATTAACATCATATCTACCAAGGCAATTTCCCAAACGCTTTAGGAAAGAAATAGTGCCTTCACTCAATTCACCTAAGGTGGTGAAAGCCAAAACTTGGAATCCATAACCATGTGTTGTGCATTGGTCAAGGTATTTGTGCAATTTGCGCCTTACAGCAACCGAGATTGCATGGCCAGGTGTGAAAAATCGAGTTCTAGCACTTGTAAATGGAGAGACCCATGTGACATCAAAGCAAACATTTTTACCAACCTCCCAATTGTAGACAAGAATATCAGCTGGCTTTAATGTGTTTGCGCTGTTGGAGAGAAACCCCAATGAGACTTCTTTCCTTGCGGCAACTCCGGCCTTGTAGCACATGTCATCAAATACATCTCGGATGTCTAATTTTAGGACCCACTTCACTGGCACAATGTAGTTCATGGTCACCATAGATATCCATAGACCTTGCACAGATAGAGCATACACTCTCAGCCTCGAAAAAAAGTATACCTAACCGATATTGAAGTACGGCACTAAACTGGCGAGGCCCAAATGCTTGGTTTAATCCAACGATAGGAATGGCCTTTAGGAAATCCATAGCATGTTTCTCCATGTTGTGCTGCCACATAATAGATTCAAGTTCATTCAAGGAAAAAGATGAGCGAAAAGTACCTTTAACAACATCAAAGTAAAGTGCTTCCATAGACTTCATGAAATGGGGGGCAGTGTCGTTGATATTGTAGTCGGAAAACGTAATGCCACAGGCTTGTGTAAAGATCTTCAGAGCATGTATGAAAATTGGACTCGGAGCTGAGGGAGATGGAAGCTTTAGAATATGCTGTTGTAAGTGTTATTATTCTCATTATTCTTAAGTTAATAGTTCAGTTGGTACACTAAGCCTTAATCTTATAAATATAACTTTACTTTCACGTAAAGATTGATATAACAGATTTTATTTATTCCGACTGAATCCGCATATTATATCTTGTTAAATATTGACGTTGGTAATTTAATATGATTTGAATATGAGTCTGCATAACATTATAATATATCTTAACAATTTTTTGATTTTGCTATTAATGTAAAGTGTATCCTATTAATATACGAATTTATTTTCTTTCAATTCTAATATTACACCAAGCATCCGAACGCTACTATTACTACTTCATGTATATTTATTTCATTTTAAAGATTTACTGGATCATTTGTTAGACAAAAGATAATTCCGGTGTAAGATTACTAACAAGTTGAGTCTTTTTATTTTATTATATCTTCACCTTTTACGTCTAACGCCTAATAGGTATTATATTAACTATCTAGTTAAAACGAAAAACATATATTTCTAATTTGTCATTAAAACTTAACCATAGATAAGCGCTAATAATATTCCGTAGCTATTTAATCATAATTATTATAACATTATATATCTTTATTCAAATATTAGTTAAGTTAATTCAATATGATACTAATTTAATAAATGCTAACATTACTTTGCTAAAATTATTATTATTATCATTGTCATCTATAATTACATAGTAAAGGATGCCGCATAGGCTTTATTAACGTTAATTAATATTTACACAGGGTTAGTTGGGAGGCGGGCAACAAGTTGCGCCCAAACACCTTTTTGGATATCTAAGCCTACCCTTTGAAAAAAGAGAACTGCCAACTTTATAATTAGCATCATAGTTAGCTAGGAAGCTTCGTAATCTATTCAGAAAAACAACAAAGTCTTCACCTAATTCACCTAGGGTTGAAAAGGCTAAGACACCAAAGCTATATCCACGAGATGTGCACTTGTCCAAATACTTGGTACGCTTGCGGTTAATGGATGCAGAGATAGCTCTTCCCGGTGTGAAGCTCCGAAGACCATCTCCAGAAAAAGGTGAAATACCAGTGACGTCAAGGCAAGTGTCACGACCAGATTCCCAATTATATACCATGATATATGCTGGTTTAACTTCTTTCAAACCATCAGTGATGCCTAAAGAAACCTCCTTTTTGGATGCTACTCCTACTTTAATACATATATCAAAGATTACATCACGCACTAAGTCGTGTAAGAATTTGAGGCCAGTATTGAAGGACAGCTTTGAAATGGTGCGGCCCCATGGCTTGGTTAAGCCCAGGGATTGGGATTGCCTTCAAAAAATCCATAGCATGCGCTATTTTATTTCTCTGCCAGACAGAAGATCCATAGCATCCAGCTTTGAAATGGCGCTATTTTTTTTGAGTCGTTAAAAAAAACTTAGTTGGCATTTCCTTCTTGATGACGTCAAAGTATCGCACTGCCAATGCTTTCATAAAATGTGGGGCAGTGTCTTTGATGTCAAACATAGAAGAAGATAATCCATAAATTTGCATGTAGTTATCGAGCGCTGACTGGAAAGGACGGCACGGTGATGAAATGTCAGTAGTGCTTAAGATAGTACCTTGGATGTCTTGAGTCTGGATGCAGGAGGCTACATAACAATATTGGGTGGGTTGGCCATTGTGTACGCTCCCAAACCTCCATCTTTGATTGGAAGAGTCGTTATTCTTTGCTGGAGTGGGCCAAAGCCAGGACCATCACCTATGATTATGTACTGTAGATATTGAATAAGGTGGTGATCGTAGTGGGAAGTGGCTGCTCGAAGGAACTCAAGATTGGTTGTGCGTAGTGTAAAGTAAAGTGGGTCTTTCAAGTTCATAAGAGAAGATTGGTTGTGCGAAGGAACTCAAGTGGTACAGCTACGCAGTAAGAGAAGATCGCACTGTGGGTCTTTCAGCTGCTTCACATAGTTCATAAGATGAATTGTCTTATTCACTCTGGACAAGATTAAGTCACTGCAATAACTTGCATCCAAACTGACAGGGCCCCCAAGTACTTTAACACCATTGATGGTTTCCAACTGCTCTTATAAGTATTGTCGAGTCCCAGAAATATTATTAACCTTTATGTAATTATAAATTGTTGGCTCTACGTATAAGTCAAGATGTTCAATAAGTTTCCATGTGACTTTCAAGATCTATCAATAATATTAATCTCACTATATTTTTTAGTGTTGAATTGTCTATGTTCACGCTTTTTAGATTAATTATCTTCTAATCTTTATTATCTAAAGATATTGGTGTAACCTACAATTTTTACTTCAGTGCAGATACAACCAACCAAACAAACAAATCAATCTATCAAATAAATCTTTTAATTGTTGATAGCTTTTAGTGATTAAGATTTATCTCACAACCCAACCCAGTTCTAAACTAATCTATTTCACTAACTGGCACTGGATAATTCTATCTTTTCCCATGTAGGATCTAATAGTGAGCTCTGATACCAATATTGTAGCGCCCCCAAAGCTAGCAGCTGACTAATCCAAAAGATTAACGAATAAATAGGAACTAAGGATCTAAAACATTTACTTAAACATTCAATTAAGAAATATGCTACAAAACTTAACCCAGAAACTAGCCCCGCTTTGAAATATATATATATACAAGAACTCCTCTCAAATGATACTTATACAATAGTCATTTGGTTTACAAATAAAATATACAACATAATAAACATAGCAGAAGATAACCAACTAACGAAATTAACCCTTGAAGCTTTCGCTGCGCAACTCTGATATGTCTCTGAAACTGAAAATGAGAATGGGTGAGCACATTATCCCAAAAAGGGGTGTCCAGTAGAAATAACATTTAACTTTCAAGAAATCATGGGCAAGACTTGGAAAACAATACATTCTTTCCCAAACATTAAAAAGTGACCAAGTCACTGAAATAAACAAACATGTATATGGACAAACTCCTTCTTCAAACAATGTATAATATGGTTGTAAATTCCGAACTCGCAAATTCACACCTAATAGCATATATGGATGTCGACAATTCCGAACTCGCTAACTGTCGACCAATATAAACATAAAAGCTCGGAAGTAAGTAGGTATAAATGTGATGGAGCGTATCCTATATACTTCCTGGTAAAAATGATTTTTGGGCACACATGGCGATACTATGGCATTCAGCTTGCAAATCGTGACAAAATTATGGGAAATGAAAGTGCGGGTTAGAGTAAGCACACGTGAAACATACCTTAGCTAGGTTGGTCAAGTTTATGACTGTTGAGGGATGAATTTCAGTTTAGGTTCTACCCGTCCTAGCTACTATACATGACCTCCCAATTCCAATAATAGTAAGAGAGGGAGTTGTCTTTCCATTGTACCTTGTCCTTTCTTTTATAGGCTTTCCTAAAATCCCCTCTTTTTACTACTTCATGATACATGTCCTAATACCTCTTAATTACCCTTAATGCCATCCTTTAACATAACCCCTTCCTTCTTCATTAATTCCTCATTTATCCTCCCATCTTTCATGGGTATCTTCTATTTGGGCTTGGGTTTAGTCCCCAAGTTCTACATCTTAACCCAAGTTCACCTCTATTCTTAGGGGCATCTCCAACTCGTTAAGGGGTATTATTTTTCATGTATCAACAATGACCATTAAATTATAGGGGGAAATATCGTTTGATCCTTTTTTAGGTGATCCCAAGTCAGTTTGGTCCTTTCAGAAATCACCTTTTCCATTTGGTCCATAATTATTTAAAAATATTAAATGGACCAAAGTACCCTTCGGCGTTAATTCATACTTATTTTTTGTAGCAGTTCATTATGTCTGATGATCTCCGGAGTTCATTTCTTCAAATGAACACCTAATAAAACCAAACTAAATTTCCTACTTATTTTTTGTAGCAGTTCATTCTGTCTGATGAACTTCGGAGTTCATTCCTTCAAATGAACTCCAAATAAAACCACACTAAATTTCCTACTTATTTTTTGTGCGGAGTTCATTCCTTCAAATGAACACCTAGTAATTCAACACGAGTTCATTCTTTACATGAACACCTAGTAATTCAAGATCTAAAAACATAGTTCATTCTTTACATGAAAATCTCCATCATCAGCAGGAACAACAGAGACAAAAAAAATATCAAAATCTTCATCACAAACCAGAGTTCATTCCAGAAATGAACTTCGTCATCTTCATCTTCTTCATCAGCAGCAACAACTCATCTTCACCGTCTCCATCATCAGCAGCAACAACAGAGACGAAAAAACATCAAAATCTTCATCACAAACCAGAGTTCATTCCAGAAATGAACTTCGTCATCTTCATCTTCTTCATCAGCAGCAACAACTCATCTTCATCATCTTCATCGTCTCCATCATCAGCAACAACAACAGACGAAAAAACATCAAAATATTCATCACAAACCAGAGTTCATTCCAGAAATGAACTTCGTCATCTTCATCTTCTTTATCATCAGCAGCAACTCATCTTCATTGTCTCTATCAGCATGACAATGAGAGGCGAAAAACATCAAAATCTTCATCACAAACCAGAGTTCATTCCAGAAATGAACTTTGTCATCTTCATCTTCTTCATCGCCTTGACAACTCATCTTCATCGTCTTCATCATCAGCAGCAACAGTAGAGACGAAAAAATATCAAAATCTTCATTACAAACTAGAGTTCATTCCAGAAATGAACTTCATCATCTTCATCTTCTTCATCAGCAGAAGCAACTCATCTTCATCGTCTCCATCATTAGCAGCAACAACAGAGACGAAAACACATCAAAATCTTCATCATAAATTCTCGTCGTCGTCGTCATCTTCATCGTCTTCTTCATCTTCAACACAATCGTCTTCATCATATTCAAACACCAGCAGCAAAACAAAAGAAAAAGAAAATCAATAATAGAGAGAAACTAGATCTGAAACTAGGAGAGAGAAAAAGAAAAAGAAAATGATTTCTTTTGTGCTAAGAAATTCCTATATATATGGATCTGAAAGGGTATTTCTACCACTACAAGATGACAATTACATCATCCATGACGTCACCCTAGGACCAAACCATAATTTGCAGGACCAAACTGTAATATATATTTTGAAAATGGACCAAACAGACAGTTGACTCAGTCAACTGGACCAAACTCTCTCTAATATATTATTTCTATGACCTATTGGTATTTCCTACTAAATTATACTCCAATGGCCTTAAATTGAACCGAGCTTTCATGGTTAGCTGGTCCTATGAACATGAGCATACCTCCAAATTATTAGTCTTTCACTTTTAGATGATACTTGTTAGGCTGGTTCCTATGGGCATGGCAAACTTTCTAGTTTGCCATTTTTGCACTCATTATGGAGCTGGCTAACTGGCAAGCTGGCCTGGCTATGTGGAAAATTTGCCACATAGCCAGGCCAGGTCGAGTAGTTACCGAGCGGTCGGGTCTCGACCGGGCGATTTAATTTTGACCGGGCAAGCTAGTATGCACCGCTAGCGATCTAATGTCTATCGCTGAGTAATATTTTAGTGTTTTATTTTTTCTTCTCTCCTACTTTTTAGTTTTTATAACAGATTTTATTATAAAAGGGTCCCATAAAATATTATATAATCTCAAAAATTTAATAAAGACCCACCAAACCTAAACAAACATAATAAAATATACTAGTTTATTAGAATTTGCCAGTTTTACCATAGTGGGGAAACTAATAAATTGCCATGCCATGTGGCATGGCAAAACAACTTTTATACCACCCTCCATAGGAACCGGCCTTAGACCTTAGCAGATCCTTTAGAGTGAAAAGAAAGGACAAAACACACAAATATCTTGGTATCCCTCTCCTGCTTGGCCATTAATCTTAGGTTGATTCTCTCCAAAACATCCTAGACAACTTTAATAATAAGCTCAAATGATGGAAAGTTAAAACTCCGACTCAATGCTGTGAGACCACCATCGCCAAGCGCTTTCTAACTCTCAATGTTGTTCAACTCCCTCTTTTCCACCTCCCTAATCACCTTCCTACAATCTAAACCTCGCATCTGGAGAATGGTGAATTCCACCTGTACCTGAATGTCAATCTAAATCTAAATGTGTTGTTTAGATTGTAAAGATCGAGGTGATAGGGAGGTGAAAAAAGGAGCTGAATAGCATTTTCAAAAGCCATTATTAATAAAAATGACTTTTCTCAAGAGGAAACCTTGGTGAGGTGATGACAAAAATAAATACCTAAACCTAAAAGTTTAGGAGAATATCGAGACAAGAAGAGATTCCAGGAAAAATGAACTTTAAATTGAACTATCGTAAAACAGAGTTGAGGGCAAAATGTGTATTTTTCTACATTTTGAGAAGGTGTTGGAGAGGTTTTTTTATGAAAGATGCAAAACCCGTACGACCCTCACCTCAAGCTGCACATGAGGCAGAATATACGTCACAAGTTCCTTCTGCAAGTGATGTTGGTAATCATGTATGCCATGGTTTTTACAACCTGGCGAGATTGGGGTATACTCAAACTAATTGGGGTATACCCAATTTTATAGGGACTCTTTTTAAGGGCAAAGGGGGAGGTCAATGGGTAAAGTTACAAAATTACCCTTTCTCATTATAACTCTAATTACTACCAAAATCAGTTTTCTTTCTTCATTACATCTTCTTCTCTTCTTCTTCTCCTCCACAACCTTACCTTACCTGCTCCATCACCCCACCACCACCAAAACTCGTCGATCAATTCGTTAAAATAGTCGATTCGAAAACTCCGATTAATCTTCATCAATGGATCCACCACGGAAGGAGGCAACTCGTATGAAACAATCTAATCGAAAACCCAATGAGTATAACCCTGGAATTGCAAATTTGGTTGCTAAGAAAGTGAAGAGAAAAACGGTTGAAGAAGAAGGAATTGAACCCGTGAAACACGTGAAATGGTGCGCTTAAGAAAGTAAGGGAACACTTAAACTCACTCTAGTACTTCAATTTCATGTTTGCATGTCAAATTAGGTCAGAAAAATCGAATTTGTGAATTGGTAGTTACGGCTCCGGCAAGGTTTTTGGTTATCGACCTTTAGGGATTTCATAGTTAGGGTTTGGTAGGAAGGGTATAAGGTTGAAGAACTTGCTTTTTTGTATAGTTTCAGAATCGCTGCTACTAGCGAGGGCGCGCAGTTATTCAAGCGTTGTATACATTCCGGCGTCGTTATCTTTTAATGAAGCCAGCAAGTTTTTGTTTTGTACCCTTCCTACTTACTGTTGAATGTTTCCGATGCCTAGAGTTTTTAAACCCGGAAGGGTAGTTATATAAAAACATTCCGCGGTTTGTTAGCCGGAAATGTATGTGTAATGGACCTTGCCACCTGTATAGTGAAAATTTCTTGTTTTTTTTGTGCGTGGGAAGGCTATTTTGATGATACAATGCGGCGTTGTTTAGCCAGCACTCATCTTTTGGTCGACCTTACCGGCTATTGTTCCGGATATGTTGAATATATCTAACCTGCCGGCCTGTAATGTTTTTTTTTGAATTGTTCTTGTTCAGATTGCGAATGGCAAAGAAGAAAGCACGAAAGCGGCTCTTAGTCCTCCTTCAAACCCTCCTCGTGTTGGTGATAAACTATTGTCTTCAAAACATCGAGGGGTGTATGTTGTGTGGAACGACAAAGGTCTTAGAACCACTATCTGAACCCAATGATTCAGACGAGACTCCAGATGAAGACCAATCAATTCCATATGGTAGAAGAGGTGATGATGATGATGTTGATGAAACCAATCCGAGCGCTTTGGAGGAGGTAACAATGATGATGATGATGATGGTGGTGATCAAGATATGCATGAGGTGGAGGAGGTAATGATGATGGTGATGATGATGATGGTAATGGAGATAAAGGTAAGAATATCATCGAAGATGAAATTGTTGAAGAGGAAGAGGAACAAGAAGAAGAAGGAGATGGAGAAGGAGAACAAACTCTAAGGTTGTTCAAGCCAAGAAGCTTCGGCTTCAACTTCAAGGGGAATGAAGAAGAGGGTGATCACTAAACCCAGCTGATTCTCACATGCCTCCCAAACACTTGATGATTGCACTGAAAGAAGGTGAGCCTCCAAAAAGAACATTGACAGATGGTGGAGCTGTTCCTTTTGGATACAAACACTCATGGGCATGTACGGTCCATAATACAATCGTAAGTAATCTTAATCCGTCTTTGTTATTTATTCAAGTGTGTAACTATCTTAATTAAATTTGCATCAAGTGTTTGTATTTCTTTTCATTTTCTTTTTTTTTGGTATTTAGGATCACAAGCATGCCATCCGTCTCATGAGGCGCCAAGCTTCGTGTTAAAGTGATGCATACTTGGAATCTTGACTTGGAATGTGAGGAGGTGAAAGTGATTGTGAGGAACTCCGGGTTGTTGCCTGCGGTGGAGAGTTCGAATATTAATCATGATATTGTGGTGGCCAATGAATTCTTTCCTAGTTCATTTCTTTATGTTGTGGTGGACAAATGTTTAAGTTAATGGTGTGGACAAATGTTTTTTTTACGGTTTATGGGACATGTTTCGTATTTTGGACAAAAAATGTTGGATGAATGAATGGTTTGTTTATAAAGTGTCAATATATTTGCCGGCATGCTTTTTTTAAGCTACCTTGTCGGCTGTCCCAGGGCCGGCAAGGTTGTGAAATGCCAGACTGCCGGCCCTGTCAACAAAAAATGTAGTTACCGGGCCGGCAAGGTTGTGAAATGTCTGACGGCCGCTGTCAACAAAAAATGTGTAGTTACCGGGCCGGCAAGGTAATACCATTCCTACCAAGCATAGCGTGTTTGTAAGCGGAAGTGTACGAAAATAGAGACCCTGCCGGCCATATATTGAAAAAAAATCCATTCTTCTGATGCCTAAAATCATGTAAGGTCGGAAGGGAAGCAAAACAATAAAATGCCGGCGGTATTTTGGCCGGCATGCTAATGAACCCATACAATTCCGGCCGTTTTGGGACCCCGGCATTGTAGCAAATTTACGACCATGCCGGCGTGTTCAAAATTCAAATTTTTGGCAAGTACAATTGCATTGATTGACTTGTACTTGGGCACTATAACGGCCAAATTTGGGCACCATCCTATAAATGCACTACTTATCTCCACAAAACAACACACAACTATTTGCATATACTCTCCATAGCTCATATCATCACACACTCCATCTAACTCACCCAATAACTCTCTACACACAAGAAATGGCTTCATTTGATTCTAATGAAGATTTGGCAATCACCAAAGCTTGGTATGCGGAGACTAGAGTTCGGAGGCAGTCCTCCGTAAGGGTGGATTCCACAACCTTTTGGGCTAGGGTTCACAACACTTTTAGCCAAGAGTGTGGGAATCCTAACTCAAGAAGTGTTCAACAAGTGCACGATAGGCACATAGTCATTGAAAATGCGATACTTGCATATTTAGCTATCCAAAAACCAATTTTCAACGCTCCCCACTTTAACTTGTCCATTGAACAATTTGTAAGTATTTTTGTGGTTTATTTTACGTGATCCATGTTGTTTGATCTTCCAACTTAAACCGCACTAACAAAGTAAGTTTGTGTTTTGTTTTTGTAGCATGAAGTCGCAAAGCGCGCTACTTGGAGGAAAAGGGAAGCATTCGCATTCGATGCAAGCTATCAATTCATGGAATCCAAAATCCCGGAGTATGCCCCTGAGATGATGGAGGGTGTATCGTCTTCAGAGGAGGAAGATTGATGGCTTTAGAAGTTTTAGTGTAGGTTTTGTGGGTAGACCTCTATGTAAACCCTCACGAGACTATAACTCGTCCACTAGGGTCGCCTAGGGGTTCAAAGGCTTGATGCACATGCTAAGTGCATTCGTTTTTCCATCGACAAGGATTAGGTTTTATGTTTCAATCAATGTAGTAACCAAAATTGAATGAATAAAGTAAATTACATCTTCCATATTATGTCAGCCGGCAAGGTTTATTTTTTTGCATGCCGAGATTAATATAGCAGGAAGGGTAAGAAATATTTACATGTCGGCCGCAAGATTCTTTGCCCAAGATAGTCGGCGTGTTCTTCATCCGAGGACCATTCGGCGGATATATGGTCGGCAGACTTATTCAAAGTTGACCTGTAGTAGAAGATACATCGGCAGCTTATTCAAAGTTTAACATTAGGCGGATGTTGGTCGGAAGCTTATTCAAACCACGACCTTGCCGGCTTTATGCATTTTCAAAACCAAGATTTTTGGATCGAAATCGAACTCATAAGACAGATCAAAAGGTTAATCTACTGAATTCATAATTTCAAAATTTTAATCTAAACTCAATTAATTAACCTAATCAGAATTTTAGTATTAATTAACCAATGGCATATTAGCCATTTAAAAAAAATAAGGTTAAGGGGTGGCTTGGTTTTACTTCATAATGACCAGATTTTGTCTTATTGGGTATACCCCAATTAGTTTGAGTATACCCAATCTCGTCAGGTTTTACAAAACCAGATACTGCATAAATGAAGTTACTAATTGATTTTAACTGGTCCCATGCAAGCAATTCCAATTTGATTGTTTACTCGTTCAATAAATGAAGTTAAGTTTTTCTACGTGTCTCATGTCCGTATCTGTTGTATCTTTGAGTTCCCTTGGCATGCATTGACAGCCCTGTACACTTACATTCCTCGTATATGTGGTCTCAAGTTTAAATCTATTGCATTTTCTTGGATCATCTGCATTATGGACAGCATGCTTAAGTTATCACCAAAACAATCATATGAAAGGACCCATATTCGCCTTTAGAGTTTAACAACCATATGGAAAGTAGGAACATAGCCAAATAATATGAGAAGTACCTCTCATTTTCAAGTACAAACACAAAAATGGATACCGATCCATAATTCGATGCATTTGGTAATCAGAACCAACATATTCTTATTCTTTCTCTAGCTATGTACTTGATACTCACTACCAGAATTTTAATTAAACATACCACCAAATAAAACAATCCTTGCTTCACAAATTTGAATAAGCAGCATGCGAGGAGTTATCACAATGCTTAGATTACCTGAGTCTGAAACGTGAGCAATTGCTTCGACATCTTCGAAATAATCAGATGATGCTTTGTTGGAAATCACCTTCAAAAGTCTGGTTTTCGTGTCATAACAATATAGCACAGATGTAGCATGTAAGAAAATGATTTCTCCTTTCTCTGTAAATAAAATCGGCTGAAACTTTATTAAGCTCAACGTCCTTCTACGAGAACCACCTACTTGGGCTTCGAAATCTATATCAAACTCCATGCACCAAGTCTCATTCGAGTCGCTGCTTTCCATTCGCTGCTTTCCATACGTATAAACACACAAATGCCTTCCCAGTACTACAAGTCCAAATACTGTATATCTTTGAATTTTTACCACAATAAATGTATTAGTTTGTACATGAATCGGATGCTTACTGCAGAATTATTTACTGAATTTGTAGGTTTTGGAACGGTGCTGCAGGTGCATCTGAATTGTTGCACAACTGAAACATGACTAAAAAGTTGGTAGAAGGCGGTGCATGACCTGACCTGTAGGTTGTTAAGCAACCCGTGTGTGCCGCAATCACAGAAGTCTTTGATTTAGAGACGAAATCAATCGAAAATAAGTGGAAAGCATTCTAAACAAGATATTCTTATTCTTTCTGTGTACTTGGTTCTAATAAGCTCAAAGGATGAAAGGTAAAAACTCTGACTCAAGCTGGTAGGACCACTATTGTCAAACATGTCCTTGTTCTCTAGGATCTTATCACATGGGCAATTTTAGAATTCCTAGCGCCATTTTCAATAAAATGACTTCTCTCGAGAGGAAATTTTGCCCGGCTTGATTGGGGTATACTCGATAAGACAAAATCTGGTCATTATGAAGTAAACCCAAGCCACCCCTTAATCTGGTCCCCCAGACGACCCTAGTGGACGAGTTATAGTCTCGTGAGGGTTTACATAGAGGTCTACCCACAAAACCTATACAAAAACTTCTAAAGCCATCAATCTTCGTCCGAGGACGATACACCCTCCATCATCTCCGGGGCATACTCCGGGATTTTGGCTTCCGTGAATTGATAGCTTGCATCGAATGCGAATGCTTCCCCCTTTTCCTCCAAGTAGCGTGCTTTGGCGACTTCATGCTACAAAAACATAACACAAACTTACTTTGTTAGTGGTGTTTAGTAGGAAGATCAAACAACATTGATCACGTAAAATAAACCACAAAAAAACTTACAAATTGTTCAATGGACAAGTTAAAGTGGGGAGCGTTGAAAATTGGTTTTTGGGTAGCTAAATAAGCAAGTATCTCATTTTCAATGACTATGTGCCTATCGTGCACTTGTTGAACACTTCTTGAGTTAGGATTCCCACACTCTTGGCTAAAAGTGTTGTGAACCGTAGCCCAAAATGTTGTGGAATCCACCCTTACGGAGGAGGCTGCCTTGAACTCTAGTATCCGCATACCAAGATTTGGTGATTGCCAAATCTTCATTAGAATCAAATGAAGTCATTTCTTGTGTGTAGAGAGCTATTGGGTGAGTTAGATGGAGTGTGTGATGATATGAGCTTTGGAGAGTATATGCAAATACTTGTGTGTTGTTTTTGTGGAGATAAGTAGTGTATTTATAGGATGGTTCCCAAATTTGGCGTTATAGTGTCCAAGTACAAGTGAATCAATGCAATTGTACTTGCAAAAATTTGAATTTTGAACCGCCGGCGGGTCGTAAATTTGCTACAATGCTCTTGGGTCGCAAAACGGTGAAAATGTATGGGTTCATTAGCATGCCCGGCCAAAATACCGCCTTAGGAATTTTCTTGTTTTGTTTCCCTCCCGACCTTACATGGTTTTAGGCATCAGAAGAATGGTTTTTTTTCTCAAGATATATGGCCGGCAGGGTCTCTATTTTCGTACCCTTCCGGCTACAAAAACGCCGGCTTAGTAGGTATCGTATTACCTTGCCGACCCTGGTAACTACACAATTTTTTGTTGACAGGGCCAGCAGTCTGACATTTCACAACACATTGGAAATACTGGGACAGCTTGACGGGGGGTAGCTTAAAAAAAGCATGCCGGCAAATGTATTGACACTTTATATAGCTAAACAAATCATTCATTCTAGAAATACAACATTTTTTGTCCAAAATACGAAAACATATCCCATCAACCGTAAAAAAAATATTTGTCCACACCATTAACTTAAAAATTTGTCCACCACAACATAAAGAAATGAACTAGGAAAGCATTCATTGGCCACGACCACGGCCCGTTTTGGAACACTACCTTCACCACCACGACCACTGCTACTACCTTCACCACCAGGACCACTGCTGCTACCTTCACCACCGGGACCACCGCCGCTACCTTCACCACCACGAGCACTATGAGTCCTCTTTTTATCATCCTTTATCTTGGCTTGTGCATCCTTAATAGCTTTTTCTTAGCCTTTACTTGACTGAAGTTGCTTGAACAATAGATGGGCATCCTCATTGTCAACATTGCAAGCATGGTCAATGTGCTTGCTTTGCACAGGTTCTCTCTCGTCTTTCGCGCAACACAACACCCTCACAAAGGTCTTCAACCGATCCTTCTATATTCAATTAAACAACAAACAATTAATAGAATGATTCGGTAATGCAATCAATCTTAAAATAGTAAGAGCAACTCTAAAATACTTACAAATATCTTAAGCAATGTTGCTGGGTCTTTCGATTCCATCTTCTTCTTACGAGCCGGTTCTTGATGAGTCATTGGCCTAATCCGCGTAGGGACGAGCCCAACCCACAAGTACCACGCCATGTATTTCTCAGTAGCTTCATGACCGGTGGTCACCTCGTCCAAAAGACTCACATCGATTTGACCGCGATGCCTATCAGCCCAATGTTCTTGAGTTGGTGCTGGAAGGTAAGAGACGTTCATACCTTTTTTGGACGTGCTGCAATCACTCATATCCACAGTAAAGGCCAGATTTGCTGCATCAAAATGAGGTTCTTCTTGGACGTAACCCAATTGTTGCATTACCCGATGTGGATCGTACATTGAAAATCCTTCAAACACAGTCATCAAGGGTCCATAGTATAATGCAACAACTTCATTTCTCCTTGGGATTAAACCTTGATTTCTATCCTCTCGATACGGATCAAATATCACCTCTTCATGATCAATTTGTCGATGGCGTCTCGGAGTTTCATAAGATTTTGCGGCATATCCTTATCCTGAGTACCCTTAAAACTGTACCTTTGGGCTCTTGGCAAATGAACCGGAACACTGTTATCCACTTTGACGTAAGAGTTGTCTTTGAACAAAGAAGGGAAGTGCTCATATATCCAAACATATGTAAAAAGAAAAAAAAGTTTAGTAAGAACCTTATCTTACGAGAATTTTGCGAATATAAATGTACTAGACAATAAAATTACACAGGAAGAGACATGTGTTTCCGTTAACTTGCTTAGTGAGTGCCCTAGAACATTTTGTCAACTCATTGTTCAAGAAGGCGACCACCGCAGTACCCCAAGAATACCCACGCATTTCATGTAAGGGATCCAATAGTTGCAAGTAAGCGGCCTCGACTTGGTTTCGAAGCGTCGGGGAAGATACATTTGCCCAGGGTGTATAGCAAATAAGCGGCCGCGGTAGCATTGATTAAATCGGGTGCACTATTCCTTCCCTATCAAGGATTTCCTGAGTCTTCCATAATCTGTCCCTCAACTTCTTCACATTAAACTTCTTGTTTAGTCGACCATCCTTCTTGTCAAGAACATCATCCGTCTGAACCTGATTCCAACCTAACAATTTCTTGCTCAATTCGTAAATCTTCTCGAAAGAAATGGGATTATCGAATCCCTCAGTGACTGCTTTTCCATCAACCTCGAGGCCTGGAATTTGTTGAGCATCATCGGGAGTTATCGCCATCTCACCGAATGGGAATAACAGAGTATCAGTCTCTCCGTAGAACCTCTCACAGAATGCAGATACGGTAACTTTATCATGATTAATATTCGAACTCTCCACCGCAGTCCCCAACCCGGAGTTCCTCACAATCACTTTCACCTCCTCACATTCCATGCCAAGATCCCAAGTATGAGTCACTGAACACGAAGCTTGGCGCCTCATGAGACGGATGGCATGCTTGTGATCCTAAATACCAAAAAAAAACAAAATGAAAATAAATACAAACACTTGACGCAAATTTAATTAAGAAAGTTACACACTTGAAGAAATAACAAAGACGGATTAAGATTACTTACGATAGTATTATGGACCGTACATGCCCATGAGTGTTTGTATCCAAAAAGAACATCTCCACCATCTGCTGGAGTCCCTTTTGGAGGCTCACCTTCTTTCAGTGCAACCATCAAGTGTTTGGGAGGCATGTGAGAATCAGCCTAGGTTTAGTGATCACCCTCTTCTTCGTTAGGTTGAAGTTGAAGCGAAGCTTCGGTGGCTTAAACAATAGCTAGAGTTTGTTCTCCTTCTCCATCTCCATCTCCTTCTTCTTCTTCTTCTTCTTGTTCCTCTTCCTCTTCAACAATTTCGCCTTCGATGATATTCTTACCTTTATCTCCATTACCATCATCATCATCACCATCATCATTACCTCCTCCGGCCTCAGGCATGTCTTGATCACCATCATCATCATCATTGTTACCTCCTCCAGCAGAGTAGGATTGGTTTCATCAACATCATCATCATCACCTCTTCTACCAGATGGAATTGATTGGTCTTCATCTGGAGTCTCGTCTGAATCACTGGGTTCATATAGTGGTTCTAAGACCTTTGTCGTTCCTGGCACAACATATACCCCTCGATGTTTTGAAGACAATAGTTTATCACCAACACGAGGAGGGTTTGAAGGAGGACTAAGAGCTTCTTTTAGAGCTGCTTTCTTCAGAGCTGCTTTCTTCTTTGCCATATGCAATCTGAACAAGATATAATTCAAAAAGAAAAACATCAAAGGCCGGCAGGGTAAACATATACAACATATCCGGCGGAAAAATGGCCGGAAAGGTCGACCAAAAGATGAGTGCCGGCTAAGCCAAAGCCGGCGAGTGTATCATCAAAATAGCCTTCCGGCTCACAATAAAATATAGGATTTTTCACTAAAGCTGGTGGAAAGGTCCATTTCCCACACATCGCTTAGGTGACAAACGGCCCGGAATGGTTTTATATAAATACCCTTAGGACGCAAAAATTCTAGGCATCGAAACATTCTAAACAAGTAATAGGAAGGGTAAACAATAATAAGATGTCGGCTTCATTAAAAAAAAAGACGTCGGAATGGTATACTAAAATGAATAACTCCGCCGCCCTGCTAGTAGCGATTCTAGAAACTATACTGATGGCAAGTTCTTCAACCTTATACCCTCCGTCAAACCCTAACTATGAAATCCCGAAAAGGTCAATAACAAAAACCTTGTCGGCGTCAGAATCGCCAATTCACAAATTCGAATTTTCGACCTAATTTGACATGCAAACATGAAATCGAAGTACTAGGGTGAGTTTAAACAAGCCCTTACTTTCTTAAGCGCACCATTTCACGTGTTTCGGTGGGTTCAATTTCTTCTTCTTCAACCGTTTTTTCTTCACTTTCTTAGCAACCAAACTTGCAATTCCGTGGTTATATTCATTGGGTTTTCGATTAGTTTCTTTCATACGAGTTGCCTTCTTCCGTAGTGGATCCATTGATGAAGATTAATCGGAGTTTTCGAATCGACGATTTTAACGAATTGATCGACGAGTTTTGGTGGTGGTGGTGGGGTGATGGAGCCGGTAGAGTTGTGGAGGAGAAGAAGAAGAGAAGAAGATGAAATGAAGAGAATAAAAACTGATTTAGGGTAATTAAGATTATTAATGGGTAAGGGTAGTTTTGTAACTTACCCGTTAGGACTCCCCCTAAAACCCACAAAAAGTGTCCCTTTAAAATTGGGTATACCCCAATTAGTTTGAGTATACCCCAATCAAGCCAGAAAATTTTGAGAGGAGCATATTAACAAAGAAAAGATTCCAGGAAAACTGAAATTTAACATTCAAACAGAAGTAGGAAGCAACAGCTCTAAATCATACATAACTCTTCACCCCGGAACTACTTCTCCAGGTTCTCCCACCATATAAATTGATGAGGTTAGCCACCTTTCAGACATGACTTGAAGGAAACAGGGAGCATTTAGACGAGGCATGAGTATGCCAAAGCCTTTTCCTCACTGAGCTCCTCAGCTGTTTTGTTCAATTTGTTCCTTGAAAATTCATCGATTGAAAGTCCTGTTACAGAGTCACAACAATCAAAGAAAAATGATGGTTCAGCAGTTCCAACTCAGATTTAGATTCAATCTTCTTTTCTTTTATGCATTTTATTTGTGAGTGATAAACAAATGATGCAGTTTTCTTTTGATAAGAATTCATATAATATGAGCGCATACCTTGTACAATTGACCATTCTCCATTTTTGCAAGTCACTGGGAAGGAATAGATGAGCCCAGCGGGTACATCATATGATCCGTCAGAGTACACTCCCATTGAAACCCAAGTGCCCTTTAAAATTCACCATGGAGAAAAACAGTATGAGGAAAGTTAACATTTACAGTTCTGATATTATGGAAAATGCATGGGTCTATATAAAATAGTTACCTCTGGTGTTCCAACAACCCAATCACGAATGTGATCACAAGCAGAACTTGCAGCAGATAAGGCACTAGAGAACTTTCTTGCTTTGATAATTGCAGCGCCACGTTGTTGAACGGTGCTGATAAATTCTCCATTCAACCTTAAAAACATACAAAACATTTATATGTATTCAGCTAAAGTGGCTCAGAAAACTGCAGAAGTAAGTTTGGTCAAAAAAAAAAAAAAAAAGGGGTCTAATCAAATGTCTGCCATACCATGCATCATCAGCAACAAGCTCCTTAACAACCTTTTCTCCAGCCGATGTTTTGACAGTTGCATGGGTAACATCAGGATACTGAGTTGAAGAGTGGTTTCCCCAAATGATAACATTCTTAACATCACTGACTTGGACACTCAATCTCTCTGAGACTTGACCAAGAGCCCTGTTGTGATCTAAACGGGTAAGGCAACTGATGTTTTTCTCAGGGATGGATGGAGCAAACTCCTTAAGGATCAAAGCATTGGTGTTTGCAGGGTTTGCAACAACTAGGACCTGCATAAACAATAAGCAAAAAGTCCTAAGTGCACTAATCTGACTATATCTTTCTACTCTTGATTTTGAAAAATGTCTAACCTTGCAGTTAGCAGCTGCATGGGCTTCTAGGGCAGATGCTTGGGACTTGTAGATAGAAACATTTTTGGACATCACATCCTTCCTCTCCATTCCTTCTTTCCTTGGGAATCCACCAACCATGACTGCGATGTTGACCCCCTTGCATGCCTCCACGACATCAGTTGTAGCAACAACACCTGGTCAAAGCAAAAATATTTGGTTATTTCTTATCTTAAAGCAAACAACTGCGCAACTGAATTTTTTGAAAACAGCACTGCGAACAAAAAGGAAAGAAAATTGAGTATCTACCTTTAAGAAGAGGAAAAGCAGCATCAACCAGCTCCATCCTAACTCCATTCAAAGCCTCTGCTGCTGGTGGAATGTCAAGCATATGCAAGATAACAGGCTGATCAGTACCCAACATCACTCCCCTAGCAATCATTGGTACGAGAGCATACCCGATTTGTCCTGCAAATTTGACCAGTCGCAAATGAAGAATAGAGTGTTCAGTCAGTCTATCTTTTTATCATACCCAACTGAAAAACAAGCACCTATATGAAATACTCTTGACATAGGAAAAAAATTTGACATTAGGAAAACAGAAATGCACAAATCCATCTTATTCGCTAAGCTTAAACTCGACTTCATAAAAAACTTACAGTCAGTACTGACTAGAACTTTGTCAGACAATCTTCTTTAAGATAAGTGCTTCACATTTAATGATATAACTTTTAGAAGTGAAAAACAACATTTATGATAACCTAAAGTGGTGGCGGAATACAGATCTTTGCCAAAAAAACCACTAAAGGGAAAAAGAACAAATAACAATTGCAATTGGAAAAATCCTCTTGCAGATGTAAAGACAGACACACATATATGGAAGCCAGTAAAATAACTGAATCATTATGCCATAAAATCCATGGTTATGTACCTAATTGACTACGTGCACACAAATAAATTTAAAATCATGCACCATTTGGATAACAAGAAACTCTTAGTGCTGAAAATGAACACTTGTGACAAAAAATCTTCAGTACTAAGAGATTGTTACGGAGTATTAAACAAACCTGCAGCACCAGTAACAAGAACACGAACTGGATCTTTAGCCATGGAGCGAGGTTAGATTTAATTAACGAAAGATTAACACTTATAGTGGAGTTGGAGAAAGAAACTGTATTTTGAATAAACTGATAGTATAAGAGAAGATGGTTCGCAGTACTCTTATATAGAAGAGTGGGGCTTGGTGTTCTTATTTAACCACAAATTCAGATATTTTAGAAAATAGCTTTGCAGATATTTTAGTATTGTGGCACTGATTTATTTGTTAGTTGAGAGCAGGGTAAAATAACCGTGAGACTGATCGAAAGGTTGTTAAGATGTATTCATGGCATGCGTATAAGAAGTACTACCCTTTTCTTCTTCTGCTACAGTCAATCAAATGTGTTTTTAAAATGTCTCCTCAACACTTCAGGGGTCATTTAATTTCTTAATTTCTTAAAAATTGTTGTAAATGTTGTGAAGCATTATAAGAGAACTTGTATTTTGTGGATAAGAAATCATTATCAGTTCGCCATAAAATCATCCACGCGTCTTGAATCTCTCAAGGACAGAAACCCCGTGTACCACTATGGTCCGCAGCACAGGGCCATAAGGTTCACGCCGAAAATATTTATATTCGTCATCTCAATTCTTTTATCTTGTACCTTCTTATGCTTTGCATTTTTCATTTCAATGTTTAATAAGTTTTACTAGCTCTGATACAGAGGTGCCGCTTTTTAAACGTAATCTACTCTTCAAACTCAAAATTCTTTCTACCGTTCTTTTTCAAAAGGCATAAAACACTTTTATCTTTTTTTTCACCGGTAAATAAATAGATTTACTTACAAAGAAAACATGGTTCACAAAGCACGAACACTATGTACAATCTAACTCGACGAAGGAGGGATACATCATCCACTCAAACAACCAAGAAAGCTAAAAGGGCACCAAGGAATGACTAACAGAAAAACAAGCAAAGAGCAGAAGAGATACATCCTTAAGACCAAGACAGGCAAAGATCTCAAATTAACGAGGTTCCATTTGATCATGAACTCCTTAAGGGAAACAGCATTGATAAGAGGTTGCTGGTGAAGCCTATATGCAATAGAAATCTAATTTTGACCTTAAGAATTGACAGAAAGCTAAAGAGTACACAAATTGTATTTACAGTATAAAGAATTGTCAAAAATGATACCTCATCTACTTGCTATCTCCAGGGACATCTTTTGTAGCAGCTTCATCAAGATTGGTCGAGTCACCATGCTGCATCTACTAGCAAATCCGAATACCCTTTTTCACCCTTCTTTTTCATCACTCTGTACTAACAACTTGAACGATTTCTTCTCCATTACGATTTCAAGATTCGTAATCTCAGAATGTTCTCTCTTTTCTTCTTCTTCAACTTCGATTATATCGCCAATTTTCAGCAATTCAAATCCGAAATTTTATCCGAAAAAAAAAAAAAAAAAAAAAGTAAATTCAGTATCAAATTAATACTTTATGTACCCCATCAGTAGTAGTACTAAAACAATCCAACCTAAGGATTATTGATTCTCCATTTCAAATTCAGTTCTGCTTGCCCCCATTCTGAAACCCTGAACCATCGAGGATCGTGGAGATTAGAGTAGACAACTAGGAAAAGAGAGAGACAAGCGAAGGAAACCCGATTCATTGATTTGCTCTGAGTTGCTTAAATTCCTCTTCCTGTCCTTGAGATTATTGTGATGACGGGGGATTATGTCATTATGATTGATGTGATAAATACGTGTAGGCTTTCTGCTGTTGCCAGTTGCCACGTACTGTGGCATTCAGCCCGTAAATCTTTATACCAAGAATGGGAAATAAACCTCTCACAAATCACGAGCATATATTCCGGCAAGTCTTGGAGGGTGTCCGGTGACATCTTAAATCAAATGGGAACAGTAAAAAGATGGCCCCACAAAGTCCAAATACGAAGGGCCCATGAGTGAAGTGTTGATGATGGTATAATACTGGTGAAGTCTGAAAAGACAGAATTGATCGATCGTGTCTCGAGTTGTACCTTTCAGTGGCCTTGGCAGTTGGCATGGGCCTGGCTTCTACTCTTCTACCAATCCTCAAAAGTCAAAAATGTAAGAGCTTCAGTGCAGTCTCATGGCCAAAACCGAAATTTATGGTACTACTTCAGAGTTCAGACAGTAATCAATATTTTCTTTCATCCACAGCCTAGTCAGTATGTTCGCGAATTTTTCCGTATCACGACTTTTACCGTCTTATTCGCGTACGTTTGCAACTCCAAATCCAAGTCGCGTATTGTGTGACATTTCCGGATTATTCGCGAATCGTTCACGAATTTTACGTATCCCGAATGATACGTCCGCTTAATTCGCCGTAAATTCTTTAGCTTTTACGTTTTCAAAGGCCCCACTATTTGGGCTTTCTTGCCTCCCAGCATCACGACCCAATATTGGGGACGTTGTTGTAATTTTTATGAAACAAAAATGATTGAAGAGATTTGAAGGTGAAGGTGAGAGAGATCTCTAACTCACTAACCAAGCATCTAAACCACTATACCACGTCCTCTTGGATGACTAATGTTGTATAAATTATTAATATCATCATATTAAGTTTATTTTTTCTTTAAATAACTCACACATATGCATAAAAATTGGTCTACGACCTTATAAATACAAATTATTTGTTATATATAGATCACCGAATTTTGAGCGAACTCATATTTATAAATCGAATTATACACGTACGTATGCCATTCCGAATTACTAACGAATCACGTCCCGTTGACCGGATTTTGGACCGAATCTGGGTTTCACAAAACCGTATAATACTCGTACGTTTATCGTTCCGTATGTTTGCCGAATCCCGAATTGCTAACTAGGATCCACAGTATCTATTTCTGCTTCCTCTCTTCTAGCTCGAAAATGCTAGATGTCCTTCTGATGAATTTTTCTTGAATCCTTAATGCCACTAGCTAATAATCCTCTTCCAAATCTTGGGACCTTCATTTTAGGCTCATTTGTTCGTGAGTAAGTGACAATGTTCTTCAATTTGGATGTGAACTTGGCCTAATCTTCCAAAGATTTTTTTTTTTTAATATCCACGGCTATTCTGGGTAAATACGCGAGTGATTATGCGATAAGTGGAGATTCTAACAATCTTATGAAACGTACGTACATGGCGACATATTATTTTGCCCCTCTCATCTAAAAAAAAGTATTATAAGAGGGAAAAAAAAAACACCCGGTATTGAGGCTTTTTTTTTTATAATCGAAAAGATAGATTACTGCCTGGAACAAATCGTACATATGTTTTGTGCCTCCCAAGTTTGAGGACTTTGAGTTTTACCACCTATTAGAGTAAGTTGCCGAAGGTCGGAAAAGTTTTTGGACTGAATGTCCTTACAATAGACCTTTTCAAAAAGAAGTAAAGAGGCCAGTAGATTATATACTATATGGTTTGTCTTCCAAATAGTCTTCCTTTGGCCACCTTGCAGAGTGTTGTTTAGGTTCTTGTTGGTACCTAAAAGGTTGAAAATTCTTCAATTCAAAAGAGAAGCCCAATGAAGTGCATCTTGTGCCGCTATGCAGTCCCCTTCCTCTTTGCTATGGACTCTGACTCCTCTAGTTCTTCTACCAATAGTGTCTCCAGAGGGCCCTACAATAGTCACACTTACACAAGTTAGACATGTATAGGAGTTAAAGCTAGACATATAGGCAAATGTGATGAACATATTGCGGTTAACATCAGTATGTCTAGCATTATCTATATCAATATTAGCACCAGGGGATCGTGTAACTATTCTCTGATAAGAGTTTAGATGTTGCAGAATGAGGTTTGCAGTAGCTTTGGGGTTAGTCTTTAGACCCTGGAAAGCAACATCACATCTTGCTTTCCAGGTAAACCAGCACAAGTTGCGACTACATTCCCCCATTCCCCCCAGTGGGTGAGTGGGTGGTTTCCAGAGAACCACGAGGAGCACCAATTGGTCAGAGTATCAAAGTTTAAGGTAGAGGCATTCAAATTTAAAGAACAGTGAGCCCAAACTGCTCTTGTAAAATTGCATTGCATTAAAAAGTGTTCCCATGTTTCAATATGAGTCCTGCACATCACACAAATAGGGTTAATATGAGGGATATAAGTATAGATATGCCCACTAAAAGGCAAGATGTTCACTGCATTTTCCAGGTGAAAATTTTTATTCTAGGTAAAACATTCATATTACATATTTTTCCGGCTAAAATGTCTTTTTGTTGAAACTTTTTCTTGTCTAGAATATCATACAGAGATTTACTACTAAAAGTGCCTTGTGGATTGTCCATCCACCTAAAGTATCCTCATTTCCCAAGTTAGGTTGAATTGTTAGAATTCTCCTAATAATGTTCAAGTGAAAAAGAAGTTCTAAGGTTTGAATATTCCATCCAGTCTCAATTAAGAGATCAGAAACAAAAAGATATGGACCATCACTCCCATCCCCATTGAGATTGATAGGATTGCCCTCAGTGTCAGGGATCCACCTGTCCTTCCATATATGCACACTTTTACCGTTCCCAATTTCCCAAATACTGTTTTCCTTGATCAACATTAGACCTTTATACACTCCTTTCCATGCCCAAGAAGATCTCTCATTACAAGAGGCATGGAAAGGATTAGTTTTAGGATAGTACCTTCCCTTCATAGTTTTAGAATACACTCCTTTCCTGGCAAGGTTTAAAACTCTTGCCAGGTACTCCATTTATAAGGATAGAAGACGAACTAGTACTTACGCATTGCATAATAAGGTTACACCAACCCTCACAGAACCCCATTTTTTTAAGAATAGCAATTAGGAAATCCCACTCCACCCTATCAAACGCTTTTGACATATCAATTTTGAGGCCCATATAGTTATCATTTTTCTTTTTTTTTTCCTCATAGCATGGATTATCTCATGAGCAACAAGAATGTTGTCTGAGATAAGTCTTTGCTTAACAAAAGCTGATTGGTAGGGGGAGATAATCCTATCTAGAAAGGGTTTTAGTCTATTAGCGATTACTTTCGATATTATATTGTATGCAATATTACACAGGCTAATAGGTCTATAGTCACCTGGACTAGAAGGATGGAGAACCTTGGGAATTAAAGATATGTGAGTCTGGTTAAGTTGGGTAAGCATATGTCCACTAGCAAAAAAGGATTGGACACTTTCAACAACATTAATACTTACAACAAATCAATTTTTTTGGAAAAAGCAAGCAGGAAAACCGTCTGGCCCAGGACTAGAATTAGGGAGCATACCAAAAATAGCACTATGTATTTCAACAATAGAAGGATAGCTCATGAGTTGAACATTTTCAGCATCAGTTATAGTAGTAGGGACAAGATTTATAATGTCATAATTTAGAACAGGAGCAGAAGTAGTAAGTAAAGTTTCAAAGTGAATGTTTAAACAATTAGTGATTTCATCTTTTCCTTCTATCCACCTATTATTATTATCATAGAGCCCAACTATATTATTTCTCCTTTGGCGTTTAACCGTATTCTGGTGAAATAAATGGGTGTTCTGATCTCCTGTGGGTACCGAGGCTTGGACCGGTTCATTATGTTGGGATCTTGCAACAATGAACAGCACGTTAGATGTATCAAATAATATGTAAAGAACTAATGCGAAAACAATTCTACCGAAATAACTGATGAGGGCAGAATCACAGGTTCAACAAGTTGTCCTTAACACATTAGTTCGCGGGTATACTCGAGTTAAGTAATGCTAAACCCCTCACAACGAAGATGTGTCCCAGGATAAGACCTGCCCGATATAACTTGAGTTAGCACAACGCAAGTTACCCTCTCTTTGAACTCGACAACGAGGATGGAGGTAAAAAAGGTATGGAGAAAACCCTAGAATAAAAGAAGAATTTTTCGGTGTATAGAAAACAGATTTTCGAGTTGTATTTATAGGATGAAAATACTTGCAAATCAAGTTAGGTTTTGGTTTTCTTCAAAAACAAGTAAAAGGAATTTTACCATAAATAAAACTCTTAATAAATAAGTTTGGAATTAATTTCCTAAAGAAAAACTCGCCAAAAATAAATCCGTGTAGAAAAGGGACTTGGTGCATGGCATACGCGCATATCGCATGGGTAAAAATATGTATTTTTGCCCACCCGCTCACCCACGTTTTACAATTCATACATAAGAGTATGATTATATAGTGGAGCTCCTCTTTAGTTTTCCACAATGTGGGACTAAAGGTTCCACTTCATTCACCCAAAAATGAGTGAGTATCCTTAGACCCTTAGGTCATTAGATCAAACCACACCAAGACCATAAAACATTTTAATTAAAACTCATTTTCTCCAACACATTATGCATATTTGAGCAAGAATACCGAAAACCTGAAAACTTCAATTTGAAAATTGCCAAGAGCCATGAGAAAGTGCATGCGCTCTTTTGATGCACACACCCTATATGCTTCTGCGTAGATTCTTATATCATTTTTGGACAGAAAATCTGTTAGGCTAAAAGGAAATGAAGGATCAAAACACGACATCACCGCCAGACAAAACATGTATGGAATTAAAACTTACAGTTAACACCAAAAAAGAAAACATATTCACATATCATAGCATACCTCAATTGGATTCTAAACTCATCTCTTTTCCTAAAACGATCCAATTAGCATGAAAACCCGAGTTGACTCAATATTGTTCAGCAGTCAGTCAAATTAATCAAAAAGTTTATATCCAATCTTTAATTGATAATAAATCGCTGATAGAGATAAAGTGCAGCCAGAAGAAGATATTATAAATAAAAAATGATATACTTACTAACAAAATTATGTACAAACCAAAAATCAATTCTATGGAATAGTACCAGTGCTACTACACCTAAAGACAGGAAAATGATAGAGTTTTGATGTGGAAATTGGTATTTCAAGTACCCTTTTAGTGTGATAGCAAGTACCCTTTAAATTAAACGCGCGATTATGGGATATAGTTAAACTAATTGTGGGATATAAATTATTATCCCCATCTAACAGTGTCTGATAAGGGGTGTTTTTGGCGACAAAAATACTAAAATACCCTTTGGGTTAATTAAAACATTATGAAAAGACTGTACTACCCTTCCCACAAGATAAAAATCTTAAAACTAAAAATCAAAAAACCAAAATTTGTATCCACACATTCATTCTTAGGTTAGGGTTTTGAAGGAAAAAAAAATCTTCATCGTTCTTCATTCGTAATTCATCATCGATTCAAAAATATCTTCGTCGATTACCCTATTCTAAAACCATGCCTCCGCGAATGAAACCCAATCCACAATCAAAATCAAAATCAGTAGCTCAACAAAAACAAGAAGATAGGATCAATCAGATTGCTCTGGAAGAAGAAGAGGATGAGGATTCGGACCATCAAACTCTCGAACAAATGGCTTGTATGAGAATGTAAGTGATTATGAAATGTTCTATAAGTGTTTTAATCGATTTAAGGTAGTCGGTTTAGGTTATAATCGTGAACTCTAACTCAAACAGTTGAGTTACAGTCAATCCCGGCATTGAAATTAGTATGAATACCATGCCGAAATCGATTTAAGGCGTTGAAATTAGTATGAATACCATGCCGGTAACTGGTTTAGGCATTGGATTTAGTATGAATACTATGCCGGCTACGAAACTAAAATCACCCGAAACTAAATGTTTAGTCCCGGCATTGAAATTATGATGAATACCATGCCGGTACATGGTTACATGATTATTTCAGTTTTTACGAGTGTGTCGGCAATGCTCTTTTGATATACAGGAAAAACCAATGAATTACCTAAGACTATCGGCATTGTCGATATTTTTTAACATATGCCGGCTTGTTGTCCCGGTATAGTTTATTTTTGAATTTCAACGCCATTTTTATGGTCTTGGCATGGACGGTATTTTGTGAAACAACGTCGGCACTTATGATTCAATATGGTGGTGCATTTGGAAGACTTGACCATATATGAAACAACTTACCGGTTACAATATGGTGGTGCATTTGGAAAGAAAGGAACTCTAGCATTTAACCACAAAAAGAGAAATTTGGAAAGTTTAATTCGAGATATTAAGATTCAAGCGTTTTTTTGGGCGGAAACAAACACTAGAATGTTGAGTTTAACGTCTAACATGGTAATAGCTTTATATGACTCGTATTTCTATCGGACACTTTGAGGTGGATGTGGGGCGTTTAGTGTTTGTTTGTTTCTTCGTTATTTCATCCTCAAATTTCTTCAAGTTATTATCGTAAATTTCCTCGGTCTTCGACCAAACGATCTTGTCCCATGCTTTCATGAACTTTCTCCAAATTATTCCATCCTCCTTCCATTTTTCATCAAATAACCTTTTCTCTTCCTCTCGTTCTTCCACGGTTAATTTACTAATGCGCTCATCCTCTTCCTTCGACCTCTTGGAACCATTCCTTGGTTTTTTAGCTTGGAAATGATGATGGCAATTGGATTTGAGGTTGCATTGAATGTGCCACGTACATTGCAAGTTTCGGACTTCCAGAAACACTACCGCTATTGCATGCATTAAGGCTTGATCGTTATTCGTTACAATAACCCTTGGAAAATTATCACCGTTATAAATGGACCTCAATGTCTCCAACATCCAAATGAAACTCACATTGTTCTCATGATCCATTAAACCCCATGCAATCGTAAACGTATTTTTGTACGAAGTGTGACAAGCAATGTTCAACAATGGCATGTTATATCTGTTTGTCTTATAAGTTGCATCTATCAACAAAATTTTATGGAAGCATTGTGCCAATTGGATCATCAAAGGATGTGCCAAGAAAATACGTACCACTTTACCATCCCTTTCTTCCGTTCGCAACGTGTAGTCATGTAACTCCGCTAACCACTCTGATTGTTGCATAGCCGTTCTACCATCCCATTCCGTCCTTTTGATCGTAGCTAGGGTCGCCTTGATCGTAGAAAAAGATGAAAGGTTGTCGGGGTCGTCCTTCTTAATCTTACTTAAGATCGCACTCGCTTTACAAATCCTCATAGACTTCACCGTATCCATTTCATGTGGTTTTAAATTCGCAACCATTACATGTCTAATAAGAGTATCCGGATCATCGTGGTTGTGACAACCATTAGCAACTTTAGACATTTTCCACTCTTTACCTTCCCTACCATAGGGCTTATAGAAGACAATCTTAAATGGGCATCCAATCTTCTTTGTATTAGTTCGGTATTTCTTCCTCTCCGTCTTCCTTACACACTTATGATTCTTACCTTGGTGACTCTTTTTCACCCCACCTCGCTCACATGTCTTTTCAAACCGAATATCCTTCACACAAGGGTTCTGAACTACCACGCACATCTTCTCCTTTGCCTTGTTGATGAGCCATTCCTTTGCCTCCTCCTTACTTTTAAATGTCTAAATGTGCATATAAAAAAACAAACCTCATAAGCATAAGCATTTAACATATGTTATTTGAAGAAAAGAAAAGAGTAGTCTTGAGTATACCAAATCGTTTGCATAGTGGTGAGAAGTATCAGGACTCAAATAAAATTCATCATCCACCGCTACAATAGCCTACAAACAATAACAACAAGTTAGGCCACTACAATCGGAAGCACGGGATAGCACATATCTACCGATTGATGCACAATCGGAGGATAAATATAGTTTATAGACTACCGATTATAGACTTTGAAAAGTTTCCGGTCTCTGTATGAATAATCTTGAATAATCGGTAGCAGTTGTATTTCTCATACACCCGATTATTATTGAATCGGTAGAAAAACAAAACTCATCTACCGATTATGAGATCTGAAGAATTCAAAAAAAATTCAGTTTTGGAAGAGTTTGATTTTGGGGCGACACAATAATCAGAGGTTTAAAAATTTTCAAAATCTACCGATTGTGGATTATGAAACAAACCAATAATTGAAGTTTTGAAAAATCTGTATTTGGGGCGACTTTGTCAATTGGTAGTTATGTAAATTTGCCAAACTACCGATTATCACAAATTGAAATTTTCAATTTGGGGGTTTTTCGTAATCGGTAGAATTCTATGTTCCCTTTTCTACCGATTAGTGATATATTATTACACAATTTGTGTAATAATTGATAATTTGTAGATATATAACCATATTATCTACCGGAGTCTAGGTAGTTCATGGCATTCAATGCATGCAAAAATCGAAATTTCTCGTTTAAAAACTCATACAAACGCATACAAAGTGGGTTATGAGTATCTTAACACAGTACCTATGTGTTAGATGCATCGTTAGCTTCGATCTCGGTTGATTCTCCGTTTTCCTCCATGAAAGTGTCGTCTGGGGTTTCCTCTCCACAAAAGTTTGGATCATTCAACATATACCCCAAATCGTCTTTTCTATACGGTAGTGAAGCTTCAACATTATGTTCTTCTTCTTCATACCCATCCATGTTTCTTGTTGATTTAAGAAAAATGGTAAACTCCCTCTTCTTCTCCTTTCTCTTCTTCCTCTCTCTCTCACACCAAAAACTAAAACCAAACAATAGGAAAAAGTTGCCTAAAACCAACTATATACGACTAAACGTCCGATTATATCCACCGACACTACCGATTATGAGAATATCTACCGATTGTGTATACAAATACACCCGATTATGGAATGAACTACCGATTATGGGCTTCGTGGAAAAAAATGAAGCACACCACATTAAACTACCGATTGTAGTTTTATGTACCGATTATGAAAGGTATAATTACTATTTCGAAAAATCGCCGATAAGGGATGGCTTCATTTTACATTTGGGTAACCTTATTTTGTCTTATTACTCGCCCCTAATTTTTTCGGGGTAGCCCCTAATGACCTCGGGTTGTTAAAATTAAGATATAAATAAATAGCAAAGACACGAAACAGAAACAAAATCTGAGAACCCCCATGAAAACAGCAATAAAAAATGAAGAGACCCCCTACCTGACATCACCTCTACTAGACAAAAACATTAATGGAATATAAAACACACAGTTAACAGCAAAAAGGAAACATATTCAATTCCCATTTCATAGCCATAGCCATACTTCAATGAGGAAAACAAAAAATGAATACAAACGATTCAATTAGCGAATTGACTCAGTATTATAAATCAGTCTATCAAAATTAATCAAAAATTTTATTCTACCTAAAATGACAAAAAAGGTCACCCAATCCTAATTGGGGGCCAGACCTTTTAATTGGGGGCCAAGCACTAGATGACAAAAAGGTCACCCAATCCTAATTTGGGTCACCCCTTATATATATTTTTTTTAAATGGCTAAAATGCCCCTAAGTGATTAGTATTAAGAATTAATTAACTTGATTAGTGTGGTAATTGTGTTTAGATAAAAATCTGATTTTAGGATAAAAATTTGTGGAGATTTTATTTTTGGGTTTTATGTGTTGAGAAGAAGAGGAGAAGTTTTTGAGTGGAAAAATTAGGGTTTTTGAAATGAGTGATTCAAGTGGAGGGAATGAGGGTGGTGAAGCTTCAAATAACAACCATGATTGTGTTGATGGTTATATTGTCTCAACTAATCATATGGATTGGATGTTTGATGAGGAGATGTTAATGGAGGAAGCCATGAATAATGGTGGAAATGAAGATCCTACTCCTCAAAATGAAGGAACCGATACTCCAAATGAAGAACCCGCACCTCAAAACAATCAGGTAAACCTCATATACTCTTGAAATTGTCTGAATGGTGCTCCAAGGGGTCGATTCATGGTCACATTTTAAGTCGTCAGTGTGAGAGTCGTTATAGTCGGGGTTGGATTAGTTAACGACTCTTAAAGGTCGTCAGTGAATTGAAACTACAGATGACGACTCAAACCTGCAACTTTTCCAGGTTATGAAAAATCGTTTGGGGCGTGTGATAAACACTGACGACTCTTTATGCTAGGTCAATAAGGGTCGTTAATTGTGTTTGTTTAGAGACAAACGACTCTAAACCCAGAACTCTCAGAAAATAAAAAAACTTAGAGTCGTCATATATGTTTTCATATAAGATGACGACCCTATCCCGCAATTTCAACTTTTAAGTAGAGTCGTTCGGTGTTTTATTTAATATAATAACGACCCTTTATTTGGATTATCATAAGTTTTGATTTCATAGAATCATTTCATTGAATCATAAAGGCATACATCTTTCATAGCGATACATTGAAGGAAATGAAATACAATAGATAACAACGGTGCACTTATACACCTAATCATAAATGGCGTAATTATACATGGTGCCTTCCAAGATAAAGTAGCAATCGTCGAACTCAAACTTTTTCCCACGAAGCTCCTCGTAATAGCCATACGCCTTCCTCAACTGAAAACGCAAACATGCTCAGTTAGTATTGTTGAAAGCTTTGGATAAGTTTTACCTCTTGTTTAAATACTTACTCTCATAGCACCCGACATATTGGGCATGGCTTCCCTTACGGCCTTGATTTCTCTTTTAAAAACTTCACACTCGAAGAATATCTCCTCGAACCGTTCCTTGACGAGTTTCAAAGACCTTGAGTTGCAATTTCCGTCTAACGCCACAAAACGATGAATACGCGGTTCCACCAAGCATCCGATGTTTGATCAATGTCTTTTCCTAGATCTTCAAAGTGGTTTGTGACTGTTTTCCAAGCTCTCACAATAGCACAATTCTCTTCCGAAGTGTAAGTACTAGTCATGGTGTTTCCTTTTCTTTTTCCTCTTGGATAATAAATGTATGAGAATGAATGTGAAGGTTTAGAATTATGGTTTGGGTGAAGAATGTGTGAGGTATGGGTCTCTATTTATGGAGATTAAGGACCCAACAGTCACTTTTTTGAATTTTTAACCGTTGCCCGACTCAACCACATTTGGTGAATTCAAAATTCACATTAACTGCTTGAAGGATCGTCATTATATATATTTACCAAGTGACGACTCTTGATGATCAAAAGAGTCGTCCATGTGTTTTGTTTCTTGATTTGACGACTCTGCCGTCAAAGAGTCTCTGTGTTATGTGACCTTTAGAGTCGTTAATATTTTGTTCTCCAAAAATGACGACTCATGCCAAGAATTTCTAACAATCTTTAGAGTCGTTACGTGTGTTTTTACAAAGCATGACGACCCTTTATGAAATATAGTTATTGAACCAATATTTGAAGTCACTCATTTTATTGAATCCGAAAAAACATACATGTAGTTGAAATAAAATAGAAGTAAAACACATAAAATTTTTCAATACACGCCCTAGGGATTCTCTACGAGTTTAATTATATAGGGCGAATTGCCATTCAACTTCCTCCAAGAGAGTGTAGCGAGTCCTCGTGCGAAACTCATGACCGTACCTTAATTCGTATTGGCTCCGACCCAAAGTATCTTTGGGAAAACAATTTTTAAATAAGTTAGCGTTGTTGAATAATCATAACCAAATAATTAATTTTTGATGAGAGGCCTATTGATTCACAAACTTACTCTACTCATTCGGTCTTCGTTGGGCATAGCGTCCTTACGAGCTTTCAATTCGTTTCTTAGACGGTACGCATTCATTGTATAAATAAGCGTATCTTTCCCTTATCTGCGTGAGTGTCCTCCTGTAACGATTTCCGCTTAGTGCTTTGAATACCTTAAACACCCGTTTCCACCAAGCATTGGTGTTTTGATCATACCCAAAGTAAGGCCCTCTTGTTGGGTCTTCGTTCATCAGCCACCCATTGCGCTTCCTCAGCGGAGTGCTTTGTGAGAGTGGTGTGTGCTCGACAATAGCAACATCTTCTAGATTATTGAACGGAGTTGGAGCCATTTTTAGTGTTTGAAAGTGATGGGTGACTGATTTAGGAAGATTGAAAGTGATGGGTGAATAAGTTTGGAAGAGATAGGTCTCTATTTATAGCAAAAATGTACCCAACGGCTAGTTTTTAAAAAAAAAACGGTTACTTCGCAATAAATGCTCCTACTAGTCAAAGTTACCGTTGGTTTTCAAATTCTCTCCACTTAGTTCGTCTAGAGTCGTCAAGGGATATATATAAACGATGATGATGACCCAAGGTGGCTAGGCGGCATGGTTTATATTTGGGAATGTAGAGTCGTAAATGTGTATAAAGAGGGTCGTCATTTGTCGAGGAATGTGTCGTTGTTCTGCAAAAATAATGTTGACATTTGTTAGTGTCGTCAACTTTGTAAATAGAGATGACGACTGTTAGGGTCGTCATTTGTACATCTCAGAAATTAACGACTGCTGAATGATATGTTTTTCTTTTCTATGTAGTTGGTTGTACGGGCGAGCTCTCAACCTGAACCCGTCTCTATTATCGGTCCGGATACCTCCCAACACTATATGACCGATTTGGTACGTTTTTAATGTTTGAATCGATGTATATCATTATGAAATTTGTTTAATTAGTGTTGCATCGTGAACGTGACATTGGTTTTGATGTAGACGTGGGAGACAAAGGCTGATGTCAAGGAATGGATTATTTCCAAGGCAAAAGAGAAGATGTGCGTAGTTGTTCAAAGCAAACACGTTGATTATAAGCAAATGGAGATGGTATGCGAGAGAGCGGGGGATAAGGAAGAAAGTCACAAAGGGAAGAATTACAAGTATGAGAAGAAGACGACGAGGGTCTACAAAACGAATTCGAAGAAGATACAATGCCCCTTCAGGATTGTTTTCAAAAGGCATCCTGAAACTAATCTATGGAGGTTGTATAGTATTCCGGATGGTCGTCACAACCATCCTCCACCTAGCACTCTTTTAGGGCACCCAGCATATGCCAGATTGAAACCACATCAAATGGAAAAGGTACGACAGATGAAGCGATGTAGGCCCCTTCAGATCCTAAATGCAATAAGAGCGGAAGATAAGACAAACTTGTCTATTATTTCCACAATCTACGTTGCCAAAGCAACGATCGGAGAAGCTGAATGGGATGGTAGATTAATTATGCAACAATCGAGTGGTTGGCGAGAAAAACTTAACTACGCCATGCAAACAAGGGTGGGTCGGGCGACAAAGTGACACATATTTTTCTTGCCCATCCTAGGATGGTGGATTTGGCTCAGTGTTTTTACCAGGTCTTGTTCATAGATTGCACCTATAAGACCAACAAGTATAACATGCCGTTGTTGAACGTGGTTAGTCATACTTCGGATAAGCAATCATTCACCGTGGCATGGTGCTTTATGGAAAAGGAAGAAATAGAGGACTATGTTTGGGCTTTAGAACAAGTTCGGTTGATTTACCGAGGCGAAGGCACACCGCGGGTTATAATTACGGATAGGGATTTTGCAGTCATGAGTGCCGTTCGTCAAGTTTTTCCACATGCTCAACATTTTCTTTGTACGTGGCACATCCAAATGAATATTTTTCTAATTGCAAGAATCGATTCAAAAGATCAAGCTGCAAAGGGTAATCAACGTTCAAGGAGGAAGACGAGCGTCTAAGTAAACTTTCAAAAAAAGAGAAAGCCGAAGAGAAAATGAAAGAAAAGGAAAAATATCTTTGAAGATGGTGATCTATGGGAGGATTTCTGCAAGATTGGGACCATTTGGCTCATTCGAAGACCGAAGTAAAGTACTATGCAAATCTTCAAAAGTTTATTGATGATTGGAGTACGGATCATAAGAAGGTTGTCGATTATTGCCTAGATACATGGTTGAATCCTTGGAAGGAAAAGTTTGTTTATGCATGGACCAATAAGTTCAAGCACTACAAAAATGAGTCCACGAGTATTGCGAAGCAGGTCCCATGGACGTTTGAAAAAATTCTTCAAGAGAACAACTGGTGGGGTAGTTACGGTACGGGAAGCTATTCACGAGCACGCCGAGGATGACCTAAGCAAGATAGTGACTCGGATGGAGTATAGTAAGGACCGTTTTTGAAGCAATACATGGAAGACAAAGAATTGCTACGTGGGGTTTCGCACCAAGTATCATGGTGGGCAATAAAGCATATGATGACTGAACTTAACAAATTTCGAGCGAAATCTCCGATGGAAAAGTCATTAAATGTAATTGTACAACGAGACGTGGCTTGGCCTCCGTGTAAACATAAGCTCGGTGGGTACAAGGGGCTCATTCCCATTGAAGATATCGATCCTTTTTGGAAGCAACTTGGGTTCATCCCAAATCCCACAGAGCCGTGATGAACAATTTGGAGACCTTGAGATTGGCAAGTATATCAATGAGAAATATCGAAAAAGCAATTGTGCGGGAAGACAGATCTCTGGTTTCTAATTTGTGGCCGGCTGCCCGTAAGAGCTTGGGAGTAGAAGAAGAGCCAAACAAACAAAAACCAACGGGTAGACCCACAACTAAAAAGTCTTTTAGAGAAACCGTGACAGCGGCAAAGAGTTGCAAAAGCGACCTGTCACGTCATCAGTATGTCCAGGCGGAATATACGGAGTATGAGAACTCTTTCGTACCCAAGGCAAGGGGGCCGCCAAAGGAAGACATGGATGTTGTAGACCATGTGGTCGGTACCCAGCAAAGCCAAACGAGCGGAATGGTGACGATACGAGGAATAAAAGGTAATCCGCGCACCCCTAGAGATTCCCAAGGAAGACCACATCGTGTTGCTTACACTTTGTATAAAGAGTATCCTGACCAACTTCCTCACGTCATCTTGGATCACCTTCTATCCACCGACGACGTCGACGGCGATGGAAATTGTGGTTACCATGTTGCAACGGAACAATTAGGGCATTTCGACGAGGCCGACGAACTTAAGCTCACCCAAATCGAATATGCAAGAAAAAAATGGCAGAAAAACTAGTTCGGGACAAACAACTATATTTGAAAATGCTCATGGAAGGAGACCAAAAGAGAGGGAATTGAAGTTTAGGGAGTTGGTTTCAAACGTGAAATGGAGGAAGGGGTCCAAGAAGGCCGGTTATAAGTTTTGGATGCAAATGCCTTTTGGTGGCCAACTTTTGGCGGACACATTCACTTGTGTAGTAATTGTATTCAGCAAAGGCTTCCCGGAGCCTCTTGTATGTACGTACCTTCCAAAACTAGGTGCGAGACGGAGATAAAGAAAAGAAGAATTGTAATGGCACATGTCAATGATAACCATTACATAGGCTTGAAGATTTCGAAGAATGTCCTCTACCACGGGTGTATGGTGATTGGGAGAGTACACCAAGGAGTGGACAAACCAAAGTATGAGTATGGAATGAACATTTGGAATGCTATGGACCCAACCTAGGTTTACTTAGACTTGGGAAATGAATCGTGAGAGAAGATGTTTATTCTAAACAATGCATTGCATTTTGAAGCATACTTTTTCATAATGGTTGTATCTTCTACCCAGATATTTGTATTTCGAAGAATGCTTAATCAATACAATGCGTTTTATCCTTTTATCCTAGTTGGATTATGTTAATTTGAATTATGTTACAGAGTCGTGGGCAATATATACACACACCTTAACGACCCTAATGTAGAATTTGCTAGTCTCTGGATGTTTTTACGCTTAAAGGTCGTTATACATATAAACATCCAAGTTAACGACTCATACCTTAGAATGTTTTGCAACAATACAGTCGTCATCCATATATACATAAACATTAACGACTCTAATGTTAAAAATTTGACAGTCTCCTGGATGTTTTCCAACTAAGAGTCGTCATCTCTGTTTACATAAACATTAACGACACTAACCATAAAAATTTGATGGTCTCCTGAATGTTTATATACTAAGAGTCGTGAAGCATATATACATACAAAGCAACGACTCTAGTTATACGCCTTAGAGTCGTCATCATGATAGTGTATAATGATGACGACTCTATAAGAAAACCCCCAACGGCTTTTTTTGTATACACTTTTTCCCATAAAAAAATAGCCGTTGGTAATTATTGTATATATAGAGGAACACTTCCAGGAGCAAATTCAATTGAAAACCACCTCAATAATGGCAAATCCTTCATCAACCCCCAATTCAATTGATAACATACTTAGAAGATGCAAGCGACCTACCAAATCAATATTGGCAATGGAAGAAGAGAAACGCAAAAAAAACATGCGACCTACTAAAAAACATGCGCCATATCCTACGAAGGAAGAAGAAGAGTTGCGCGAGGCCAAACGACGAGACCAAGAACAATCCCAACTCCGTGAAAGATTCAAGCAAGTCGAGGAAGAGACCGAATGGGTTAAAAATTATTACATTGTCAAGGATCTCCACGAAGAACATGAACGTGATAGTATATTTTGGAGCCGAGTTGGTTCGGGTCCTTTCGTTAATAACAACAACAAACTACGATATCCTTACTTGCCGTCCCACATTAGTCATAGGACGATTCTTGTTATGAAATGGTGCACCAAGTACAACGAGTTTCTCGCGAGGCACAAAGGGGATAGGTGTCTTTGCTCGGGCCGCATATACCAAATGGAGAGGAGAGCCTTTTTATCACATTGAAGCCGCCATGCTAGTTGAATCTACTTTGAGAAACATCCACAACAAGTAATGTGTTCAAAGGAATATCCACCTTCTAATTAATATTTAATATGCTACAATTCCAAGTTTCCTTTCAATCGAGATTCAATTTATTTTAATGAACAGTCGTTATCTCGGTTTGTTAATGCAGTGACGACTATACCTAAGTCGTCATATGACTTATTTTGCAACAACCTGCTCTTGAGTCGTCAACACTTTTGATAACTTAGTTAACGACTCACGTTGTGATTTTCAAAAAATACGACCGTTGGGATTTTCTTCTATATAATACCACCCCATCCTCTAGAGAAAATAGCCCAAAACCATTCGTTTTTCCACCAAACTACGTAATCTTTCAATTGCAATGGCTGAATGGGAACCGTATGAAGATTTGTGTCTCGTTAAATCGTTTGCTAGTACCTTTCATGAACGTCCAAATGAAATCTATTCAATGTTTTGGAAGAGAGTTAAGGAGTTCTTCTACGGGCGTACCGCGAATCCTAATAACCGAAAATGGAGAGACTTGGCATTTCGATTCAACTACATTAAAAGTGCAATGAGAGAATATGTAAAAGTTAGAAATATGGTGTACGACCATCATCCACGAGCTCCTCTTAAGGAAAAAGTGAGTAATTCGTTAATATTTATACTTTCCTCATCCTTCAACGTTACTGACATATAACATTCCTCGTTTAATTTCAGCTGGAACGTTTCAATGGGTTATGGACAATACGTAATGGGGATACTAAGTTCATTCACCACAAAGAATATACAACGTTGTATCGTCGAGCGCGAAGGTTCATTGACGAACATTTGATGTGTCAAATTCAAGAATACCCATATTAACTTTCTCTGGTTGTAACGAGTCGTCAATATATCCCATATAAAAGCAACGACTACGTATACCGTAAGATGTATTTTCGGATTTAATACACATGTAGCGTCGTTAATTGCCATTTGATACCGTGTAACGACTCTAGTCAGGGAAAATATGGTTCATCTCCTGGATATTTTCTTACCTAGAGTCGTCATTAGTTTCCATATACCAAAATAACGACTCTAGGCAGGGAAAATATGGTTCATCTCCTGGATGTTTTCTGACATAGAGTCGTCATTAGTTTCCATATACTAAATAACGACTCTATTCAGGGAAAATATGGTTCATCTCCTGGATGTTTTCTGACCTAGAGTCGTCATTAGTTTCCATATACTAACTAACGACTCTAGTCAGGGAAAATATGGTTCATCTCCTGGATGTTTTCTGACCTAGAGTCATCATTAGTTTCCATATACTAAATAACGACTCTAGGCGGGGAAAATATGGTTCATCTCTGGATGTTTTCGACCTAGAGTCGTCATTAGTTTCCATATACTAACTAACGACTCTAGTCGGGGAAAATATGGTTCATCTCTGGATGTTTTCTCGACCTAGAGTCGTCATTAGTTTCCATATACTAAATAACGACTCTAGTCGGGGGAAAATATGGTTCATCTCCTGGATGTTTTCGACCTAGAGTCGTCATTAGTTTCCATATACTAACTAACGACTCTAGTCGGGAAAAAAACATCGAGTCTTCATTTCCCTACGAGTCGTTAGACTTTTAATTGAAACACATAACGACTATGTGTATCACAAATAGAGTCGTTACCTTTGCTACAGACTATAGATAACGACCCTACCTCTATCACAAGTATATAATCTTGTGCATTAGAGTACTACATTATTCTAACAAACATACTAGTAAACATCCTTCTTAAAACAAAGTAGTATGAACAAACCAGCCAAACCAAACACATAAGTAGTTTCAACAAACACATAAGTTCAAGTTATAAAGTAACATCTCAAGGAGACGGAGACGGTAACATCTCCTCGAGTAAAGACCACCATCTCGACCTCGACCTCGACCTCCTCCTTACTTCCCTGACCGGGAAACTTTCCGGCTTTTCTTAGGAGGAGGACCCTGAGTTTCACCGGCCCCTGGGGAACCACCATCTTCTCCGGTACCTTGTTCATCATGATGTTGGCTACTTTGCCCCTGTTCACCACCTTGTTGTGCTCGGCTACGTGTTTTCAGGGTCCTCTTACCTTCCTTGGCCAGCTCAGCAAACATCTTCTTTGCATTGGGATTTTCAATGTGCGTGCAACAATCAGCGTACAGACGTTGCTTCGCAGGCTCAATCACTTCCCCTTTGTCAGCCGAGCAACAAAAAGCCTTGACAAAAAGCTTCATTCGTTCCCTCTATATATATACATTAAAAAAACAATTTTAATGAACTGACGTATATTTGTATGTAAATGAATAACACAATTACACAAATAAATACTCACCACTAGTTTAAGAATGGTAGTATCATCTCTACCGTCAGCTTGAGAAGAAGATGTGGATGCTCTGTTGGTCCTCCTACCCGTAACCTGATCGATCCGTATTACCCTACCATGGGAGAAGCCTTCGTACCATTGATAGTAATCCGTTGTTGCCTCGTAACCTTTATCCACATGCACCCAAAATGTGATGTCTACGAGGCTAGAATGTCTATCATTCCAATACTTGACATCAGTTGCAGGTTCGTAAACCACTTTTATTTCAGCCTTGCCGGCCTCACATTTGTTCAAATTGTGCTTGAACGGAGGTACATCGTCTTCATCGGGTGAATCTTGAACAAACCCAAGTTGACGCATGATTCTCATAGGATTGTACATTGAAAAACCGTTAGGATGAAACAAAGGGCCATGGTAATACACGACATCTTCCATTGCGCCAACTCTAGCATCCTTGTAAGGAGTAAAGATTACCTCTTCCGCCGTGATGTTGTCAAGTTTTTTACGCATTTCTATCAAGGCATCAGTTTGTTCCCTATCCTGAGAACCGGAGTACACCCAACGGGTTCCTGTTGGACTACCTGGGCTCCAATTTGAGTTGATTTTCACATCTTCATTGTTTTTGAACAGTGAGGGGAAATGATCATAAATCCACACCTATTTTAAACAATCAAATAAACATAAAAATATATCGAAGGAAAAAAACATACTAAAAGAAGACAACTTTCATCAATCCAAATACCTGGATTAGAGCCAAATTCCCATTAATTTGAGAAGTTCGTTCGCGAGATCCCCGGGAAAGCTGACCATTCAGATGTGCAACTATGGCAGTCCCCAAGAGTACTTGTTCACATCTTCTAAGGGGTCCAAAAGTGAAGAAGGTTGGCGCTCACCCTGTTACCTTTCTTTGTCGGGAAATACAACCGATGCAAGGACGTACAACAAATAAGCTGCCGCCGCATAACGACATTCCATATCGGAGAGACCTCCTTTTTTTCCTTTCTGCGGTACCAGCAAACATCGCCTAATGTCCACAAGTTTGAACTCTTTCTTCGGGTACTTAGCTCCCGGCACGAAAAGCCCATCAGTCTTCTCTTTATCCCAGCCAAACAAGTTCTTGGTCCATGTATAAATTTCATCCCAACTAGGCCTTCTCTTGAAATTCTCACTGGTTGATTTACCTTCGACCTGCACCCCTAATATCTGTTCTGCATCATCAGGAGTCAATGCCATCTCGCCAAAAGGAAGTTGGAATGTGTCGACTTCAGCGTAATACCTTTCACGAAACTAGATCTGCGACCTTGTCATACGCAATCACAGAGTTCACAACGGCATTGTACAAACCGGAGTTTTCAACATATTCTTTAACTCTTGCACATTCACCTTCTAGCGGCCACAACTCCATTTTCTTAAAAGAAGATTGGTGCACGAAGAGACGTGCGGCATTCTTATGATCTGTGTCCAAAAAATAAACAAATAAGTATTAAAAAACATATTAGAAAAGTAATATCAACCAACTAATCAAATAGCAAGCAAAGTTGGGATTCTTACGATTGTCTCATAGATGGTATGAGCCCACGATCCAAACATATCCAAATAGAACTTTGCCCCCATCTCTAGGTTCTCCTCTTGGTTTACCATTTCGAAGAGGCTCCAACATCAAACGATTAGCGGGAACGTGTCTCGTGGCTGGGTGCAATATCGGTTCCATCCTTCTTAACCCTCTTTAACGGCTTCGTCTTTGCATCATGTTCTTGACTTCTACATCTTGTTTACCATCATCCTCTTCATCATCCTTACCACCACCATCATCCCCTTCATCCTCTTCCTCCTCATGACCACCATTATTACCTCCATCCCCTTCCTGCTCATCATCATCACCATTACCATCATCAGAATCATCACCACTAACATTACCTTCATCATCATTGTCACTCTCTACATCCTCTTCACCTCGTACGGGAGGATCTTCTTGTATCTCCTCTTGTTGGATTTCTTCTTCTTCACCACTACTGCTAGCGGAAATAACATGTGAGTCTGATTCTGATGAATCCGACAACTCATCACCTTTGTCTCTTGGTTCGGTGATAGAAAATGATACCTCACTCGGCTTCTTACCGCGTAATGGACCAGCAAGTAAGAATTTATCATGGCGTGGAGGTTTGGAAGGTGGAGTTATCGTCATTGGAACCTTGCCTTTGGTTACGCATTTGGTTTGAAACAAAAAAAAAAAAATAACCCAACAAGATATCAACTTTATGGTTATCGATTAAGAGTCGTCAATACGATAATCTAAAACACAACCGACCCTCGAAGCATTATTGTGACAACTCAAAGTAATATGATGACGACCCTGTCAAATAACAAAGGGTCGTCAAAAAGACACTAACGATCCTACGATTTGTGTTGACGACTCTAGGGCACATACATAAGTGACGACTCAAGAGGAAATGAGATGACGACACTATCAATATTTGGAACAGAGGGCTGTTCGAGTTCCATCTGGGGTCGTTAACAAATAAAAAAGGGTCGGCAAACGAGAGTCGTCATCTGCAACCTAAAAGATTAACGACTCTATTCTAGGGCAAAAAATGTTGAAGTAGCAGAAAAAGGGTCGTCACCTTCAACCTAATAGGCTAACGATTTTTCATAAAATAAACATGCAAATGAAAAGTCGTTAGGGGTATCCAAACAGACCGCTAACGACCCTTTAACTGAAACCGCTAAATTTCAGTTACCAGACTCAAATTCGCAATCAAAACACAACAAAAAAACGCATAGAAGGTGGGTTTAACTTCACATACCTTCTAATTGGACCCATATCTTCTTTTGGTTTCGATTTTTGGGGTTTTGGGGTTCTTCCCACGATTACCTTTCCTTTGACGGCGTCGAGGAGATTGGGGATTTGACGTTCTTTGCGAGCGGTCTGTTTTGTACGAGCCATGTTTGAAGAAGAAGGTAATCGTCGATTATCTTCTAACATCGACGATGAATCGGTTGAAGAAAAAAAATCGTTTGGGGTCGTTAATGGTGGTTGTGGAGAGAGGAAGAGAGGAGAAGAAGAAGAAGAAGAAGAAAAAAAGAAAGCAGATTTTTTTTTGTTTAGTTTAGGGTAAATTAAATGGGGGCCTAATTATGATTTCAAATTAGTGTTAACTGGTTTTTAAAATTTGTGTTTAGTAAAGGGCAAAACAGTCTTTTCAATATCGGATTAATACACCCTCAAAAATTTGGGGTGGAAATAAAATATCATGGCCCCCAATTAAAAGGTCTGGCCCCAATCAATCCAGGATCTTTAATTGATGATGATAGAGATAAAGTGCACCAAGAAGAAAGATATAAAGTTGCATCATTTACTAACAAAATTATGTACAGTTCTCTGTAACAGTACCACTGCAGCTACACCTAAAGACAGGAAAATGATATTTCAAGTACCAGAAACCCCACAAAACCCCAATCTTAAAAATTCATCAGAAGCTTCAACATCTATCTATTCTTTCCTGGGGGTTTTCTCCTAATTAAACTACTAACCAATCTGATAATTATTATCTGAATCAACCTGAAATTATCTTTACCAAATTTTCGACATTCTTAAGATTTTGACATTTTCTTTTCTTTATTGATTTTCTATTTTTGTTGTTGTAGTTGCTGCATGAAGAAAACGTAATCACAACCAAGAATTTTCAATGCTTTCTCTTAGAAACCCTCCTAAGTGATCTACTCTGTTGTTTAGTTGATTTCCATGGATCAAGAACAGAGTCTCTGTATTTAAGAGGTAAAACTTGATTCCTACCTCTTTTTGATTTCACGATTGGTGAAATGTCTTCGAATTCTTCATAAACATCAAACATTCTATTTCTCTTCGATTTTCTTCGTTTGGTTCCGATTTTCTCATCCCGATCCTCTTTGGTTTTCCCCTCGTCTGTTTCATCCTCCTTAAAATCCCCTGATATCAACCTTGCTGCTTCTACTAGTAAATCCATATACCCCTCTTCACCCATCTTTCTGATGTCAGTCTTCTCAACAACCAGTTCCTCCATTACCACAACTCCTTCCTCTTTGATTTCCGGTTTTTCCAGATCAATAACATCAGAAAGCTCCCTCCTTTCTTCTTCTTGTTCTTCAACTTCGATTACATCAACTTGTTTCAAATCACCTTCACCTTCACAATTTCTAACCAAAATCGGACAGGAAGTAAACCCAACATTATTTTCAGCGCTATTAATATAATTTCCTCCTCCGATTACACCACTAGAATCACTGCTAAACGAGTTATCATCATAAGCACTAAAACAACCTAATGTAAGATTTAAATCAACCCCCAAACCTTTTTTCTTCTCTTTTTGAGACGATCCAGATGAAATTATATCTATAATTTTTTGTAAACAAATTTGTGCTTTTGAACGACCATGTTTTTTAGTGTTATCAGATAATACTAGTAAAGAATCAGAAGAAGAATAAGAAGTTCTTGTTACCTTGTTTGAACAAGTTGAAGAAGAACAGTTACCGTACATTATCGTCGATTGATTCTCCATTTCATTTCAGTCGTAATCTCTACTCTGAATCATCGTGGATCGTGGAGACTACGAGGAAACGAGAGAGACTGACTGAGAGAAACTCGATTCCTATGTCCCTGTCCTTTAATAATACCGATTTAAGTTGGTGAAATTACTATCCATGTCCTTGAGATACTCTGATGATGTGGGATTTGATACGAGGTGATAGACACGTGTCTGGATGTCATTTGATTTGATAATATTCGATTGATGCGACGTACTTTTTTCTAATGTAGGAAAAAGATCTGTTTCTGGTTTGTTTGGGGACTTGAGTACGATAACAAGTGGATTGTCGCAGGAGATGCAGAGAGGACTTGTGGACTAGTAGTAGTCTTGGTGTGTGATGATTTTGGTTGGTTTTTTCTGTTTTAGGGGCAGAGAAGCAGACCAAAATGCCACGCTTTCCATGTATATGTGGGATGTCAAAGAGAGTGTGTGGCTGCTTCAGAGACGGGGACTCGATCTGACCAATTCATATATGCTTCAGTTATTCGCAATACAATACTAGTCTACAATGGCATCCTTATTGCGTGAAGTAGAATTTTTCTTTTTCAGCAAGTGGTGACCGGTAAGGATGTAGTCCTTGGATACTTTTTTTTTTTTTTTTTTTTTTCTTTTCTTTGGAGACTGAGAAAGGCAATGTGACATGAAAATTGTAAAGAGCTGCGACAAATTGCACACCCATGTACATTTTCACTCCAATCATTCTTGAACTCAAAATTCATTGGAATGAATACTACGAAATGACGAAGTAAATAAATGGTCGAAAGCACACTACAGGCGACCAGAGGACAGTTTTATGTCTAACGTCCCCTATATCGTGATACTAGAAGTCTGTAAATAAAGGGATTCAAATTCTCAACACTTCTGATCCCAACCAAGGAATGTACAGTAAATCAAAGATTGCCGGATGAACACAAATCATCCTCTTTGTTAAAACCAAGATATATATAAATAGCCAAGACACCAAACATAAACAAAATCTGAGAAGCCCATGAAAACAGCAATAAAGAATGTAACAACAGCAAACATACACCCCCCAACCTGACATCACCACGGGACAAAACATTAATGGGAAAAAAAAATGAATACAACGATTCAATTAGAATGAAGAATCCGAATTTACCCAGTATTATTCAACAGTCGGTCAAAATTAATGAAAAAGTTTACACTACCTAATCTTTAATTGATGGTGAACCGATGATAGAGATACAGTGCAGAAAATGATATCAGAAACAAAAAAGGATGCATTTATACTAAAAAAAAAAAAATTATGTACAACAAAAAGATCAGTTTTCTGTAACAGTACTGCATCTAAAGACAGAAATATCATAGAGTTTTAATGGAAGAAAAACCATCAAGTTTCAACTTACCCTTTTCGTGTGATAGTAGCAAAAGACAAAAAGCAGCAGCAGGAACCCCACAAACAAAACCCAATCTTAAAAATTCATTCCATCTTTTCTTAATAATTAATCTGTTTATTATTACTATCTGAATCAATCTGAAACCCATTTTTCAGACATTTCTGAAAACCTTGACATTTTCTTCTTCTCTATTATTGGTTTTCTTTTTGTGTTGTTGTTGCATGAAGATCAAACTAATAACATCATCAAAACCCAGAAATTTCAATTCCTTTTTCTGATAGAAATCCTCTTAGTTGGTTTCCATGGATCAAGAACAGAGTCTCTGTATTTATGAGGTAATACTTGATTTCTACCTCTTTTTGATCTCACAACTGGTGATATATCTTCAAATTCTTCATATACATCAAACATTCTGCACTCGTTATTACTGATTCTCTTGGATTTTCTTCGTTTCGCATCAATTTTGTCATCCCGATTCTTTGTCTTTACCTCTTCGCCTGCTTCATCCTTCAAATCCCCTGAAATCATCCTTGCTGCTTCTACTAACAAATCCATATACCCCTTTTCACCATTCTTTTTCGTTTCTCTCTTCTCAACAACCACTTCCTCCATTTCCACATCTTCGATTTCTGGTGTTTCCAAATCAGTAACCTCTGAAAGCTCTCTCCTTTCTTTTTCTTCAACTCCTTCCAAATCACATTCATTTTCGCCATTTTTAACCAAAATCGAACCCGAAGTGAATTCAACATTACTTTCAACGTTATCAATATAATCTCCTCCAATTACTCCACTACAGTTACTACTGAACCCTTTATTGCCAGTTTCATCATCATCATCATCAGTGCCAAAACAACCTAATCTAAGGTTTAAATCAATACCCAAACCTTTCTTTTCCTTAATTTTCCCATTTGCAGACGATCCAGATGAGATTAAATCGATGATTTGCTTCAAACACATTTGTGCTTTTGAACGACCATGTTTATTACTATTATTATTATCCGATACTACTAATAAAGAATTAGAATATGAGTAAGAAGGTCGTATTACCTTATTAGGAGTGTTTGAAGAAGTTGAAGATGAAACAGAACCTTTATCGTACGTTATCGTCGATTGATTCTCCATTTCAATTTCAGTCTTAATCTCCGGTAACCCCAATCCTGAAACCCTGAATCATCGTGGATCGTGGAGACAACAAGGAAATGAGAGAGAGATATGTGCAAGCGGAAGCAACTGGATTTCTTGTCTCCGTCCTTTTTTAATGATAATACTAAGTTGGTGAAATGACTATACTTGTCCTTGAGAGAGACCTTGAGATAATATTATTGTGCTGATGATGTGGGCTTTTATACAAGGTGATAAACACGTGTAGGAACGTGATTCCGTTTAGTAATATTCGAAGGTTGCCACGTACATTTACTATTTTAGGGGCCATTGGGGTTTGTAATGTGTTTGCGTTACGGCTGAGTGGATCGTTGCAGAGAGACAACTTATTTAAGTTGGTTTGTGATGATTTTGGTCGTCTTTTTCTGTTTTTGGGGGCCGAGGATTTGTTTGTTTAACTAATTAATCACCGATTCGTACAGCACTACCAATTTGAGTAGTACCGGGGTACACGTAGTGAGCTGCAAAGTCCCATCCAACTGAAAACAGTGGAAAGTGTTCTAAGCAACAGATTCTTTTTCCATGTACTTGGTACTAACTTCAAAGGTATCCTCACCATGCTATAAATGCATACCCATAAAGTTATCACTCAATCATTTATTTCTTTCCTAAGCGTTTCTTTCTTCATGATCGTCTTATCAGTGAGGTTGAAATACTGAATAGTGCGACGCTCAAAAAGTTACCAAAACGCCGAACTGTTCGGCGCTCAGAAAAATCACAAAAATCTAACGGTCGAGATTTAATCACCGAACCGTTCGGCACTCAAAAAGTAACCAAAACGCCGAACCGTTCGACGCCGGAAAAACATATTTGAACAGATTCGGGCTCACTGAGATGACGTGGATGGCCAATCTAGCAGCTAGATATCTAGCCCATAGGACTTAGGAGGTTGCTCAGGCTGACGTGGATGGCCAATCTAGCTGCTAGATATCTCGACCATAATTCTAAGCCTTAACTAATTAATCACCAATTCGTACAGCACTGCCAATTTGAGTAGTACCGGGGTACACGTAGTGAGCTGCAAAGTCCCATCCAACTGAAAACAGTGGAAAGTGTTCTAAGCAACAGATTCTTTTTCCATGTACTTGGTACTAACTTCAGAAGTATCCTCACCATGACCGAATAAAACGTGATTAACCACATCCGCTGGATCTGTGTACCTATAAGAAATGTGTCGACATTCTGTTGGCCAGATTCCTTACCAGGTGTAATGATTTTAACTTCCTGCGGTTGTATGGAATAGTTTTGGGGTATTTTGGACGTTAATGGTTGGTGACATTCAGCCTGTAAATGTTACTACCAAATATGGGAAATGAAATCGCGGGTTTCTGATTACATTTTGAAGAGATTAGATCAGTGTTGGGGAGTGTCCTGTCACAATTTAAATTCGGAACAGTAAAAAGATGGCCCACAAAGTCCAGATGCGAATGGGCCCATGAGTGTACGTAAGTGTGGTACAATACTAGTGGAGTCTTGACTCACGAGTTTGTATAGTCTCGTAGCCAGAATCTCGTCGAACCAGAATCTTGCAGCCATACCCGTCACCAGAATCCAATAAAAAGTGATCGGATCGTCAATCAGTAACAGTAGCAGTAACACTAACACAAACCCTAACACTAACATCACGCATATATATATTATTTATACGGGTGAGTTAGGTTCGTTGAAGCATGATCCACAACTCGGTGAAAGTTTTCTTTCACAAATCTGATAATAAGTTCCCTCAAGAGGAGATCAAGCAGAAGCTCATCGGCCCATGTACACTTCGATTTGAGTTAATGCGATATAACTAAGCAAAAGCTCATCGGCCCATGTACACATATAAATAGCCAAGACAACAACCATATCCAAAATCTGAGGGAACTCATGAAAACAGCAATAATAAAGAATGTAAGAACAACACAGTTGCATAGATGCACCTAACCTGACATGACCATAGACAGAAACATTAATGGAATATAAAACTTACACAGTAAACAGCAAAAAGGAAACATATTCAATTCCCATTTCATATCATAACTTCAATGAGGAAAACCAAAAATGAATACAACGATTCATTTAGCGAATTGACTCGGTATCGTTCAACACAACAGCCGGTCAAAATTAATCAAAAAGTTTACAGTGTACCTAATCTTTAATTGATGATGATAGAGATAAAGTGCGCCAGGAAGAAGATATTATAGATTAAAAAGGTGCATTTACTAACAAAATTATGTACAAACCAAAACTCAGTTCTATGGAACAGTACCACTGCAGCTACACCTAAACTAAAGACAGAAATATCATAGAGTTTTAATGGAGAAATGATTACCCTTTTTGTGTGATAACAAAGCAGCAGAAACCCCACAAAACCCAATCTTGAATTCTGTTTCAGAACCTTCAACATTTATCTCCCTCTGGGGGTTCTTCTTCTAATCCTCTCTTAATTAAACTACTAATTAATCTAATATCGTCTGAATCAATCTGAAACTTTCTTACCCATTTTTCAGACACTTCTTTCTTTTTCTGGAATGGTTTTCTTTTTTTGTTGTCGCATGAAGATGAAACCAAATAATACAGTAAAATTGAAAACCCAAAACTTTTAATTCCTGCTTCTATTAGGAACCCTCTTAAATGATCTCATACTAGTAGTTGATTTCCATGGATCAAGAACAGAGTCTCTGTATCTATAAGGCAACACTTGATTCCTACCTCTTTTTGATTTCACAACTGGTGATATATCTTCAAAATCTTCGTACGGATCAAGTTTTATATTTCTCTTCGATCTTCTTCGTTTCAATTCAGTTTTCTCATCCTGATTCTTTGTCTCTTCCACCTCCTCGTCTGTTTCATCCTTAAAATCCCCTGATATCAACCTTGCTGCTTCTACTAGTAAATCCATATGCCCCTCTTCACCCATCTTTCTGATGTCAGTCTTCTCAACAACCACTTCCTCCATTTTCACATCTCCTTTCTCTTCGATTTCTGGTGTTTTCAAATCAGTAACCTCTGAAAGCTCCCTCCTTTCTTCTTCCTCTTCTTCAACTTCGATTACATCAACTTGTTTCAAATCACATTCACTTTCACCATTTCCAACCAAAATCGAACCCGAAGTGAATTCAACATTACTTGCACCGTTATTAATACAATCCCCTCCTCCGATTACACCACTAGAATCACTACTAAACCAGTAATCATCATTAGTACCAAAACAACCTAAACTAATATTTAAATCGAACCCGAAACCTTTTTTCTTCTTCTCATGATTATCCTCCTCAAATTTCTTCTCTTTTTCAGACGATCCAGATAAAATTATAGCTATAATTTGTTGTAAACACAATTGTGCTTTTGAACGACCATGTTTACTATCAGAGACTGCTAATAAAGAATCAGAAGAACTTCTTACCTTGTTTGAAGAAGTTGAAGATGAAACAGAAATTTTATCACACATTATCGTTGATTCTCCGTTTCGTTCCACTTAATCTCCGGTCACACCAACCCTGGAACTCTGAATTGAATCATCATCGCGGATCGTGGAGACTACAAGGAAATGAGAGAGAGATAGGGAAGCGGAAGCAACTCGATTCCCTTGTCCCTGTCCTTTAATAATACTAAAATTTGGTGAATTTACTATTCTTGTCCTTGAGATATTGTGATGACGTGGAATTTTATACGAGGTGATAAACACGTGCAAGGATATGATTTGGTCAATAATATCCCGACGTTGCCACATACTTTTTCGTTTTTTTAATGTATGTGTTTGCCTGTGGATTGTTGCAAGAGATTGCAGAGAGACAACTTGTTGTAGTAACTAGTAAGTCTTGGGTTGTGATGATTTTTTTCTGTTTATAGGGGCAGAAGAGTTGTTTGTTTTCTTATTGATGATGACTTTCTTTCTACTCAAGTTCTAAGAGATGAGGAGTCAATTGACCAATTCTTAGTCTTCGTTTATTCATGATAGTTCACTTCCCCATGCTTATTCCATGAGTAGGAAGAATCCTAGTTAGCAATTCGGGATTCGGTAAACGTACGGAACGGCAAACATACGAGTATTATATGGTTTTGTGAAATCCAGATTCGGTCCAAAATTCGGTCAACGGGACATGATTCGTCAGTAATTCGGAACGGCATACGTACGTGTATAATTGGATTTATAAATGTGAATTCGGCTCTGAAAATTCGGTATCTATATAGTATTGTTGGAAAACAATTAATAAAAAGGATTTTTAAGGTTTTAATAAAATTATAAGTTATTGTTTTCTTTTGTGAATGAAAAAAACGTATTAGTCCCACATTGTGGAGTTTCCACCTTTTAGTTGTTTTAAGAGACTATATAAGCTTTTTAGTCCCACGTTAGGGAGTTCTTCTTCTTAAGTTGTTTTGTTCCATTATATAAACAAATTTACTACTTTTGTAAAAATTATGGGAAAGGGGTTTCTCCTTATTGTAGAGGGACCCCTAAGGAAAATATTTTATAGCCGTTTCTTAACCGTTCGCGATTTTCCTTAACGGTTTTTTTTTGGAGTTGCAAGCTCAAGTTGAGCATCTACTACATATGCTAGTAGTAGGTGTAGTAGGGTGTTTTATCCAGGAGATATCCGTCATGTGAGGGCTATAGCATCACTCTTGAGTGTAGCCAGGGCGCTAATGTCTTAAGGGCAACGTGTTGAACACGTGACTCACTCTGTTTTTCCAAAGTTTTTCCTTATTCTTGTTGCGGAGATTTGGGAGCTCGTCCGTTTCATCAGATCGATCACTTCCACTATAAAGGAGCTAAGTATCAATAACTTTTGCTTATTTGATTTTTTCCTTGTTTTTGATTATTGCACCCAACAATCTTAAGACATTAAAATTTGTAATAATCAAGAATGGTTGATTGGCTTGTGAATCATGGATGTTAATTATCGGGTGAAAAAACAGAAAACGAATTTTTGGTCAGCTGAAGAGTTTCGAATTTATCTCTCAACCTAGAAGGAATTTCGGTGAACCTTTTTGACACAACGTAGTGGACATCCTGATAGTTACCCACGTAAAATTTCAGAATTTTTGGAGTTGTAAAAGTATTGTTTTGATATTTTACAAAACAGAGAAACGTTCCTGAAAAATTTGACGGGCGTAAATTTGTTGTTAACTAAAGTAGTTTTTATGGGGTAACCATGAGTTTTTTGAAATGGTGATTCAAACGAAGTTTGTATATCTATATGTTATCTTCAAAACTCATATTTTATTTTCCGATTCGGAACTAAGGTTTGTGAGATGTGGTGTATTAAGTGATTGGGAAATTACCGTGTCCGTGGTCAGAGTATAAACGAGGATTGTGACATGAAATTGAGAAGGAACATGGCTACGGTAGCGCATGTGGAAGAACACAAGTCTTCCAAAGGCGACAAAGGCGATAACATCAAACACAAATCTAAGCGTAGTCTTCATAAGAAAGGTATGTTTAAAAAAACTCGAATCCGGCATTACTTTAATTAAGGGTGATTGTTATGTTTGTAAAATCCTAGCCATAGGGCAGTAAATTGTAGGAAACATAAAAACCTTAATTAGTAGATAGTTAATGCTAATTTAGTTGAAACAAACTAGTACGAGTTCAGTGGCATGATGTCGGAAGTTATTTTAATAACCAATGTGAGAGACCAGTAGGTGGACTCGGAGCCACCAAGCATGTTTGTTGAAACAGAGACTGTTCACCTCCTATCGAGAGGATATGAGATGTCGAGATACTCTATATGAGTAACTCACTGCGACAGAGGTTGCATAAAAGGGAAAGGTCGACGTTAAGCTCATATCTCGTAATATTCTCACATGAATGAAGTCTTCATGTTCCGGGCATATGCAAGAATCTTGTATGTTGTTCTGTTGTAGATGGTAAAAGACTTAAGATATTAATTGAATATGGAAAACTTATCATACCTAAGGGCATGTGATTTTGAAGGAAACGTTATAAGACTTAAGGTCAATATAAGCTTAACGAAAAAATTGATGAAGTAGTTGATTCTTGTGTTTTCTTTTGTGTGATTGAATGTTTTGCATGGTGTACATGGAACCGTAAACTTATATAAGTCAATGCATAAACTGGGAAGCGTAGGCTGCATACCCAAATTTAGTTTGGATATTGAACACAAAAGTTAAATATTCGTAGAATCAAAATATGCTATAAAACCTTTTAGCAAAATTGCTCAGAGTAATTCTAAGCCCTTAGAATTAATTCAGTTAGACCTAGTTGACATGAAATCAACCCAAACTAAGGTGGTAAAAGGTGTTTTTATAACTTTCATAGATGATTGTACGAGGTACTATTTTGTATACTTACTTAGGGGTAAGGATGATGCCTTAGAAGCCTTAAGAGTATAAACTTGAAATTGAAAGCAAAGTATATGTTACCACTAAAAGGGTTAGGTCTGAACATGATGGCAAGTATGAAATTCATATAGGAGAACTTACTTGTTAAATGGTATTATGATGAGATCACACCTCCTTATTCACCGTAGTCTAATGGTATAGTTGATCGTAAGAACAGAACCATTAAGGAGATGATTTATGCCACGTTGATTAAAGGATTAACCGCCAACTTGTGTGTGTGTGTGTGGGGGGGTGGGGGGGGTGGGGGGGGGGGGGAGGTCGTCCTCTGATTTTGTTATATCCTGAATAGAGTAACCTTTAAGGGATTAGATAAAACTCCATATGTTTATGAAAGATAGACAACCTTCTTATGCATACATCAAAGTGTGGGGGTGTTTGTGAGTTCTGCTTTTTCTGACTTTGGTGTGAATACTATTATGGAATCTAGGGATGATGAGTTCTTTGAACATGTTTATTCTTAATCATGTACCTCATTAGAGATGTGATGTTGATCCCCTAGATTTATTTTCAAATAGTCATAACTTATCTTTAAGGAAGATGAATTAGAGTTGATCCTAGGAGAAGTAAAAGATTATAACTGAGACTTCTTATGGACCTGACTTCTTAATAATCTTAGCTTAATCTGAGCTCCAGACTCGTAAAGAATCCATAACATCTATTGAAACCCCATTTTGGTAAGAAGCTTCATTTAGTGAAATGGACTCAGTCCGTCGGAACCAGACTTGGGAGCTTGCTAGTTTACCTCTAGGGAGTAAGACCATGTGATGTAAATGAGTCGAGACGTTAGATATATGGAACTGTGGAAAAGTATTAGGCTAAGCTGGTAGCTAAAGGATATAAATTAAAAGAATGTGTAAATTTCCTTTATTCTTATTCACTTGTGACGAGAATTACTTCTGTTGAGATGCTAATTGATATTGCTGCCATAAACAACTTGGAGATACATCAGATGGATGTTAAGACAGCTTTCCTAAAACCGTGAATTATATAAAGAAATTTACATAGACCAACCTGAAATTTTTTGTAGTGAAAGGTTATGAATACAAAGTTTGTAAGTTGAACAAATCTTTGTATGGTTTTCAAATAAGCACGTAAACAGTGACATGGAAAATTTGATCATGAGATAATGTGTAGTGGATTTAAGTTAATGAATCTGACAAGTATATTTATAAGTAACTTGTTAAGGATGCCTGTGTGATTGTATGCTTGTATGTTGATATGTTTATACTTGATACAAACATAGAAGTGATTAATTCCACTAAAACCATGCACTAAATGAGAACGTTGACTTGAAAGACTAAGGCTTTTTGATGTAATCTTAGGGATGAGGATTAAAAGATAATTAAACATTTATAGTCTTAGTCATTCTCATTATGTTGAATTTGTGCTAAAGAGATACAATCGGTCGATTGTAAGCCTCGTTTGTACTTCATACGATTCTTCTTGTAGACTCAAGAAAAATAAGGAAAATGGAGTATCTTAACTTGAATACTCAAGAGTTATAGGATGTACGATGAATTTAATGAACTGTAAGAGTCCGGACATTGCCTATATTGTGCGTAAGTTAAGTAGATATACTTGTAGTCCAGAGAAAGAGCATTGGGATGCACTTAGTAGAGTATTATGGTACCTAAAATACTCTATTACCTTTTATTTGATTTATGAAAGGTATATTGTTGTCCTTGAGGGACTTTATGATGCAAACTGGATAGTTGACTCAGAGGAGTCTAAGTCTACGAGTGGATATGTTTTCACTCTAGCATGAGGGTTTGTTTTTGGAAGATTTCCAAACAAACATATATTGCTCAATTAATTATGGAATCTAAGAGTATTGTGTTAGATAAAGCACGAGAGGGGGCCGAGTGCCTAAGATGCTTTTTAGAAGACATTCTTCTCTGGCATAGGCCTGTGCCAGCTATATCTATACATTGTGTTAGCCAAGCTATAATAGCTAAAGCTAAAAATAACTAATCTCAATCGGCGTTATTTCCATTGATTGGATAAAGTCCAAGGAGAATATCGCGCAACCTTTGACGAAAGGTTTATCCAAAGAGATAGTTAGAAATGCATCGAGGGGGATGGGGCTTAAGCTCATAAATTAAACTTGCCATGAAGGATACTCAACCTTGCTGACTGGAGATCCCATGATCAAGGTTTCGAATGAGACAACTAATTTGTGGTGGGTAAAGGTAAACACTATCGGAGAATTTCATTCTCTGTCCCTTCCCTATGGTGTAGACGTGATAGTGTGACTGCATGTGAAGGATGACTTTTAAGAAGTCTTAATGAGTTCTATAGTTTCAATTTAAGATTGAAGTGGGGTGTAGCAGTAACACTCTTTATGGAAACTCACCTATCTGAATGAGGAAGTGGGGCCGCTTCCTATGAGAATATGAGCTTTGATTCTCTAGAGCATTCTGAGAAATAGGATATGTCCAGGGCCAAATTGGACAAAACGACACGAGCTTGGCAGCACCCTTGGAGATATCATCCGTGGTTGTTATCGCGAATTACATCAAACGCTAGCAGATTCAAGACATAGTTCTTGTCTCTAGCAAGTAATTCGGTAATATCTCACTAAGCAAAGGTTCAAGACCTCATGGACACCTCTGCCTAAAATGGTATTTCTGAGCTTTTTATGTGGTTTTCGTTTTGATGGTTTTGGTATTCTTTTGGAACTTAGGATCTAAGGATCACTAAGGGTTCACTAGTTCATGCTTTTTCACTTTGGTGAAAGGAACCTTTAGTCTCACTTGTGAGGAACTAAAGATGAAAGATCTCTATGTATACTATATGATTGTTGCAATCCATAGTATGACCCTGGGGTCAACACACTATTGTGTGATGGAGATGACGTTGGAATGGCTAGTATGACTTCAGCATACACGATTTGTCTGTCTGTCAGTCAGTTCGGGTCGTGAGATTGGGTTGTTGATTTACCAAGATCTATCCGTGTTTTCGTGTTTTTATTGAGTTTTCATTCATGTGGAGGATTGTTGGAAAACAATTAATAAAAAGGATTTTTAAGGTTTTAATAAAATTATAAGTTATTGTTTTCTTTTGTGAATGAAAAAAACGTATTAGTCCCACATTGTGGAGTTTCCACCTTTTAGTTGTTTTAAGAGACTATATAAGCTTTTTAGTCCCACATTAGGGAGTTCTTCTTCTTAAGTTGTTTTGTTCCATTATATAAACAAATTTACTACTTTTGTAAAAATTATGGGAAAGGGGTTTCTCCTTATTGTAGAGGGACCCCTAAGGGAAAATATTTTATAGCCGTTTCTTAACCGTTCGCGATTTTCCTTAACGGTTTTTTTTGGAGTTGCCAAGCTCAAGTTGAGCATCTACTACATATGCTAGTAGTAGGTGTAGTAGGGTGTTTTATCCCGGAGATATCCGTCATGTGAGGGCTATAGCATCACTCTTGAGTGTAGCCGGGCGCTAATGTCTTAAGGGCAACGTGTTGAACACGTGACTCACTCTGTTTTTCCAAAGTTTTTCCTTGTTACTGTTGCGGAGATTTGGGGAGCTCGTCCGTTTCATCAGATCGATCCCTTCCACTATAAAGGAGCTAAGTATCAATAACTTTTGCTTATTTAATTTTTTCCTTGTTTTTGATTATTGCACCCAACAAGTATAACAAATAATTTGTATTTATAAGGTCATAGACCAATTTTTATGCATATGTGTGAGTTATTTAAAGAAAAAATAAACTTAATATGATGATATTAATAATTTATACAACATTAGTCATCCAAGAGGACGTGGTATAGTGGTTTAGATGTTTGGTTAGTGAGTTAGAGATCTCTCTTACCTTCTTCAGTCATTTTTGTTTCATAAAAATTACAACAACGTCTAATATTGTGTCGTGTATGCTCGGGAGGCAGTAAAGCCCAAATAGTGGGGCCTTTGAAAACATAAAAGCTAAAGAATTTAAGCGGACGAATCATTCAGGATACGTAAAATTCGTGAACGATTCGCGAATAATCCGGAAATGCCACATAATATGCGACTTGGGATCGGAATTGCAAACGTACGCGAATAAGACGGTAAAATTCGTGATACGGAAAAATTCGTGAACTTACTAACTAGGGGAAGAATATCTCTCTTTTGCAAATGGGGCAATGTGACATGTTCATTGTGAGATCCTAGTATATGGTGCAACAAAAAGAATATTTTTCAGCTTCAAACTTAATTCCTAAAAGAGCAGCGAATGCAGAACTGTTTGAGAACCCACTCAACCTTGAATCTCGATCTGTCATCATGCGCTTACCAAATGCCACACATTGTATTCCAAAATCTCTCTCGAAATAAGAAGAACTACGTCTACATCCTCATTAATCCCCAATTGTACGCACAGCATTACTACCAATCTGAGTAGTACCGGGATACACGTTCCCATTGAGAGCGACTGATGATCCACGAGGCACATTCTGTGAGCACTACAACAAGCTACTGTAAATTATTGAGATTATCAGTCCCACATTGTTAGGTAATCTAAGATCCTGCAGCTTATAATTCTTTAGAGCAACTGCAGTGGTGCGATCATAACCAAAGAACAAAGAACAAAAAAAAAACCAAAATTTGGGTTTAGTCCGTGTTGTAACGCAGTGGTGGGAGACTAAAATTTGGTCAGGCGTAACTTTAAAGTTACGCCCCAATCAGGCGTAGTGGTAAGTTCCGCACCATTTTTCTTTTATTATTTAATTATTATTCGGGCGTAACTTTGAGTTACGCCCCAATGGCGTGACTCTTAATTGCGCCCCTTTTTTTTTTCTTTTTTTTTTTAAATTCGGGCGTAACTCTAATCTTCGCCCCATCAGGCGCAACTTTAATCTACGCCGGACTAAAACCAAACCAAAGACCAAATATACTCTAGTATTTGGTTTTAGTCTGATATTTGTTCTTTACTCCTCTCCGTAGTGTCTGCGTTTTCGACCAAAATTTTAGTTTTGGTCTCCCAGTGTGGATGCTCTTAGGGCCTCTCCACTCATTGCCGATTGGTTTTGAGTTTGATGCCCATATTCTAACATAGTATCAGAGCAGGCTATTTGCGACGAGTCTTTGACCGCGCCTTTACTCCGCGTCACCCGATTTAATTGTCCACGTGTTATACCCTACGAGGCTACACGTGAGGGGACGCGTTGAGATTATTAGTCCCACATTGTTGGGCAATCTAAGATTCCTACAACTTATAAAGGGCCTCTCCACTCATTGCCAATTGGTTCTGAGTTGGATGCCCATATTCTAACATAAATAGCTATAGATAGATGGGGCAAGGTTCACAACACCTAATCTCATTGTAACCTTGAAATCTTATTAATGAAAAGGTTCCTTGTTTATCAAAAAAAAAAAAAAATGAGGTTTTGGTTAGATCTGTAATTAATACTACTGCAAATCATTCACAACACCTAATCTACTATTAGCAAATTAATTATGTATTAGTGTTTTGATTAATTTAGAGAAGTCTGGGAAGATATATAGATGTACTTGAAATCAATCTAAAAAACAAGTGAAAAGAAAATACTATCATACTATAACAGAACTCCATCTCTATGTACTTGTACTACACTTGAGAAGTATCCTCATCGTGCTATAAATGCTGATTAAATATAACGTGATTAACTACATCCATCGGATCCATGTACGTCAACCGTCACGTGTCAATATCTTAGGGGACTAACTAATCTTAGCTACTCGAACACTTGCTTTCCTGTGGTAATAAAGATCAGCTTATAGGGGCAGCTTCAATTGAGTCCTCTGATGATATCAGACAAGTTATTAATATTGCTCAAATCAATCCAAGTATTTGTCTCCAAAGGAAGGGAAGCAGTGTGATTGGAAAAGTTATCACCCCCAACAATATCGGCAGAGGCTTTGCTGAAAAAACAAGCAAGATTGATTTGGGGTAACAAAGTTGGCAACTTTGAATTAAGGAAGAAAAGTAAAAATCTGTTTACTGTCACTTTTGAATCGAAAGAAGACTGGAGATGGGTGTTATCTGAAGCACCATGGTGCTTGGATGGTTTCTTATGGATTCTTAAGCCTTGGAATCCAACCCAAAATTAGAGATTTGCAATTTAATAAACGGCAATTTTGGGTCACCTTCAAAGACTTGCCGAAGAATTTCTCAATGTCTATGTTGTTAAAGAAATGGGAACTATTCGGGAGAAGTTAAGGAAATGGATCTGAAGATGCCAAACTGAAGACTCAAATGATGTTGCAGCTCTTATAGAAATTGACATTTCTAAATCTCTTATAAGAGGTGTTCTCTCTCAGAATGTTCTAACTGCACACAATGGATTCCTTTTTATTACCAGAAACAACCACACCAACTTTGTCCTGCTTGCTTCATCATTGATCATGATGCGGATGACTCGCAAAAAAACAAGGCAAAAGATGTTAGGGATCTTTCTCAAGCAGCTCTTCGAGGTTTCTTGACAAGATTCCTTTCAACATGACAAGCAATGAATACTTTGGAACATTGATGATGCCCCAACAAGAATTTCTCCAAAGAAAAGCAACAAGAACAGGAAGTCTAACATGATGCTCTTTGTCGGACCAGCAGGATGGGCGATCTTGAACTCGGTTCATACTGAGTATTTTCAAGATGAGGAGAGATCCGGTGGCAACATCAACTATGAAAGAGGTCAAAGCAAAGGTAGGAGTCAAAACATTCGAAGGTTTAAAAGAACTAGAGAAAGAGACTCTTCTAGAGTTAGCTCAAATCAAATGGAGGAGGATCTTTGGGGAAGGTGAACAAAGCCAACCACAATGGGAGAACAATCAGCAAGAGAATGAGCAAAGCACTGGAGACTGGGACAAATACATTATCAACAACCAAGGTCCTGATGCAGGACAAGGAAATCCAATGGTAATTCCTATTCTCTTTGATCAAAATTATTTGATCTTACCTTCCTACATTTGTCAGTTCTGGTATCCTAAGAAAATAATCAATATGAAAATACTAGCTTGGAATGTTCAGGGATTAGGCAATAAACTCACTAGAGATCATCTTAAAAGCGCATATTCAACTATAACCCCGAAGTCATATTCCTTTCTGAAACTAAATCTAGTGTTGCCAAAGCCACCTATTTATTGAAACAAATGCATTATCCAAATATTTGGTGCAATGAGGATAGGGTAAGAGTAGGGGGTCTAGCTCTTCTATGGAAAGATGGAGTGGAATTTGAATTCATTCATTCCTCTAATTATATGATAAATGTGATAATAAAAAATGGTGACACTAACAAAGAATGGTTCTTAACATGCTTGTATAGTTCTTCTTATGATAATGATAGACAGGTGCAATGGAATTTTATTCAGGAGATGGGAAGGAATATGAGCATGCCTTGGGTCATTATGGGTGATTTTAATTCTACTCTGTATAGTTATGAAAGACAGAGCTACTCCATCAATCCAACCCAATCAAACCCCACAATTGTCAATACAGTTGCTTCCTTAGGTCTCATGGATATCCCCTTCACAGGATGCCCTTTCACTTGGTCTAACCATAGAACTCAACTCAATCAAGTCAGAACAAGACTTGACAGGGCTTTGTGTCTTTCCTCATGGATGACCTTATTCCCCAATGCCATTCTCAAAAACCTCATCCCCTCTGGTTCAGACCATGCACCAATTATCTTAACCACAAACCCTCAACATGAAAGTCTCCCAAAACCATACAGATTCTATGAACACTGGCTTATGAAACATTCTTGCAAAGAAGAGATAAAGAAACAGTGGAAAAATAATATTCAAGGAACTGAGGCCTTCAAATTCACCAATAAACTCAGAGCTACAAAAAAGGGGTTGAAAGAATGGAGAATCAAAGAATATGGCAACACAGACATAAAGATTAAAGAAATCCAGAATGCCATTCAGCAATGTATCAATCAGCAACAAATAGATATCAATGAACATAACAGACTTCAACATCAACTAAAGGATTTATATGATACAAAAAATAGAATGGCTTATCAACAATCTAGAGAAAGAGCCATCAAATATCAGGATAGAAATTCCAAGGCTTTTCATTCACAGGCCAACTACAGAAGAAGATGCAATCAAATACTTTCTTTAAAAAATCAACAAGGAGAATGGAAAGAATCTAGAGAGGAGATAGCTAACATTCTGAAAGCTCACTTTCAAGAAATTGCTACTTCAAGTAATCCAGAGGAAAATGAGGAAGTTATGAATCTCATCAACCCTTGCATCACAGAGGCAGAAAATATAGATTTTGTGGCCATCCCAACACCACTGGAAATAAAGAAGAATGTTCAACAAATAAATGCATGGGCAGCACCGGGCCCAGATGGCTTCCAAGCTGGATTCTATCAACAGAACTGGGAGATTATAGGAGCTGATGTTGTAAATATGGTTCAAGAATTCTTCAAAAAAGGTACTCTCCTCAAAGAGATCAACCACACTTTTCAGACCCTGATCCCCAAAAACAATTGTATCCAAACCCCTGCAGATTTTAGACCCATCAGTTTATGCAACATCTCCTACAAAATCATTTCAAAAATTTTAACAAACAGACTGAAACCCCTTCTTCACAAGTTAATATCCCCTTGACAAGCAGCTTATGTTCCAGGCAGAAACATTGTTGATAACACTGTTATTGCCCATGAAGTTATTCATTACATGAAGACTACCAAAGCAAGCAAAGGAGCTGTAGCAATAAAGTTGGATATGTCAAAAGCTTTTGACAGAATGGAATGGAATTTCATCATTAACATCATGAAAAATTTGGGTTTCTCTGAGCAATGGTGCAAGCTGGTAAACCAATGTATCTCCACAACTACAATCTCAATCCTTCTAAATGGTTCTCCTATAGAATTAATTCATCCAACCAGAGGGCTAAGACAAGGGGATAGCCTTTCACCTTACTTATTCATCCTTTGTATGGAAGGTTTCAGTAGAATGATAAATGCTTCAGTCAACAACAAAAGTTGGATTCCAATCTTTCCTGCAGTGAAAGGCCCCCCTATCTCACACCTATTTTTTGCAGATGACTGCATCTTATTTTCCTCAGCAGAGATAAACTCCATAAACAACTTAAAGTCCATTATCAACAACTTCTGCAAGATCTCTGGACAAATGGTGAACATTAACAAGTCAAGCATACACTTCAACAAACACTTATGTGATCAAAAAAGAAGCCAAATTAGTGGAACTCTAAGTATGAAAGTGATGCCTTTAGAGGAGAAATATCTAGGAATCAATCTCTTCATAAGCAGAAAGAAAACCATATCCTTCAGTCATATCCAAGACAAAATGCAAAAAAGAATGTTGTTATGGCAAGCTGGAATTACCAATCAAGCTGGAAGGAGTACTCAGATTCAAGCAGTCACTAACTCTATGGCTTTACATCGGATGAGCTGCTTCTTACTTCCTCAACAAAGCTTAAAGAATATTGAAGCCATCCAAAGAAGATACTTGGTGGAACAAGAAACAAGGGAGTAAAGGCTACTTCAAATCTTGGGAAAGTATTAACATCCCAAAAAGATGGGGAGGACTGGGCTTCAAAAACTTAAGAGCCTTCAATGAAGCAATGATCACCAAATTAGCTTGGAGATTAGTTCAAGAGCAAGGAAAAAAATGGTCTGAGCTTCGAAGGCTAAACACTTCAAAAATCGAACATTCTTCAAGAAGAGGTTTCTAACAAAGGCAATGAGATTTGGAAAAGTATCGCAATGGGGTGAGCTGGGTCAAGAAATTCCATATATGGCAAATTGGCAATGGGAAGACTGTTTATGCTTTTAGAGACAACTGGATTGAAGGGTACACTGCAGAGCAAATACAAAATAATTTCTCTCAGTATGAAGATTATCCTTATTATTTGAAAGTGGCGATTTATTTGATGAACATACTAAAAGTTGGGATTTAAATAAGCTCCAAAAGTACTTCACTCTAGAACAGATAGAGAAGATTCTTAACATCAGGCCTTCAACTCCACATGAAGATAAACTTCTCTGGTCCTTAACAAGAAATGGTCATTTCACTGTGAATTCCACCTACAAATCTATCTTATGCCAGAAAAATCCTACTCTAGCAAGCAAAGAAGAAGAATCCAAATTTTGGCTCACTTTATGGCACCGCAAATTCCTTATAAATGCCAACTTTTCCTATGGAAAGTTGCTCACGATATCCTTCAGTCAAGGTGAGAAAGGTGCAAGATACAACCGACATATGGACTCTCGGTGCCAAAGATGCAACAATGAGTCCGAATCTATTACACATCTCCTAATCCAAAGTGCAACTTTGCAAGAAGTGTTTGGAATCTTTGTCTCTTCCGAGATTTATCAAGAGCTCGGGGATATCAATGATGTCGAGACAATGGATAAGAAATTGGTGCAATACTTCAAACAACATTTCCTTCAACAAGAAACCCACAATACATCTCATAGTAATTACTATGTGGTTTATTTGGAAATCAAGATGTGAGCTTATCTTCAATAACTCAAGCAAAGACCAAAGATCGGCACGAAAACCGTAATTATGTCGTTTTGCACCGAAAATAAAATCACTACAAGATGCAATCATGATCTGGATCAGCCTGCTTCTAACAACATAGGCAGAAATGGAACAAATGCTCATACCAATAGGCATTGGTCCCCTCCCCCAAGGGGCAAACTAAAAATTAATATTGATGCTTCTATCTTACACAATAGTTTTCATCTTTGGTATTGCTCTAATTGTGAGAGATTTTACGAGGAGGATGGTGGAGGCACAGGCCGCTGGTAGAAAGAGCCGAGAGATGTTGCTCAAGCTGAAACAATGGCGATTTAAAAGCTCTTCAATGGATCACCCAACTGACTTCAAAACGTCATTGTGGAAGGAGACAACAAAGAAGTAATGGAAAGTATCAATGGCGGCATCATAAGCACCAAGTGGGAAGACTGACAATATTATTAGGGAGTGTCGGCATTTAGTCCAATGTTTAGGAAATGTTCAAGTTTGTTCTAAAAGTAGGAAATGTAACCAAGTAGCAGACTTACTTGCGAAGTATGCTAGGATGAATAATTGTGCTAGGAAATGGAGTTCAGATCTCCCTGTGTCTGTCATGTCTAGGTTAGAAGTTGAAAAAGGGTTCTGTAATAGTTAAAAGTGTTTCTCTCTGAGCTTAATGAAATTTCCGTTAGTTTTTCTTTCAAAAAAAAAAAAAAAAAAAAGCTTATAGGGGTAGTTTGTTCACAGATGGTGATGTGAAATGAAATCTCAGGCTTGCTGGATTCTGAAACTAAAGGTGCCGAAAATAATCTGCGTTCTTTGATAGCCTACGATAACGAGAGTCTACCTACGGCCTTCAAATTCAAACTATTCCGGAACTAGATCAGTCTAAGACCATCCACAATGGGCGACCAAAACTTTAAATTTGGTCCAAAAACCAATCACAGTGGAATGGAGTAAAGAGTAAAATGGCGGAGTGGAATGGAGTAAAGAGTAAAATGGCGGAGCAATCAGAGTATATTTGGTTTGAAATCTGGACAAACTATATTTGGTCGAGCGGAAGTTAAAAATACGTGTGATACCGGACACACGCTTGGAGTGGGACGAATGTGTATATTATCCGCCCGCTAACGAGGCGAAATTTTAAGATCCGTTTGAATGAGGCGAAAATATTGTCTACACCGGACGGGGCGTAGGCAAACATTTAAAGTTCGCTTAAGCAGATGGTATATGGACTCTCCAGTTCCAATATTGCTCATTACTGTTTATGTACATCAAGTGCCTTTCCGATATTTGGTTGGTTTTTGGTAGTTACAGCAAAGGCTAATATTGCATTCTGATGAATTTTTGGATAGGAAATCCGGTGGATGCTACGTGTCAAACCACTACCTGATTTTTTGTGGTGTTGTTCACTTCACAGTTCACACACATGTGTACGTAACTCTAGGACCCGAGGCAAATTAACTTCAAACAAATTCCATTGGTGTACTTGCGACTCCGGCGTACTCAGGCAAATTAACTTCACACACATGTGTCAAGTTTCGGCCAAACCATAAATATTTAATTATTTTCATATTATGTGTGCTTGCGACTCGGGCGTACTTTATAACTTCCCCCGACAGCGGACGCACATTAAATCTCTGCCCCATATCAGGCGTTAATAATATGTACGCCCAACTCAAGCCCAACTCAAACGTAGTTTATACGTCCGTCCGAGTGCCTGACGGAAATTATATATGCGTTTGGTTTCAGGCGTAGATTTAACGTGCGCTCCATCAAATTTTACTCTTCCACCGTAGTTTTTTTTTGGTTTTTGGTCTTTAGTTATAGTCGCACCATTGCAGTTGCTCTAAGTGTCTAACTTTAACGGTTCACCAGTTGCAAATCATTAGCCTGCCGGAAAATCTCCCCCTTTTAATAGCAACAAGGGATTGCAAAACTTAAGTAAATATAACCGTTGGATCTCCAAATTTTAAAATTCCACCGTTAGATTTCACAAATAGAATTCCGTCCGAACTACTGCTATTGTCCGTTAGATATTTAGACTTCCTCTTTCTTATCAGCCGTTCGATTTTAAAGAAGTGGTATAAAGAATGTTTACGGGGACATAAAAGTAAATGCACTTTTTATATATTTAAAAATCTCATATCTTTTAAACTATATGTCGGATTTTTGTAAATTTTATATATTTGGAAAGCCCTTTAAATTAGTTAAGTAATGAGCACAAATAATGATATCAACTTTTTGTTTTTCAAGTTTTTTTTATATGTCTCCAAATCTTATATGTTTTCTCCTTAAAAGTTAGACATAACTTAGAAAAAATTGAAAAAATCTAGATTAATTTTATAATAAGCTTAATAAAAACTAAAAATACAAAAAAAAAAAACAAATGATTGATTCTTAAGTACAAACAACGACTAATTTTCAAATAAAAAAACCACCAAATTATTTGGAAAGTCAATGGACGAATTTTGAAACGCACGTGCTCATCGTACCTCTTGCTTTTGTATGCATTTTGTACAATTGTAATCGTCCGCATTAATATGTTGGGCGCTTTCAATTTATCTGATATATACGTTGGAGTTTTGGGTATTGGATATCCCAGTCTGCGCCTATGTCCAATGTCATGACTACTCTATATTGTTCAGCCAAAAATCACACAACAAAAATAATCACAATAAATAATAATTACTATGCGGAATACATGATGAGATCAGGCAAAATAAAAGTTTAGGGTTTACCAATTGAGATTTGTTTTCTTCTTATGCCAAAATCACACCTACAAAAATAATCATAATAAATAATAATTACAGCAGAATACATGATGAGATGAAAGAAGAAGACTCCTTGAGAGAGACATAGAGAAACGGGGAGAATGGAATAAGCCATCGCTGCAAAACAAACAATACACACCCATCAAACATAAAACTGAAAAACACGAGGAAAAGTAAATAAAACTACAAAAGCGCAAACCCAAAAAATCTTTTATAGGGGAGACACTGAGATAATCCAATAAAGGCTATTTTTGAAAATAAAAGTCAAAGATAATAAGAATATCAAAGAATTTTATTATTTTTGCTAGCTTATTTAATTATGTCTAGGTTTTATATATATTTTCTTTGACTAATCCGTTAATACATATTTTAGAAAATTTCCCGTTTAAAGATTTGTCTTAGATTTTATAAGATTTTTAGTTATATTACACAAAAAATTTTACCAAACACCTAAACTTACTTTAAATACACCAAAACCAAAAATTATGAGAAAATAGAATAGAAAAATAAAATATGGAATGAACAATATTTAGAAAAATGAAATCTGCTGCATCAATTTGAGTCTTTTTATACTTGAGATTTACTTGATGATGATTCCAAAATCAATTTGAGAGAACTTGATGATGATTCCAAAATCTGAGAACCCCCTCAAAACAGAAATAAAGAACTTAAGGACGACGTAACAGAAATAGATTCATTTGTTCCTACACGATTTAATTAGTATGAAAAACCGAGTTGACTCGGAATCATTCAAGTTCAACAGTCGGTCAAGAAACTAATCAAAAAGATTATACCTGAACTATTGATGGTGATGAGATAAAATTATAGAAAAATTATGTACAGAATCATAATTTTGTTAGCACAAGAATTAAGCTAACAAGATTATGTACACAATCAGTTTTCTGTAACAGTATTACACACCTAAAGACAGTATAGAAAAATCATGTACCCCACAGAACCCAATCTTGAAAATTTATTCAGAAGCTTCAACATCTGTTCTTTCCTGGGGCTTCTTCTTCTAATTCTATAATAATTGAACTACTAATTAATCTAGTTGTTACTATCTAAATCAGTCTGAATCCATTTTTCAGACATTTCTGAACACTTGACATTTTCTTTTACTTTTTTGCTGTTGCTGTTGTGATCTCATACCAGTAGTTGATTTCCATGGGTCAAGAACAGAGTCTCTGTATTTAAGAGGCAATACTTGATTCCTACCTCTTTTTGATTTCACGATTGGTGAAATATCCTCAAAATCTTCATAAACATTAAACATTCTACTATTGTTACTGATTCTCTTGGATTTTCTTCGTTTCATCACAAGTTTCTCATCCCGATTCTTTGTGTTATCTTCCTCGACTGTTTCCTCCTTAAAATCCCCTGAAATCAATCTTGCTGCCTCAACTAGTAAACCCATATACCCTTTCTCCCCATCCGTTTTCTTCTCAACAACCACTTCCTCCATTTCTCCACCTCCTTTCTCTTCAATTTCCGGTGTTTCCAAATCAGTAACCTCAGAAAGCTCTCTCTTTTCTTCTTCTTCTTCTTCTTCAACTTCGATTACATCAACTGCTTTCGATTCACATTCACCTTCATAATTTTTAACCAAATTCGAACCTGAAGTAAATACAACATTATTTTCACCCTTATTAATATAATCTCCTCTTTCTCCTCCTCCTCCTCCGGTTACACCACTACAATCACCGCTAAACCCGTCAGGGCTATCACCGTTAGAATCAAAACAACCCAATCTAATATTTAAATCAATCCCCAAACCTTTTTTCTTTTGATTATCCACAAATTTATTTTCTTTTTCAGACGATCCAGATGAGATTATATGTATAATTCTTTGTAAACACAGTTGTGCTTTTGAACGACCATGTTTGCTATCAGATGCTACTAACAAAGAATTAGAAGAAGAAGAAGTTCTGGTTACCTTGTTTGAAGAAGAACTTTTATCATACATTATCATCGATTGATTCTCAATTTCAAATCCAGTCTTAATGTCTTCTCGCCCCAGTTATGGAACCCTGAATCATCGTCGAGGACTACAACCAAGGAAAAGAGAAAGACTGTGAGAGAGAGATATGAAGAAACTCGATTCCTTGTCTCAGTCTTTTAATAATACCGATAAAGTGGGTGAAATTACTATCCCTGTCCTCGAGACACTGTGATGATGCGGGGTTTTATACGAGGGGATAAACACGTGTCGGGATGTGAATTGGTCTAACAATATTCGGATGTTGCCACGTTTTTTTTTTTTTTTTTTTTTCTTTTAAAGATTTAGTTGTTGTTTGTTTGAGTTCTGGTCTGGGGACCTTGGTGGGTTGGGTATGACAATAATTGGGAGGTGTTTGCGTTGCAGGAGATGATGCAGGAAAGTACTTGTAGCAGTCTTGGTTTATGATGATTGTGATCGATTTTTTCTTTGTTCTTGTGTTTTTAGAGGCAGAGGATAGTTGTTCTGTTTCTTTTTTCTTATTGATGAGACTGGTAAAAGGAGAGAGTTCGGCAGCTGCTTTGCTTTAGAGATGGGGACTCGATTGACTAATTCGTATTCTTCACTTATATTCGTGTTAATTCATCATTCCATGAATTAGAATATTTTTTTGTTCATTTGGTAGGGATAAACGGTGGATATTTTTTTTTGTTTTTGGAGACTAAGAAAAGCAAAATGACGTTTTGACGTGAGATATATTACGTTGGTTCATCATTATCTGACGGTTTGCCAGTTGCACCAGCAGCATGACCGACAGATTTGAGGTATACAGATATGGTGCCATGCCAAGGAGAATATTTTTTTTTAGAAAAGGGCCAAGGAGAATATTATCGATCTCAAACGAACAACCGTTTGATCTGAGAACTCACTAAACCTTGAATCTGAGCTTGTAATGCGTTTGCCAAACGTCACACTATCTATACTACTTTTGAGTAGTACCGGCCTACCGGGGCACATGTTTCCATGGTGAGCTGCTACGACTCTTTTATGAGGCAACTGATGATCCACCGGACCCTTGATTCTATGAGCAGTACAACAAGCTACTGTAAATGGCTATAGATAAATGGGGCAAGGAACTTATAATCCTAGTCTAGTCTATTTTTTTTTTTTTTTTTTTGAAGCATGCTAATTATTTATAGAGAATTAGTTTATAATTTTTCGCGCGTATGTGGTGCCCACTGAGTCGAAAAATAAGATTTGGCTAATGAAGATTGGGATTGCCTGGTCCCATATTTTGGTTGTTGAGTTTCCCGCTTGACTTCCATCTGTCGCGTGATTGGCGGTCAGGTAAATCGCTTGGTTTCCTTCTCGTAGTTGTCTTTGAATGGCGCCATGGATCTCGTTGAATCTAATTTTTATTTCCTCAATCATTCCTGTTATGTGCCAAGGTGGTGGGGTAGAAGATGTGATGAAATGTAGTAGGTTTTCTGAGTCGGTTTCAAAGATAACTCTTGGCCATTGTCTTTCTGTTACTGTTCTTGAAGCTAAGAGCATTGTCCAAGTTTCCGCGGTTAACGCAGTCGTAATTCCCAGTGGTTGTGCTAGAGCTAATAAGGTTCGTGCATCTGAATCTCTGCAGATGAATCCCGCTCCTGCAAATCCTGGATTACCTCTGGCTGCTCCATCTGTGTTAATTTTGATCCAATTGATGTTCGCCATGGTCCATCCTACTGATATTGTGGATAATTTTTTATCTCTTATTGAATGATTAAATTTTGGTATATCTCCTGGAAAAATTGGTGGTGTGGATTGTATGGCTGGGTAGTATTCTTGTTGCAGTTTTTGCGTCCAAGCTAGGATTTCTTGCGAAGATGAATGCTTTTGTTGGTATATAAGATCATTCCTAGCCAACCATAAGGTCCAGAAGAGAAAACAACAAGATGAGATCACCGGTGTTGATGCAGGTTGTTGAAGGATTTTGGGAAATGGTTGTGTTTTGTGTTAATGTGAAAGGTTGGTTAGGATTGGGGTTTCGGGAATTTATAGGTTGATTGAACAATGTGTTCCACGAATTAGTTGTTGCTGGACGATGAATTAGAATGTGACTTGTTAATTCTGGATTTGTGTTGCATCTTGGGCATACGTCTGAGTTGGTCAAATGGATGTGGTGCAGGAGAGTGAAGGTTGGTAGTCCTTCATTGATGGCTTTCCACAACAAAAGCCGAATTTTTGGTGGACAAGGTAAGGTACATATAAATTTGGTAGGCGGTAGTGGGGTGTGCATTGGTTGACCTTGAGATAGACATTTATATCCCGAAGAGGTGGTGTATCTTCCCGATTTTGAGTGTGGCCAGATAATTTTATCTTGGTGGTTATTTTGGGGTAGGTGGATGTTTATGATTTTTGGGATTATCGGATTGGGGAGGGTGCTTAATTTTTCATGATTCCATGTGTTGGAAATTGGGTTTATGATATCTGCTACCAATCGTATCGGGTAGCATTGTGATAGGTCTAGGTTTGGTGAGTGTGGGATCCAATTCGCTTCTATTGGGGTTGATAATCCATTTCCAATACGATGGAATATTAGATGTTGCATGGTAGGGATAATTGCCGCCAGTTGTCTCCATTGACAAACTGGCTGAGGATGGTATTGAGTTAATGCCTTGTAGAATTGGTTGATGATCAAGATATTTTGCACTGAGTATACTTCCGCAGATAGAGTTAGGTTGTTCATGAAGATTCCTTATTCCTTATTCCTAGTCTAGTCTACCTGTACATTCAAAACTCGTGTATAGAATATAAAACTTACAGTTAAAGAGAAAAAACGAGAAACTTTTTTTTTTTTTTTTTTTTAAAAAAAAAACGAGACATATTCAACTCACATGTTATAGCATATACTTCAACAGTTCAACGTAGGAACATAGTCTCATTCTTTTTTTCTTTTTCTTCTAACGATTCAACTGGCACGAAGAATTCGAGTTCACTCAGGTTTATTCAACATTCCGACAAAATTAATCATGAGGCCAAACACCATAGTGCGTAATGTTTTACCTTGGCTAGATTATAACGAAACCAATCATTGAGTGCGGTTGGAAAACGGTAAAGATCAAGTATGTTACCTCTACTATGAGTATATATCAATTGTCTTGTTTTAAATTCCCAAAAAGAGTTTACAAAGAAATTAACAAAATTCAACGCGATTTCTGGTGGGATAAAAACATTGAAAACCCAAAAAAACGTTTATCTTAAAGGTTGGGATACTTTCTGCACATCTCTTGAAAACGGAGGTTGAGGTCTGCAAAAATATTGAACAATTTAATAAAGCTATGTAAGCAAAATTAGGATTGAGACTTAATCAGGACCCTAACTCTTTATGGGGATCAATCCTAAAGGTTGTCTACTACCCAAATACTAACATAATGCACTTGGACCCAACTCCAAAAAGAACTGATAGTTGGATTTGGAAAGGATCAAAATTGGAATCAAACTAATCCAGTCCCACGGTTTTTGGTCAATAGGAAAAGGGAACAAAATCGATATTTAGAACGATTTTTGGATCCCAAACGTTAAGCCTCCTATAGCTAAATCTAATATCGATACGACAAATCTAAACTTGGTTAGTGATCTAATCACTAATGAGAAGAAATGGGACACAACTAAACTTGAATTATGCTTCACCAAACTGTTAACATAATGAAACAACTCCCAATTCAGTCAAATGACATAGAAGATGAAGCAATTTGGCCCTTTCCCGTGACAACAAATTCTCTGTCAAATCTATGTATAATAAACTTAACAATAATGTGCCAGCTAATACGGAATTGAGCAAAAATTGGAATCTGAAAATCTCTCCTTCTATAAAAACATTCGTGTGGAAAATGGCCAACTCGATACTTCCTAATAGTATGCGAGTGCCGGCTATCCTACCACATATAAATATTGTCTGCCAATTTTGTAACAACCACAACGAAACCCTCTCCCATCTGTTCCTAGAACGTCAATTTGTTTCACGAGTTTGGAATCATATGAATTTTCAGATGCATTATGTAAATAACAGAACAAATAATTGTCACGAATGGATAGACAGTTGGTTTAGAGATAGAAATAAAGAGAGAGACAATAGCTTTATAGGTTGGGATGAACTTTGTAGTACTATAAGTTGGCACATTTGGAAGGCTCGTTGCAACAAAGTTTTTAAAAAAGAAAACCAAAACAGCTGGAAAACAGCTAACACCATTGTAAAATTCCTAAATTCTTCGAACCATGTTCAGGATGCTAAAATTACCCAAAGTATGTATTACAATCCATTGCATGATCCTGACCTTAAAATTACCCCATTGCATTGTTGGCATTTTCCAGGTTTATTTAGATATAGAATTAATATTGTTATATCTATGTTTTCCTGATGTTTGTGAATCTTCAATTGGAATGACTCTCATCGATGATGTAGGCAACTGCAAAGTAGCAAGAGGGAACTCCTCGGGATGGAATTCCAGAGAATTGATAAATGGGCATTGGAACTCAGTAGACACCACATAGAATTTCAAAGTGATTCGGAACCAATTCTAAAGCTCCTAATTGGGATGTATGCTAAAGCTAAGGAAGAAAGATTCAAAAATAGTGCTCTTTTTGAGAATCAGAACCATAAACTCTTTAATTTCAAAGTCTCATCTTTTAATCTGGTCAACAGAGCTGATAACTTTTTAGCGGCTAGCATTTCGAAAAAAAATGTAATCAAGATATCTGAAAATGCAGGGGTCTAACAACCACACCCAACAATTCGTTTGGCAATCTGAGAGGACTTACTCCAATAAACTTTCTAGAGAATTATCTAGACAGTCATACTCAATCTAAAGTAAAGTATATCAAAGAGTTTTAATATCTCCGTTTCACAATGTAATCAACAAATCATAGAAATCCGTGAGCTTGATTATTATGTGAAACAACTTGAATGGTACCAAAGACCAATGCGTCTCCAAAACCGGACCTCAAATTATTTCCAAACTTAAAACTTAAAACCATTTTGGAATTCATTTATCCCGCCGCTTTCGGAAAATTTCCCCTCTTTCTCAGTGACCTTAGGACAAAATTTCATCTCTCTCGCTCTGTAAATCACTAACCAATTTTCTTTCACTACACTACTGAACGTTTGATTGGTGATGGCGTAGCATCATATCAACACTGTTTATGGTAAGCTGCGTTTTGATTCACGTCTTTACATCAACTTGTTATGTAAATTTGTTCATCATATTGGTACAAAGTTCGCAAGTATGCTCTAACCTGATCTTGTAGAAACCCTGACAGTACTAATTACTATATGATTTTGGCACTAGAAATTTAGAGGCAGTATACGCCTACACTCTATACGCCTAATTTTTTTGTTGCCTAATTTAGAGTCACGGAACTGATAAACCGATTCTTTCTTCCCTCAATAATTGCTGGTTATTTTGCATTTCTAAAGTAAGTGTAGTTTAAGTTGTTTGATTTCGTATGGTTTTCTTGTTGTTTTGTTTCTGAAGGATAATACAAGTCTCAAATAATCCTTATGAATCACAACCCATCCAAGTCTGGTTGTACATCGCTATGATTATGTTTCGCTTCCAAGGGGAAACAAACATTCAATCTGCGTATTGCGAGGAGCGTCCTGCAGTACAAGCTGCACCCGCTTGCTTGTTGTCTATGTGTTTTTCTGTACCAGTTCTAGATTGGATTTGTGCATATTCATGGTGATCTTAATTTTTTTTGTAATCGTTACAAATTGTTTAATGTGGTCTTTGCCCTTAAAGCCAGCATCTCATGATTGTTTTGTGTCTTCTTATATGTAGATGCAAAGCGTTAATTGGTAGGAAAATCAGCGTTAGCTTTGTTCAGAATGATATCAAGCTGTGGCCCTTCAAAGTAATTCCTGGAATGGATGAGAGACCAATGTTGCAAGTCAATTACAAGGGCAAGGATGTACAGTTTTCAGCTGAGGAAATCTCATTCATGGTTCTCATTAAGACACATGAAACCGCTGAAGATTATCTTGGTTCAAGTTATAGGGATGCGGTTCTTAGTCCCTTACTTTTAATGATTTGCGACATCAAGCTACTCGGGATCTTGGAACCATCGCTTCCCTTAATGTTATGTGAATCCTCGGTGAGCCAACAACAGTTTGTGATTGCTTATGGTCTTGATAGGAAGGAGACTAATCTTGGTTCAAAGAAGGAATATATGAGATATAGGCCTGTTCTGGACCCTCACTTTCATTTCTAGGCCTCTTTTTTTATTTCTTACAAATATAAGCCTCTTAAACGGATTCCATCCACTTTTGTTATCTCAGTCAATTTATCGCGTTGACTAGTCAATTTCTCGTCAAAATATCACTTAAGGATATATCGTGGGTGTGTGGAAATTCCAGAAATAACCTTCATGTACGTGTGTCAGTCACATAAGATATTCCGCCCACGTGTGTCGATCTGGATGGCTAATCTAGAATCCACGACATCTCGATGATTATTAAACGGCCATGATAATACTTCATTGTTGTTATCGACAGACGTGGCATAGCGCGGGAAGGTGTAAGGAACAAGAGAAGAGAGAGAGGGATCGATTCATTTAGTTTCTTCTTCTCTCTTGTTCTTCAGAGAGGGTTTATTCAGAGAGGGTTCTTCAGAGAGTTTTCTTCAGAGAGAAATCAGTGAAACAATGTTTAGATTAGGAGAGATTCGAAGAAGAAATTGAAGATTTTCTACTGGTGAAGATGACGAGACGGAAGAAGCGTTCTACAGAGAGGTAAGAAAAAACCTAATCTGTTTTTAATGTTTCAGTGGTGATTTTAACGTTTCAGTGTTGAACATATTATGGGTTTTGTTTCTAAGGTTGGTCGTGATTAGATTTATTAGGGTTTGTCGGTGATTAGATTTCTAGGGTTTTCTATGTTTATAGATTTTCTCTTTTTGTCTGTTGATTAATGTTCAAATTTGTTTTGCTGATAATGATTTTTCTAGGGTTTCGATAATATGCCATTAATTTCAAAAATTATTTCTTAATTTCAAAAATGGGTTCTGCTGATAATGATTAGTTGAAATTGATTTCTAGGGTTTTTTATGGTTTGTGTGATAATGATTTAGATAGGGTTTTCCAGAATTTGTTTGATATACCTTGTTGTTCTTGTTCTTGATTGTAGAATCAAGTGGTTCAAGAGGTTATAAATGAGGTTGAACAAGACATGTTACCAACCAGAGATATTAAGGTTAAGGATGCAATCAACACTGCAATGTGTTTTGAGTTCAAGGGTTTGTTTAGAGAAGATATGGGTGTGAATCAGTTAAAGTCTAGAATTAGTCATATGTTGAGATTAACAAGTAGGGAGACATTAGACCTTCTTTGGTATGTTGATCCATGTTTACCATTATCCATCATTAATGATAAAGAGTTTTGGTTTTTCTGGGATAATGCACATCAAGATGAAAATGGTTGGATTACACTGTATTTGCAAATAATGCCAATAGATGAGAATGGTGAGATATCTCAGATTACTGCAGAGCCTCCTCCACCTCAGATGACACCCAAAAAGAATGTGACTCCAAAGAATCAAGTCTCTAAGACTCCAACTAAACCAGTTGGTTGTAGCGGTTCAACACCCAAGACTGTAACAAAAAGATTTAAGGATGGCAACACATTAAGAGGAAGTCCAAGAATAGCCAGGATCAAGAAGAAGAATCCTACAACAACATTCATTGATTTAGGTGTTATAGATGATGAACACACAAAACCTAGTGTAGCTAGACTTGAAGAATTGTCTCAACACACAAATGTTGGTGTAGCTGTACTTGAAGAATTGTCTCAACACACAAATGCTAGTGTAGCTGAACAAGTAAATGAGATACCTGTCTTTGGGGAACATTTCAATCATGACTTTTGGGTTCAAGATGCAACACAAGTAGAAGTGGTAAAATATTTGTTTGCAATTGCCCAAGAGTACAAGAAAAGTGATGAGTATGTCCTACACTTAAAGAGTGTAGAAGAAGATGAATGTAATCCTGATGATGACCTGAACAATATAAGAGGGTATGAAAGTGAAGAGAAAGATGACAAGAGTTACAATATGTTTCTACAATAAGCTGAGAATGGGTATCTTTCAGATGGTACTGCAAGTGAGAGAAGTGATGATGGTGCAAGTGATGATAAGGATGCTGAAAGTGATGGTCCGATGATCTTTGAAAGTGATGGTGGTGATCCAAACTTTGGTGAAGTGGAGGTTGAGAATGACAAGGAAGGTAATTCATTGCTTTTGTCTTTTTTAAAACTTTGTTGTGATTTTAGATTTGACAAGGACTAATGCCATTGTCTCTGTGGCTTTGTAGAGGACCATTATGGGGACTTGATCTCTGACAGAGAAGAAGAAGGTAAATTTTCATTAATCTCTGTGGCTTTATTTTTAGTCTTTTGTTTTTCTTCTTTTTTGTTTGTTTGTGTGAACTCTAATTGAATCATTTTTTTTTTGGCATTTGTATCAGAAAGCAACAAAACTAATGGGCTTGAAGTTATAGTATCAAATCATTGCTCTGATTCCAATGTGCCTAAATGTTCAAAGCCTCATGATAACACACAGTTTGAGGAAGACTATGCACATCATTTTAAGGAGGAGGAAGCTGAAGAAATATTCCCTGTGGGAGTTACTTTTCAACAACTGGATCCTTATAGCCTTGTGAAGGGAAGCAAGTTTGTGAGCAAGAAAGCATTCAAGAAGCATTTTAGGGCCTACTGTATGAAGCATAAACACCAGGTTAAGTTAAGTGATTCAAACAACTATAAGATTATGGTGAAGTGCATTCATAATCAGAAGACCAAATGCCATATGTTCATTTATGGAAGAGTTATGAAGGGTGAAGGAAATACATTCACTCTAAGAAGTTGGAATCTGAAGCACACATGCAATGGATATGTTAAAGGGGAGAACAGATGTGCAAATCCAGCATTTGTAGCTGATTGGTACATGGAAAGGTTGGAGACTCTCGGAAATAAAGCCAACATCCCTGATCCCGAGTCATTGGCAAATGAGTTCAACAAAACAATGAAGGTGAACATTAAGTACCATACATCCTGGAGAGCAAGAAACATTATGTTGCAGAAGCTTTATGGTAGCTATGAGGAGCAGTACAAGAAAATTCATGCATTCTGTGAAATGGTGAAGGTAACAATATTTTATTTCTTTTTGTTTGTTAATGTTTGTCTTTAGTTAGAACACAAATGACTTATTACAAATTGTCTTTAGTTTGTTAATATTATATGGCATTAACATTTTTGTTGTAATTGCAGGAAAAAATGCATGTGAGTGTAGCTAGTTTCTCATATGGAAGCACAGACAATACTTTCTTGTCCATGACACTCTGCTTCAAGCCTGCTATAGAAGGTTTCTTGACTGGATGCAGAAAAGTCATTGGATTGGATGCCTGCCATTTGCATGGGAAGTATGGTGGTGTGTTAACGGCTGCAACAGGTCTAGATGGTCAGAATGGTTTAGTCCCTCTTGGTATAATGGTGTGTAGGAATGAAACCATTGATAACTGGAAGATATTTCTCAAAGAATTGAAAGTTATATTGGGTGAAGACTTGCATTTCACGATTATATCAGACAAGCAAAAGGGGATTAGTGAAGCTTGTGACTATTACTTCTGCTTGGATGAGCACAGATTATGTTTCATGTAATATTTTCTTTTGTGTTTTATTTTGTTCTAGTTAAGCTTTTAATAATATTACAACCAATAATATCTCCAATGACTAACCATTACTTGGCTACTTGGCAGTCATTTGATGAAGAATTTCAAGAAGTATTTCAAGTCATTCAGCTTACACACTCATTTCTGGAATGCTTCCAAGTGCTACAAGAAGAGACACTTTCAGGTATGCTCATTTCTCAAAAAATATAATGTAATTACAACCTAGGAGCATTACAAGTATTACAACCTAGATATATATCCATATACAACATGAGTCTGATACTATTTATGTTTATTTTTAGTAACACATGGATAAAATGGCAGCTGAGGATGAACAAGCTGCAATGTATATCATGGATCAAAGACCTGAATGCTGGTCTAGGTCTCATTTCTCAAATGATATCAAGTGTGAGCACATTAACAATAATTTTTCAGAATCTTTCAATAACATGGTCAAGAACATCAGGAATAAGCCTATCATTACAATTGGACAAATGTCTACTAAACTGGTGATGGGTCTTTCTTCAAGGGGAGAAATTAATGTGAAAAGTGGCCAGATGGTCAGTTAGTTCCAAAGGCAATGAAGTTGATTACAAAGATGCATGACTTAACTCATCTGTTTGAGTTAATTGGAGCTGTAAGGGGAAAGGTGTATGAGGTCAGGAGTGTTCATGAGGCTGTGTTTACTGTGGATCTTCCCAAGAAGACATGTAGTTGTTTGCAGTGGCAGGCTGACAGCTGAGGGGATTTCCCTGTCAACATGATGTATGTGTTTTGACACCTTTGAGACCAAACTGGGCTGAGTAAGTCACATTCTGTTTTCATTTCTCTCTTTTCATTCCTCTGTTTTGATTTCTTACGTTCCTTTTATTTTTCCTTGCTCAATCTTGTAAACTGATAATTTTTGGATCTGCTTGTTTGATTTCATATTGTAGCTACTGTGACCCCGTGTATAGTGTGGAATATTACAAAAAGACATATGCTCCAGAGTTTGAACCACTGTCAAGTGAAATTGATTGGGTAAGAGCATTAGTTTTATTGTATTAAAAAGAAATTATATTGATTATTGTGCAATAAATATAGCATAATAACAAAGATTCTTTTAGGGTTTCATACATGCTTTATATAGTACACAACCTTTAAGGGTTTCATATCTTAACTCATATCTTTTCTTTATTTCTTTGTGCAGAATATACTGGTAGAGTTTATTAATCCTCATGTTATCATAAGTGTTAGAGCATTGCTCGGTCGAACTCGCATGCGTTTCTATCTCAAGCATGTTTGTCAATGTTAGTGATCAAAACTATAAGTATTGATTTCTAGTCTACTATAGCTAAGTCTCGGACTAGGATAGAAAGTGTAGTTGATCTCAATAATTCCATGGAAATCATCATACAAGACGAAGGACTAATCAAGGAACTGGTGGATCTTCATCGACTAAAAGGTATGTGGAGACTTGAACTTATCTATCACTCAAAAGTATATCTACTCTATCTCATATTTTGAGAAAAAAGTCGTTTTGCTATATAGACTTTGATTATATACATTTGCTATTTCGAGCCGAGTTTAACTCACCAATCTATTTCTCGAAATATGTGTTGGTAAGCTTTTGATTTGGCCAAGTTCATCTTTACTTAGTGACGAAAGTCATGTTATGTTTCAATCACTTTGAAAATGGCTTTGAGGAAAAATGGTTTGTGAATAACAACTATATAACGTCCTCTAAGAATGATTCAATGATTGAAATAGGAGTTTAGATTATATAACCAATGTTGGATATAAGCATTGTGTGGCAACACATATATGTATAAGTCCTTTTTCCTTGAACCGAAGTTTGCGAACTTTGTTGATCAAGAGAACCGGAAAGTGTCAATCAATGTAAATCAACAACCAAAGGTTGGATATTCTAATTGATTGATCTTAACGCACAACCTGTGATATTTCAATTATATAACATAATATAATGCGGAAAAGAAATAACACAGACACATAATTTTGTTAATGAGGAAACCGCAAATATAGAAAAACCCCGGGACCTAGTCCAGATTGAACACCACACTGTATTAAGCCGCTACAGACTCTAGTCTACTACCAATTAACTTCGGACTGGACTGTAGTTGAACCCTAATTAATCTCACACTGATTCAAGGTATAGTTGCGTTCCTTACGTCTCTGATCCCAGCAAGGATACTACACACTTGATTCCCTTAGTAGATCTTACCCACAACCAAGAGTTGCTACGACGTAAAGTCGAAGACTTGATAAACAAATCTGTCTCACACAGAAAAGTCTATAAGATTGAATAAATCTGTCTCCCACAGAAATACCCAAGAGTTTTTGTTCCATCTTTTGATAAATCACGGTGAACAAGAACCAATTGATAAACCGGACTTATATTCCCGAAGAACAGCCTAGTATTATCAATCACCTCATAATAATCTAAATCGTATGATGGCGAAACTAGATATTGTGGAATCACAAACGATGAGACGAAGATGTTTGTGATTACTTTTATCTTGCCTATCGGAGAAATTAATCTCGAGTCAATTATTTCGATTGTACTCAATACGATAGAATCGAGCAAGATCAGAATACGCAACTACAGGAGAATAGTTGGGTCTGGATTCACAATCCCAATGAAGTCTTTGAAGTCGTTAACCTACATGGTCTCGATAGAAACCTAAGTTTAAAGGAGAATCTACTCTAGTTATGCAACTAGTAACACATAGGAGGTGTGGGTATTAGGTTTCCCAGTTGCTAGAGTTCTCCTTTATATAGTTTTCAAATCAGGGTTTGCAATCCAAGTTACCTTGATAACAAAGCATTCAATATTCACCGTTATATAAAAAACCTGATTCAACCAAGCTAATATCTTTCAACCGTTAGATCGAACTTAGCTTGTTACATACAAATGAAATGTACTCTCATTTAGGTTTATGTAACCGTACCCAAACCATGTTGGTTCACAAATAGTTAACCGAGGTTAATCATATGATCACTCTCATATCAACCTTATTCATCTTAACCATAACTAGTTCAAATGACTCAAATGAAACTAGTTGAAGAACCGTTCAATTGCTATATTCTCATTGAAGTATACAAGGACATAGTTGAAGCAAAATCGGTTTGATTCACTCGAATCAATACATGAACATTATATCCACGGTTTGCAAAGATTGCATTCCTTATTTTATAAATGTTTAGGTTCATGTACATGACCGATTTTAGAGAGTAACCACTTAAGTATGCGTACGGGTATGCGTACTTAAGTAATCGGATTTGAGTTTGTTTTGGTTTTCAAGCTCAGCAGAAATTCACGGACGTGAACTTACCGCCAGTAATTGTACGAGTACGCATACTTTGGTAACTGGTTTTGGACTTTGAACTTTTCGCCAGTCTCCATCAACCATGTAGTACACACACAAGTATGTATACGTTTGGTTCCCGGTTTTGGACTTATACACAAATGTGCGAACACACTATATGCTATATCCAAAGATGGGTACATGATTCTAAGATCTTTATTTCAATCATTGAAACATTCTTAGAGGATGACAATAGCCGTTTTCACACACTATTAGCATCAAAGCAATTTTCAAGATATTGAAATAATCATTATCGAAACATTACACGTCTACACCAAATAATTGTGCCACACAAACCATGTAAGATGTTACTCGGCAATTTTCTCATGATATAAGATGAACTTGGTCGAAGTGAAAGCTTTCCAACACATATTTCGAGAAATATGTAAGCGAGATAAACTCAGCTCGAAATCTCAAATGTGTATATAGAAAACTATATCTATACATAGGCTAGAAACTAAGCTCAACTACACAATCTATGTCCTAGTCCGAGACATCTATACATAGGCTAGAAATTAAGACTTATAGGATTGATCACTAACATTGACAAACATGCTTGAGATATCAACGCATGCGAGTTCGACCGAGCAGTGCTCTAACAATATCATCAACTCCATTTGTATGGATGAGAACTTAACCAATTTGATTTAGGATTTCTCAACAAATCCTGAATACAAACTGGATTTTGTATTATTCTAGCTACTTCTTCAGTATAGTTTTTTGGGTGCTTATTTTCCTATAAAAAAAAGAATAGATTATAATGTAACCCAACCACCAGGGTTAATTAACCTTCACTCTCATTCCTCCTAAAATCTTACTATTTACAGAAAAACTTTTTATTTTCTTTTATCTTTTGGTTTAGTACGCAAATATAATTACGATTTAGTCCACCAAAGTTTCCATATTTCAAGAATTTTTCAGCCCCCTTGATATACTTTTCGGGCTCCGCTATTGGGCATTGTTTTGCTCAAATTTTGTGAATCCCTTCGATTGGCTTTAGGATCGGCCGATATGGATATATCGAGAATATGAAATTCATGGAGTATCATACTCGATTTGGAAATGAGTAATATGTTATACTCGAATTCAAAATGAGATTAATAACTATTTCGTACCCATCAAACTGAGTATGAAATCATATCCATTCTCAAATTGAGTATGAAGTCATAACCATTCTTAAGTCGAGTATGATATGATTTAGGAGTGATCCAATTAAGAATCGGCCAATGTGGACATACATAAAGATGGATTGTGGACATACATAAAGATGGATTGTGCTTCATGATCTTCAACACAAAATCAGCCGATGTAGAGATTCACATCAATCTATTCTGGGTAAGAGTAAATTGTGATTATTTTCGGTTTTTCTTTTAGGTTAAAATTGGTCGATATGATTGTCAATATGGACCAATTCTAGAGTATAATCTTTCAAAATCGATTTATATACCAACTCTTTGTATAATCTTTCAAAATCAATATATACCAACTCTTTGTGTTCCTCGTAAATGAAGAACATCAAACCTCATACACGTGTTATCGTATCGCCTATTCTAGTTCGATGTTCTTAAAAAAAAATCGATCTTTCTCATGTCTTTTCATGTTCTCAATATTCATTAACAACAATTAATTTACAACTAACACATTTAATTCACGTTAGCACATTGGTATGTGATTACTTCAAAATAACCCTATTTTTTTCTTTTAAAGGTAGGCCTCAAATAAACGAGATATGCCTCAAACTAGCTATGGATTTTAATGACGAGAGATACAAATCTTTAAATTTCAAGTATCCTTTTTGTGCAATGGCAAAGGCCAAAACGTAGCAGCAAAAATCCCACAAAACCCATCTTGAAAATTCATTCAGAAGCTTCAACATCTGTTTTTTCGTGGGGGTTCAACTAATAATTTATATATTTACAGGGGGTTAGTCCATGGGTGAGTTGGGGGGAGTTTAATGTATTGTGAATTTTGGGGATTTTGAGGGAGTGTAAGAGAGTGTAGGGAGTTTGAGAGAGTTTGGTGTTTTGAGTTTAAGGAGTTTGGAGACTCTTCCAAAATCTCTACTCTTTTAAGAGATTTGTAGTGAGGCAAAAATACACTGTAAACTCCCCAAAACAACTAACTCCCTAGCATTCTAGGGTTTTACCACTAACAGGGAGTTCAAGAATTTCTTTCAAACTCCCCCACGACTAACGGGGGTTTTCTAGGGAGTTTGGGAGACTCTTCTAAACTCTCCCATGACTAACGGGAGTTTTGAGAGACTCCTTCAAACTCCCCTACAACTAACAGGTAAAAACCGAACTACACTCAACTCCCCAGAGGACTAACCCCATGTTAGTTTATTAGGGCATTTTGGGCTATATGGTGGATCTTTGGTTGTAAGCATGTAAAATTTTAACCAATAACCAAATATGTTAATTGTAATTCAATCTCGACCAGGATGGCTGAGATCTCACAGAAATTATCGGTTTTGACACTCAAGCGAGACACTATACCGGCAATACGGTAATTTGACCGAAAATCTCTGGTGAAATGACCCGAGCCGAGATGACAGAGACGAGAGTGATGATGACAATTTACCAAAAGTATGAAGGTAGTTTAGAAAATTGATGAGAGTGGAAATGGTAATTAACCTAAAGTAGAGGGTAGTTTAGAAATTTAACGAAAGAAAATAATTAAATCCGTAAAATGACTTCTCACTCGATTTTTGTTAGAGGGAGAGCAAAAAGAGATCCGAGGAGAGCGAAAATCGTGGTCAACTCGTTAACTAGGTCCAGTTTTATATTTTTATGCAAGTCGGACATAGTTACCCTTACTAAACGCACATACTTTTCGCACACACTCGCCATTAGCGAAAATTAACCTAATCCACTCTTCTTTCTCGTTTCTTCTTCTCTGCAATGTCTATTTCTGTCCTCAGTCCTCACCCAAACTATCTTTGAACTTGTTTTGATTTGTAACAACTATACTAAGATTCACCAAACAAACAAAAGACAACTTACGAGTATTCTATTTTTTTTTATTAATAACGAAAAATTAGGTTTGGATCCATAATCAATATCAACTTGATTAGATTTCAAGCTAATGAACAAAGAGGTCAAAGTGAATATTTAGATTAACTTAATCCTCCTAAATAAGAAGTAGGATTCCCAACTCAAATTAATTTTCCCTTTAAGAACTCTTCCACTTCCTTTCACGAACAGAGAACGAAAAACATGATTGATTTTACCGATCTAGTAATTGTATTCTTACTCAAATGATGATCAGTAGGTTTATCCAAGGATAGAGATTTCTTCAAAATACTATCAATTGTTTTTTAATTGGCAAAGAAAACTGTTTTCGCCAAACCTTTTTTTCTTTCACGAAACTTCGAATCCAGATTTTGTAGGGTTAACATTAGGGAACGAGTGGGTGTTCCAGGTGATAGTAAGAAGACAGAAGGGGGTTAAGCATTTTTATGTAAATCGTGGGAAGAATCTGGGTGTCACTCAGGGTAATTTTGTCCGATCCATGTAAATTTATAAAATCGGACCTAGTTAACGAGTTAACCACGATTTTTGCTTTCCTCGGATCCGTTTTTGCTCTCCCTCTAACAAAAATCTCTCACTCACTCTCGGATTTAACTTTGTATCTATCTTGGGTTTTCTTATATTTAAATTATTTTTTTTTAATTGAATGCTGGTTTCTCTTTTTTATAAAAAGAAATTAGTAATATCTCCTTATTACTTTAATAGGTGCAAAAAAACCTTTGGTATAAATTTCATCGGAATTTCGATGGTGATCTTTCCGGTAAAGTTGTACCAATGCCTCGGTTACAACCAAAATAGACCGACACCGAGATTAACCTTAGTTGATAACGAGAGTCTACCTACCAGCAAACTAAATTAAATTATTCTTGATCGGCAAAAATGGTCATAATCGTCAGCAATGCATTTGGCACTTGAATTTTTATAATATTGTACTTTTGGATATTTGGGATGAAATCATATGACATTGCCTCCATTAATATTGGATAAGGTATCGCTAGAAAACAACATTCGTAGTCTGTTGAGTTTGAGTTGATGTACATTATCCATGAGCTAGTATATTTTGTCTTTTTTTTTTTTAATATATAAAAACAGGGCTAGCCCTGGAGATTACATTCCATAAGATCTAGGATACGGTAGGTGAAACATGTTAACCAAAAGAGGGGTTATCTCACCCGTACCCCAATGCTCACTGAGTTGTTGACTTGAACATAAGTCTGCCAATCTAACCGCATATAAGTTTTCCGAAGCCGGAATCAAACTGAAAGACTGTAGTTCCTTAATACATAGACTAAAATTACTACTTTTGCCTGCATGCACCATTTGGGATTCTGACTTTACTTTTATCAACAGAGATCTGGTAGCTTCGAGAACTTTCACAGTATCACATTCCAACTGAACTTTAGGAAGATTCAGTTGCCGTAACCAATGGATTGTTGTAGAAGCCTCCATCTCCTCTACCTCCTCTCCTGAGCTTCCTGCGATGAATTTGCACCTTGCTCCAAGATAGTTTCCTACATAATTAGAGATCATTAGAGACAAACCCCCATTTTGATTATCATTATTAAGACTAAAAGACATAGATAATTTTGTAGTTCCTAGATTAATTTCAACAGGCTTTTGAGAACTGTTAATCAGTATATCTCCTTCCTGTTCATTTATTCTCATTCCTCTCCTAGTTACACATAGCATCCTAATTATGTTATCACTTGCCCTTTTAGAGGAAAGCTTTATTTTCCTGAAAACTAGATCACATCTTGATCTCCAAACTTCCCACACTACAATGGCCATTATGTCTGACCAATGTAAGGGACCTAACAGCTTAAATTCCTTTCTTTCAAACCAGTTTATCAACCAAAAATGGAAGTTAAGCTTCCCATTCATCACAGTAGAAACATTGAACCCAAGAAATGCATACACAGATAAAGCAAAACCGCATAACATAAAGAGATGGGTTAGAGTTTCTTCCTGCTTCCCACACAAGGGGCATATTTTGTTGATGTAAGGTAGAATCTGTGCTATTTTCCCATTTAACGGCAGGATCGAATGAACACATTTCCAGATAAAAGTTCTGATCTTTGGCGGTATATTTTGTCATCTGTTGTGTCACTTTGGGTTCTTAATTCGTTGCTCATACATAATTGTTCTAGTCTATAATTTTTTTTGTTTAACCCCCCTCAATATGGAGTTCTGGTTCCGGCCACTGAGACTGAGTTCTTATACCCGAGTGTCCAGTTCTTTTTTATATGATTGTTATTCGACTCGATTAACACCATATGGTATCAAGGCCGGGACCTGTTTGCATATTCCAGCAAGAATATACTGGACACCGATTAGTAAATTTTCTTTGTAGTAGTCAGTGCATATTGCTAGAAAATTTCAATTTTCATAATGGAAAAAAAAAATGATAGTAAATATGATCACTTAACTTACTTGCCGGTGTCCGCAACTTCTCACTGTCCTAGTTATTAAAAGTCTACTAAAAGTGGACGTATGCAAATGAAAGATTGCCGATCAATAATTCGGTACATTTGGTTATCTAAAACTCAGTTGGCACACCCAGAATTCATCCCTTTGTTTATATCAAGATATAAATAACCAAGACACTGAACTTACAATACGAAATAAAGCCATAAATTCCACAACTCTATCTCTAATCTTTCCGAATCGAATGAACAAAGCTATATGATCACGGTTATGAGGGTTTGTTGTGTCGGAGCAGAATTTCTCATGAATTTCCCCCCAATAACTTTGAATCATAATACCACTCATTCTTCATTCTTCACCCCTCTTTGGATAGTATAGTATGTAGTTTCTGCAAAGAGAAAGATCTTCATCTAGAGTAAATTTAGGAGTAGTAGCTGCCATTTTTAGAAGATTTTGAGACAAAATGTTAACTATGAGACACATATTTATACCACTGAGGTGTATAACGGCTATAAAAATAGTCGTTACTTGAAATTTGTGTCATTCAAATTTCAAAATACATAGTTCGGTTACATAAGAAATGCATCGCCAAAACCGAACTCATAGGTTCGGTTGGTTCTGTAAATCCAAGGTAACCGAACAGTGCAAACCACCAAACTGCAAAGTTACAGTGTAATATTCGGTTACCTGGTAAATCATAGCAGGTAACTGAACTTAGGAAAATTATCTCTGATTTTTGAGCTCCACAGTGTAATGTTCGGTTACCTGCAAAATAATACCAAGTAACCGAACATTACACAGTAACTTTTTAAAATTTTGTTGTTGTGAGTTCGGTTAGATTTCAAAATCTGCGAACCAACCGAACTTGTGGACCACCAAGTTCGGTTATCTGCAAAATAATACAAGGTAACCAAACATTACACTGTAACTTTTGAAATTTTCTTGTTGTGAGTTCGGTTAGATTTAAAATCTGTTAACCAACCGAACTTGTGGACCACCAAGTTCGGTTACTCGTAAAATAATACAAGGTAACCAAACATTACATCAGAACTTTTGAAATTTTCTTGTTATGAGTTCGGTTAGATTGCAAAATCTACGAACCAAATTAGAAAAGCTGAGTACGGTTGGCTGCAAAAATTGCAGTGTAACCGAACTAAAACTACACTAAGGTCAGTTTATGAACCCATAAGTTCTTGCCACCTTTTTTTGGTGTGTAAATCAATACAATCTCAGAACTTCGAATTTTTTTGTAGGCGAGTTCGGTTAGATTTCAAATTTGCGAACAAACCGAACTTAAGAACATCCGAGTTCGGTTGTTTACGAGATTTAGTCTACTAACCGAACTACCTAATTGTTTCTTAAAAATTTGAATGTAATGAAACACTTAACCGTCAAATAGCTGAACTAATCCCTTAAAACACAAATTAAAAACCAAATTATGAAATTCATTTACTAATCCACATAACTAAATGTTGGAAGCACACGAACATAAGAAAACAAACTACCAAATCTACAATAAAAAAGTCTTCAAAATATAAGGAAACAAACTACCAAATCCGCAATAAAAAAGTCTTCCAAACATAAGAAAACAAAGTATTAAATCCACAATAAGTTTTCTAAACATAAGAAACCAAAGTACTAATTGTTGCAATCACTCATTTACCACGACCACTACGAGAAACTTTTCTTCTCTTGCGTTTAGGATATTTAGGTCGTCATTCGTCACTAGGAGTGTCATCTCCAATGCTTTGTTGTTCAACCATCCGACTTGAACCTTCCCCTTCTCGGCGACTCCTCTTCGACGGCATGGTCTGGCTTGGATCAACCTGGATTGTATCGACAAGGTTGGGATTAAAAACATTAGTCCATTGGTTGTAGAGGTCTGTTTATTGTCGAGTGTCCATCGGCTCTCCACTCCGGATTTTTGCCATCGTTTTCTTCAACAATTTAGCACTTGCCTTCACCTTTTCTCATCAAAAACATAAGTAACTATTATTTTTCAATACTTTATAACATTTTGAAAAACAAAAATAAGAGTAAATATCTTACCGCCGAATTCCACAAGATCAAGGCCTCATCACCGCACATAGGGGTATGCTTCATAGTTTTCTTAGCCTCTTTCTCCATTGCCGTCGCTTTTGCTTTATCATCACGAGCTTGTTGGACACTGTTTATTACACGAGGATGATAAAAATGTTCATACCATTCCATATATCCCTCGTTAGCGGCATTTGGCTCATCAAACGAATCTTGTAACTCTTCAACTGGAACAAGATAATCCACAAAGTTCTTCCAGTGGTCCACTGATGGAGCATGATCGTATTTGGGAGAGAAATTCTTCTCGGTGTTCTTAGTTCCATACTTCTTCACCTTGAAGTTGAAGTTTTCCACTTGTGGAACACTTTGGACACAAGAAAGTTGTCTTAATACTCTTCGAGGATTATACATTGTACAACCTCCAGGATGAATTATAAGCCGCAACAGGTGAGAAATCAATAACCTCAACATCCTCCTCGTCTTCAACTAATGCAATGGTGTAAGGATGGAAAACCACATCTTCCAATGTTAACTTATCCAATGTCTCCCTCAACTCCAACACCTATTTTTTCTTATTCTTTTCCTATGAGTTCAAAAATCCATATTTACCAGCTGTAGGCTTCCCATAAGGCCAAGGAGTGTGAGCATGAGACAATTGCAGTTTAGGGAAGTGGTCGTACACCCAAACCTATAAGAAGAGGCAACAAATAATACATTCGCAATATGATTAGTAACAATACACATTCATTCACTTATATATTGAAACACACAAACGATAATTTAACGGGGTACCTGAACAAGGGTGTATAAGCCTCCAAAATATAGACTCTTAAGCCTCGAAACTTTTCTGAGTTCCTCTTGAACGAATGAAAGAACCGCAATGCCCCAAGAGTAGTTGTTCACCTCATTACGGGGTCAAATAGGCTGGAGGTAATGAGCATTTACCACGTGACCTCGAATCGGGGGGAAGAAAATGGTTCCTAGTTGATATAACAAATAAGCAGTCACATGGTGCTTAATCTTCTCCTCTGTCATCACCAACTTTCCTTCAGCAACCAAATCTTTCGTCCCTGAAAACTCATCAAACAAGGTTTTGAGCTTGATCTTTTTCAACTTCTTCTTGTACGTGCGGTCTTCCTCAAACTCATTATACTCATCACCTTCCTTAGGCTCTTTGTTAGCTCGTCTAAACTCACATTGTGCCTTTTTATCGCTCCATCCTAGACACCTTTCGACTAGCTTTTCAAGAAGTTCATAACTCATCGAGGGATCGTAGCCATCTCGAACACTTGTTCCCGTAATTGGTAGGGCTGTGATTCTAAAACAATCATCCGGAGTTATTGCCATCTCACCAAAAGGTAGATGAAAGGTATCCGTCTCTGGATAAGACCTCTTGGCAAATGTAGTAACAGTGACAGCATCAAATTTTTGGTGCGCATGTTGTATCCCGTTCCATAGTACACAATCAAATACCGCCAAGCGGACCTCATCACACTCATTTTCTATATTCCATATCTTGTTCTTTTGACGTTTCAAAACACGAGCATCATTGTTATGATCCTACAAAAGCAACATCATATCTTATATACTAATATATATAGAAAAGAACAATATACGTCAAAATATAATAAAATGACTGAGAAATCTTGATGGTTAAGATTGAACCATACCTTTGTCGCAAAGATCTTGGCAGCCCATGAGTTATTGTAGCCCATCAATACCTCCCCTCCATCTCTTGGAGTACCAAAAGTTGGCTTCTTTGGAGGCAAACAAAAATTGTCATCAGGAATGTATGAATATCTAGCACAAGGCTTTTTAGGCGTCTTTCTAGGTTTCTTTCCCACTATTTATACTTGTGTCTCTTCCTCTTCGTCTTCCTCTTCATCCAAGTCCTCCTATGATTCATCATCATCCTTATCTCCATCTTCCTCATCTTTTTCACCGTCATCATTGTCACCCTCATTTCCTCCTCCTTCAGCTGGTTCACCATCATTGGGACCCTCATTTCCTCCTCCTTCAGCTAGTTCGCCATCATTGGCACCCTCATTTCCTCCTCCTTCAGCTTGTTCACCTTCTTCACCTTGATGATGTTCTTGACTGCCCATCTCTTCCACGATCTCTTCATTAACTTGTTGGATTACGTTGTCAAAATTATCTCTATTAACACCATCTTGGATGACAATACCCGGTAATGACCCACCTCTATACTTAGCATTTTTGGTTCCACAGTTACCGACATCATAATGTACTTTGCCTCGAGGCGTGGGAGTTCTTAGATCTTCCAGTAAAGGTTGGTTTGATTTTTTGCCTCTTCCACTAATCAAGAAAACAAAAGATATTAGCTTAACCGCTAAATGATTCACTAAATCATATGCAACATAAGGGTTCTCGGCATAATAGTTCGGTTACCAAAGGTTTTTTACGAACAAACCGAACTCAACATTGGTCAATGTTAATGAAGAGTTCGGTTTGTCAAGGTTTTTTGCGAACAAACTGAACTCAACATGTATCCAACTACTGAAGAGTTCGGTTTGTCAAGGTTTTTTGCGAATAAACCGAACTCAACATGTATGCAACTCAACATAGTTGGACAAGTTCGGTTAAATTGAAACTCAACATATTGGGAAAAATAGCATAGTTCGGTTACATTAAAAAAAATTTTCTTCTAGTAAACTTCGGTTACTAAATAGTTTTAGATTTTTATGCGAACAAACCGAACAAAATAACACAGTTCGGTTACATAAAAACTCAAAATAGCGGGCAAAATAGCAGAGTTCGGTTACATGTGAAAAAAAAATTGTTGTAAAATTGGTTAAGTTCGGTTAGAAAAAAAGTCTTAGGCTTCTTTATGAACTAAGCTGAACGGGAAGTTCGGTGACCTAGTTTTGAATCATATAGAACCGAACTGATTCTTCGTGTTCTTCCTTTCGGGAAGTTCGGTTAACAAACTAGGTTTTTTTAAAAATTCGTCATAATTAGAACAATGACTTTGTAACTTCCATTTGAACCCTATTTTGATGATTTCTATTCAATTGAAGCAATGAAAATCATATTAAAAGTTATGGGTTTGTTGGAAAATACCCGCGGATTGGTCCCATGGCAGAATCAGGCTTCGACTTGCGTCTTTGATACTCGATGATGCCTCTAACTTCCGGTTCCACTTCTTCCTCAGTTTGAACTTGTTTGTGATGTGCTAGATGTCCTAATGGGGGACCTGTTCCTGGGAGTCTTTTGGTTTGCTTTCGAAGAACCATTCTTATACTCGATTGATTAATCGACGATGAAAATTTTATGAATCGACGATTAATCATTGAAGACGATGTTGAAAGGAAAAAAAAGAAGAAGAACAGAAGACCCAAAACTTGTTTGGGAGGCGGTAGGGTAGGTCTGATTTTTTTGTTTTTGTTAATAGATTATATTAGGTTAATAATCTAAAACCGTTTTAGTGATAATCTTAATTAGGGTTTGGGGGCAAATTAGTAATGTCCACATTTTAAGACATCCCTTATAAATGTAGGGTAGATGGCCTTATAAAACAATGGTTCCCCAAATATATCATGGTCCCAAAAAAAAAAAAAAACGGATCTTTATTTTTCCACTTTACTATCTGAATCTGCTTTACAGTTTTCATAGTCCAAGATTTTTACACACAATTTCTCTCACTCTCTTAAACCCTAACTCTCTATACTCGTAGATTCAAGCAAGTTCTATTTAACCATAACCCCAATTTCGTGTTCCTTCTGAAATCGAACAACAAACCCTTATTATGGATTCTTCAAATTTTACTTCAGAAATCGAAAAAGATAAAGTCTTTGACTTTAGTCCTTCACAAAACTCTCTACAACAAAGCCGTGCAATGTCTAAATCGATCAAGATGAAGTTAGTCTAGGAATTGATCAAGAAGAAGAAATGTGAAACAAGTATTTTCTGGGGGGGTTTCATGTTAATTCTCCCATCACTGCTGATGATGACAATTCTTCTGTATTAATGGTGGAGATGAAGAAGATAGAAGATACTGATGAACCCATTTCTCAGTTACAAGATGTTGTCAAGAAGAATCAAGAACCAGTGGGCAAAGGTAGTAGTACTCAATTGGAAGATTCATTCATTGCTGAAACCAATAAGATAAATCTTCTGAAGATGTAATAATGGAATCATCAGTTCAAGATTCTTCAGCAAAAGAGGAGGTATGTCAGGTTCATTCTTTACCCCCCTCCATGTCTCACTATAAAAATGTTGTATCAGAAAGTAGTAGTAGAATGGAAGATGCTTATTGGATATTGTTTTCATTTGTTAAAATCGCATGATGTTTGCTTTTGGCGGCATGAAGCAGATGTAGTTCATGCCTTGATACACATAGTACATTCTTGGATGTATGTTAGATTAATAGCTTCTGGCTCTATTGGGTTAAATATTGGTAGAAATAGGTTAGATTAAGGGCATTTGCTGATACTCAGATACGTACCACTGCTCCTGTACATTAGCAGACTTTGGCATCACCTAATTCCTCCTTACAGAACTCTAATTCCATCAATCAACATGGAGAGCGAGGTGTTAGTATGTGCACTGTGCCACTTTCATGTTACGACTCTTCATCTTAACATTGGTCTTATTGATGAGAGTCCTGCTACAAATAGAATAATTACTGTAAAGGAGCATGCTTCAGTTCAGCTTAACATTGGCCATATTGATGAGGTTGTTATAATCTCTCTCGCTGATTGTTGTGCTGTTAATGCTAATTGAGTTACTCTTTATTAGACTTTGATGAGCTAGTTAAGGTGAATTTTCGAATGTGCATTGTGAGGTTTAGTGGCTTTATAAATACAGCTTTAAACAGCCATGGGCTAGTTTTGACTACCTATCAGAAACATGTGCTAAATTAGGGTGTTGTAGGTTCAGATCACATTGATCTTTACCATGGCATGAGATGGAAGGTTATCGGGCAATCAATAATGTTTAGTGGTCACATTGGCTTTAGCATTAGAAATTCAGAATAGTAGCACATGAAACTTAGCAGGTAGTAGACTTAAGACACACCATTATCTACTAATGCACAAAAGGGAATGAGCAATTTGTAAGCTAAAGACCAGGATATCAATAACGTTCAGTTGCAATTGGGATGGTTGACCAGAAAAGTATATTACTTTTGTGTGTGAAAGCGTTACTACTCGTTGAACTATTAAACTTGTATTCTTGGAAAGGTTCAAATGTTAATTATTGAAAATAAACATTTGAACCACAAACAGAAAAATCAGAAAAACTTTACCAAGAAAACTGTGCTTGACAAACGGTCTGATCTGATATGTCTCATATGGATGGTGACTTGCCCTTTGGAAATCTATGGGCTATAAAAAAGAAAAAAGAATGATGTGGATATCGGATTTGTTTGTTTGTTTCGTTAAACAAAAATGTCACAAAGTTCAATTTGTGGTATATAGTGGATCCAATCAGACGCTGAGCAAGTAGTCATCCCATCAAATGCACATCTGTGTTTGATGAGGCTTAAAAACTGTAGTCTCTTTTCTAGTCCTTCAAAGCTTTAAATTTTTTCTAACTTTTTCTGTTTTCTAATTTACTGTGTAAATTCAGCTTTAAACAGCTATTTTTCTTGAAGTGTGAAGGAGTAGAAATTTCTTGAGCATGTGGTTCTAGTAAAGGCATCTGTAGGCAATAATGGTCCCTACCATGAACTTAGGGAGAAAAAAATAGCCAATGTTATAAACTCAAAAGTCTAATGATGTTACTTGTTTGTCGAACAATTCGTCTTTTGATGGATTCCTTACGGCTATTTTTTACTCTTTACGGCTCAGTTGCATATGTGATTTAGGTTGTCAATTTGATGAGCATCTATATGTTACTACTCTTCATCATGTCAGTCCCTGTTTTGCTTTATTTGCTTTCTGCTGGACCTCAATCCTGCCATTATCTTTTAACATTAGCTAATATTCTTCAGGGTTTCCAATTGAACTGCCTATACTGATAGGAGGGATATGACATACTTACTTGCAAATAAGTTGACAACCGAAGATTCATTTAAGCTCCCATGAGTTAATATGATATCTGGGTTTTGCGTTTAAGTAATGCATGATATCTGATGATACTGTGTCATCTCTTTAATGTCGTGTTTGTTGCCATCGTCTTCTATCTTTCTTCATTGTCCCAGTTACATCACAACTGGATATTGTTAAGAAAAAAGAACTTGCTACACTGAAATGCTATGAATGGATATAATTGCATCATTAGTTTCTCTTTTCTTTTTAATTATTTTGGCAAACGCAAAGTGGCTGCTCACCCAGCATGCTGCATATAGAACATACATATGTGGTTTCCTTTCTGCTTAAAAGACTTTGAAGACCTGAAACAACGTGTGATCTTAACTGAGGAATGCGGGTATCACTCACGGCACACAACTGTGTGATTAGGATCTCGTGTACTAGTTTGAATGAAGGCTCATCTTGCGCCTTGCAGTAATTCATCAATGTTAAGATATAGGTTCAAGTTAAAATGGTGTGACGCTATGGTAAAAGGCAGTCTGTTTGTGGATTCTTTTCCATGGACGGTCTTCGTTAATTTAGTTTTTGATTACCGCCTGAGCTCTCCCGCAACTTAGAATTCATGATGATATCTGAAAATACGAAAACGGATAGTTGTATATTTGGTATACAGGATTATGTCAATTTGATGTGTTCTGTTTCTACTGACAGGTGCTGGCACTGGAAAGTGGAGACCAATCCTGGTACTGCGAATCAACACGACGAATGGCGGAACAAACTGTTATATCCTTTATATGTTCAATATGCACCAGTTTATCACTCCATAAGTCATTAAACTCCACTGACAAGGCAGATAAAACTTATGTTAACTAAGGTTCCATGAACTCTAATGCTGGTCATATCGAAAACAAAGGTTCCATGAACAGCCTATTTTACTATGGTTTCCAATGCTCTGAAACTGGACCCAAATCAACAGAGCAATTCTCTTCAAAATTTGACATTTCAACACAACAAGACATTGCAAAAGCAAATCAAAATTTCGAAACCCAATTTGCATCTACATTTAAAGCAGTTGTCCATGGGACTTGGAAATTTAATGTTTATGGTGATCACTGAAGAAAAAAATTTGGTCGCTAGACAGATTTTGTAAGTCTGTACTACTAAATTTCAGTACGGTTAATATATTGTAAACATTGAATAGGGGTGCACAAACTTTTTCACTTTCTCCCTCTAGGGATGGTAACGCTGTAAAAGCCATCTGCCATGGATCCGTTAGCCTGATCAACTGCAGCACCCTCCGGTAAGTCGAACCAATTAGCCGTCTTGGTAGTGCTCTGATGATGGACGCGCCTATTACCGTTGTTGTATTCTCTCTCGCTGCTTTTTTCTCCCCAAATTTTACCCCTCCCGCCATCGACTTCGAACTTCACCTGTTCGTTGTTGAATCCCGGAAATCCTGCTCTCGCTATGAGAGCATCAGGAGTGTGTTCCATGTTAAAACTGCCAAAAAAGTCTGAGTTACCACGACCGAAAGAATCCCACGGATCAACACTGGAACTGCCAAACAAGGAGCCTGAGCTACCGCGGCTGAAAGGAGGATCACGCGCCTGGTTAGGACTAGGGGATGGTGGCGTTGATGGGTGTCCTCCTCCAGGTACAAGGTTTCTGCGCTTGTCTGTTGGAAAGAAACTACTATACCAACCAGGGTGGCATCTTGATATTGAGAGATAAAAAGCAGTTTGTGTAACTCCGATGCTAGTTTCGACTCAAATTTGATGCCTTTTCTCTTTGCATCAATGTCTGCTTAAATATACAAACACTGTAAATGAATTAGGCAATTAACTGTTTTAAATTAGGGATGTATAACTAAATATAGCATTACATTCAAAACTTGGAAGTTATAAAAAGATTCTGACGAAAGCATAAACTAGGGAAGTATTCACTAATAGAAGAAACATCAAAAAGAGGATGTATGCATCCATATGAGGAAAGTTGTGCGATTAAAACCTTCAGAAATATGAGACAAATTGTGTGCGGAGATGGCCGTTTGTTTTGCGTGAATGGCATGCATTGTCAATGTCAGATAATATGTGTATGCGTTTTTGTAATGTGACTACACCATTAGTTGGTCCGTTCAGAAACCTATGGTTCCGAGTTTTAGACCAAATCCTTGGGAAATCAAATGACTTGTTATAAACTTGTTTTTAACACCGCTAGACTACTCAAATTGGACCAATGCCGTGATGGGATCAGGTGAGACAGTGAGATATTGATTTTGTTCAGATTGGTGGAGTGGACTAACCGATTTTAGGTCGCGCGGCTGCATTCGAGGGAAAGCAATATAAGAACTTAAAATCAACACCACGACAATAGAGTTAATAGATACTAAATGAAATTGCCGAAATTTTGTTCAGTGAGATTGAATTATCACAATATATATACATCCGTTGGTAAAGGGATACTTAATACAGTAGTTCATACTGTTCACAAAAACTAACATGACATTGAGTTTAAATCACATATTTTCAGGCTGCTGGAAAATTCTAGGGTAGCAATTACATTGCAGATGTTACCACAGAACAATTTTAAATGTTCTTACGGATCTTAACTCTTCATATTACGTTTAAATATTTCATAATTGTTGCTAAAATGCGAACCAACACTGTGTCTTCTGTCTCCTCTTCAAATTATTCAATTTACTCCAGCATCTCACGATAATTTTATTTAATTTTCGTAAATATTAATTATTAAACCAAAAACTAGAGGAATTGAAATACAAAGTGGACTAACTTTGCAGTTGAGTCAATGAACAAGCTTGGAATTTCGTTATGGTGTTTGAAATTGGAACTATTGGAAGGAATTAAGAAGTTGCAAGGTTTTATAGTGGTATTCCAAGACTCGCGCAAATTAGGATATTCATGTAAATTATTCGAAATTAACACATGATTTAACCGAGGTCCACTTGGCCTATGTTTTGTTCTCCATCCATGACTACTCTCTAAACTCCAACTACTGTACTCTCTAATTGGCCATAAAATGCTTTCACTACCCTTCACCCAAAAGTCTCTTAAATGGCAAAATTGCCCTCGTTTAATTAACACTAAAATTTTGATTAGATTAATTAATTAAGTTTAAATTGATTGAATAGATTAAAACTTATGAATTTTAAGTTATGAAATTTTGTTTTTGATTGAACTTTTGTGGGACGATTTTTGATGATTTTTTTTTTTTTTTTTTTTTTTTTGAGAATATCTCTTGCAACGAAAATGAAGCACACAACCGAAATACTTCTAAAAAGGGGATTGCAAATCTGTTATATGAAATCATACTCAAAATCAAATAATAAATCAACACTTTCAGTTCTGAAAGTATGAAAAGTCGCCAAGGTCGACTAATGAAGATCATGCCGGCCAAAAGTGGTCGGCAAGATCTTCATCGTTCATCGTCGACCTTGCCGACTTTTGTTTTTTGACATACAGGAGATGACATAAAAAATTTATTGGCCAGCAAGGTATTCAAAAAATACCCTTCCGGCTGTTTTTGGCCGGCGAGGTATTCAAAAAATACCCTTCCTACTTTATATTTGGCAGGAAAAGTATTCAAAAAATACCCTGCCGTTTGTTGAAAAATTTGATCGCCGCCATGGTCTGTTATGAAAAGTCGGCAAGATATGCATGTTACGACCTTGCCAGGCCAAAAACACGAAATCATAATTTTCGATTTCTAACCTAATATAACAATCAAATTACACAACACAATGATGGGTTTGAGTTTAAACATCATTTATAGTCTTCTTTTCGTTGGTAACAATTTTTTTGGAAAATCAAAGTTGAAGATTTTTATATGGCTTTGGTTGATGGAAGATGAAGAAGAAGAGAAGAAGATGAAATGAAGAGAATAAAAATTGATTTAGGGTAATTAAGACTATTAATGGGTAAGGGTAGTTTTGTAACTAACCCATTAGGCCTCCCCCTAAAGCCCACAAAAAGTGTCCCTTTAAAATTGGGTATACCCCAATTAGTTTGATTATACCCAATCTCGCCAAGTAAAAAAACATGAAAAACCAATTTTCTTTAATAACTTTACTATTTGATAATAAGTCAAAAGAACATAAAAACACATACATACAAAATCTCTAAACAACTAATATTCAAAGTCCGACTTATATTCCCCAGCTATCTGATCGAAAAAAGAAATAAAAAAAATCCGACTTATTTTGAATCAGCCACTGGAAAACGCTATTGTAGCAACGAGTCAGTTGCTGTTTTGGAAACGACTAGTATACCATTAGAATCATATTAAGAGCATTGCAGGCTCTTAATTCTTCTTAAGTTTCAATAGTACATAATTATTGCTGAAATGGGAGATGCATATGTTTCCTGTGACTACTCTTCGAATTATTTAATTTACTCCAGCATCTCATAATTTTATCTAATCTGCCTAAAAAGACTTCAAAATGTTGTTAATCAAAAAACCTAAGGATACACAATTTCATTGAGTGAAATAACTTTGCAGTTGAGTTAACAAGGAACAAGCTTGAAATTTCACAATGGTATTTCAAGTTGGAACTAATGGAAGTAGAAGTTGCAAGAGTTCATACTTATATTTGAAGGCTCGTCATGCAATATTGTTAGATATTCAGGTTGGATCCGAATATGGTCGCCCATATTGTATGTGGCAAGTCCGGTAGGGTTCCATATTCATTTAGGGTTTGGAACCTATATAAGCATCTCTAATATGTGTGTAGAAGTGTTACGTGATTCCACCGATATCACACCCAAGTTTTACCATTAGAAAAGTGGTAACTCTAACCCTAAAAGAGAGTTACCATCTAGAGAAAAAGGTTTCAAGTTCTTAGCATGTGAATCAAGTTTGTGTTCATCATTGGTGATTGTAGTACCTGGTGATCGTCGTGTTGAATCGTTGCTATTGCTGCTGCTGTTCCTTATTCATGCTAAGGAGCTCAAGTTCAAGGTATGAACCGATACCCACTTCCGCTTAATCGTATAATCTCTGATATTGGTATCGTGAGCTATTGGTTTGCTGCGTTTTCGCGCTTGATATAGCATGCTTTGTATGCTTGAAAGTTGATGATAACATGATAGTATTCTGATTAGGGTTCTTGTTGTTTTTTGGGTTAAAAACCATTAATGGATGTATAAATATTTCGGATCTTGATATGGGTGTTTTATTATGAAATATTTAATTGGGTATGTTCATTATTGATTCAAATGATCTCCTGGAAAGTTTTGTATCGTTTGAACGTGTGGTTTGAAAGATATAGCAAAACCCTAGTTTTATATCATGTTTGTGAGCTGTGGTTCGATGATTATTTTGATGTATATATGTCGATCCATGTTAATTACAATTAATATAGATAGATAGTGCTCTCTGAGAGCTTTCATTTGACATATTATTTGCTTGAATCGGAGCTTGTATGAGTGAGATATCGTCTCCCAAAGTTGGTCACGCACGTCTGTACGCTGCTGAAATTTGGAGAAGACGATGAACAGTAACCGAGTTAAATCGGCGAGTCAACAGTGTCCAACATCGGCGAGTCAACTCGGTCCAGGATCGACGATTCAGCTCGCGGTTCGGACCGGTGGGTCGGCTCGGGGTCCAGACTCGTAGGTCAACTCGCGATCCAGACGGCGGTTCAGCCCGTGGTTAGGCTCTGGTTATTTGTTTTTCACTTTTCTCTATCTTGTGGTTGTCGGATCAACTTCAATTTTAGTACCCCAAGGTTTTTCGACGTTCCGAATTCAATAAAACTATTTTCAGAACCTAATTAGATTCACATGATAGAGTTTCTTTGAAATTATGTGGTTAATCGCTTTATCCATGATAACATGTGAATGGTTCTATGTTGTGATTGTCTAATTTCTTTGATATAAAACATGTATGGTGCTGGATTGAATTCATATCTTGCTGAGTTGTATGTCTAGATAACATGTTGATTAGATAATCATCTTGGTTTGATAATATGTTTGATTGAATTATTATCTTGATTTAATAACATGTTAAAACAATTGAGTGGGAGGTTGTTTGGTTGAGTTCGTTTAATTCCCCAAAACCATTAACTTGCACATATATTAAATAGAGGTAGAAAATATTACTTGTGGCGCGAGAGATGATTAGGAGTTTAACGATTTTTCGATCTTACGACTTATAATGTTGTTTTGATATTTATTTAGATTAATGTTGCAAAGTTATTTTTGAATGTGTATAGTGGCATAAGTTTAATATCCCTTTTCTTATTTTTCGCATGCTATGTTAGACTAAATGGCTTCCAAGAAAATCATTGGTGATTTGAACCAGGGTGAAAAACTTGATGGCGACAACTATAACATCTGGCGCCGAAAGATCGTTTTTCTCTTGAATGATGATGGGCTACAGGAAATAACTTAGCATGTCATGCCTCGGCCTGAGGAGGGTACGACGGTTCAACACCGTCGCAACCTCGAGGATTACCAGGAATGGATCAAGAAGGATCGCAGTGCTCGTCATATGATCCTGAGCTCAATGCACAATGATCTTATTGGGGAGTTTGAGAACCACCAGTTTGTTCATGACATGCTAGAGGCAGTCAGGCAGAAATTTGGAGTTACCCCTTTGGCCAAGTTGCGCGCTTTAACTATGAAGTTTGACACTTGTCAAAAGAATTCGAATGTTACAATGAAGCAACATTTGAGTACAATGTCGTCAATGATACACGAACTTGAGGCTGCAGGTCATCACTTGACAGATGAACAACATGTACAAGCTGTTATTCGTTTGTTGCCTAACTCTTGGGAGCAGATGAAGCAAAACATGACACATAATGATAATGTCCACACTTTTGAGGATATTTCTCGTCGTGTGGAACTAGAAGTCGAGCGCTTTGAAGTCGCTAATATCGATGATTCTGTTTTTATTTCTTGAATACAATTTCGCATAAGACCAATGGGTCTAAGCGCAAGAGGGGTAAGGGTTCTTCTGCTAAGAATCCTCGTGATGGATATGGGCCATCCACTACCAACGCTCCTAAGCACAAAAGAGGCAAGCGTGCTGGTAAGAAAGACAAAGCGAAGATGAAATGCTTTAACCGCGATAAGAAAGGACACTTTTCTCGTGAATGCACTGAGCCAAAGAAGGTAATTTCTGAACCTATTCCTCGCTATGAATGTTTTGTTTCTAGTCAAGCATTAGTTGCTCAGTCTCCTCATTTGTGGGTTGTAGATTCGGGAGCAACCGACCATGTAGCGAGGGACCGAGATAGGTTCCTCGATTATCGTCGAGTTCCTGCTGGGAGCATGAGAGTTTATATGGGGAACACAACTAGCATAAAAGTACTTGGCATCGGTACCTATATGCTAAATGCGACAAAAGGCGCACGTTAATCCTACATGATATACTTTATGCTCCAGGATATTGACGAAATTTAGTTTTAGTTAATAGTATGTTGCATTTAGGCTTTAGTTTTCTTTACGAGGGTAATTCGTTAAGATTTGCTTGGCAACTGAGTTTTATGGTTTTGGTTTTATGTCGGATGGTTTTATGGTTTCGGATATTGACAATTCTAGTTCTTATGATGCTAATAAATCTATTTCATTAGTTGCGTCTTCCTCAGATGTTAATAATGATTATGTGATTTGGTATGCTAGATTAGGTCATATATGGCAAGAAAGGATGACTAGGTTAGCTAGAGAAGGTCTTTTATGCCTCATCGCTAAAGTATCCTTGCCTACCTGTGAACATTTTCTTGCAGGTAAAGCCATTAGAAAACCGTTTGGGACAACCAAAAGGGCCTCTGAGCCTTTGCAATTAATTCATTCTGATATATGTGGCCCAATGAACGTTAATGCAAGACATGGAGCCTCTTATTCCATCACTTTCATAGATGACTGTACGCGATATAGTCATATTTACTTGATATCCCACAAGTCGACGCATTGGACTCGCTTTAGACGCTATGTATGCGAATTGGAAAATCAACTAAATAATAGCATTAAGGCTCTCGGAACTTAAGTGACGCGAGTATCTATACGACTTATTCAAAGGGTATTGTGAGGAAAAAAGGATCCTGAGACAATTGACTATTCCTGGTACTCCGCAACAAAATGGTGTAACAGGGAGAAGGAATCGTACCTTGTTAGACATGGTTAGTTCAATGATGGCACAATCTCATCTTCCTATTTCTTTTTAGGGATATGCGTTACTGACTGCTGCCTATGTCCTTAATCGTGTGCCTTCTACCCCATATGAATTACGGACTGGCAGAAAACCTGAATTGGGTAATTTGCGACCATGGGGTTCAGATGCTTATGTACATAACAGTTCTCATCGGTATGGGAAGCTGGGCCCTCGAGCGAAAAAGTGTATGTTTATCAGATATCCTGATCACTCAAAAGGCTATGTGTTCATTGGTGAGCATCCTGATGGAAGTTTAACTGAGATTGAGTCACGTGATGCAGATTTCCTAGAATAGGATTTTCCTAGAAGGAATGAGGTAGGCGGAGATCTTAGCCTCTTTGAGGTGGAAGAGTCAATGGAAGACATACCAATTCGTCTAGTTGAGAATAGCGAAGAAATTCCTCGTTCTCCTAGGGAAAGTGGGAGTGTTCCACCTGATAATGGATTGGCTCCATCGAATCAAGATCCCCAATCTCGGAGAAGTGAATGTGGAAAAGTCCCTCGTCGTCGTTTTCAGATTGAGGGGGAAAGTTTCATGGTTTGCTCACATGATGACGCAGAGCCTAAGAATTTCAAAGAGGCTATGTCATCTCTTAAAAGGGAAAAATGGATTATTGCATCGAAAGAAGAGATAGAATCAATGAGGATTAATGGTGTGTGGTAAAACGTTGACCTCCCAGAAGGGCGCAAGGCTATTGGAAACAAATGGGTTTTCAAAGTCAAACGCAATGCGGATGGATTAGATGAAAGATATAGGGCTCGCCTTGTGGCGAAAGGCTACACCCAACAGGAGGGTGTTGACTACGAGGAAACTTTCTCCCCAGTGGTGAGAATTTCCTCGATACGCCTTATGCTAGCTATTGTCGCACATATGGATTTGGAACTTCATCAAATGGATGTTAAGACTGCATTTCTCAATGGAGAACTAGATGAGGAAATTTACATGGAGCAACCAGATGGCTTCGTGATTAAAGTTCAAGAGCGCAAAGTTTGCAATCTCCAAAAATCTATTTATGGCCTAAAACAATCATCTAGACAATGGTATTTAAAATTTGATTGAGCCATTGTTTCCAATGGGTTTACGATGATAGAGGAAGACCATTGTGTGTACGTTAAACGGTCCGATAAAGGTTTCCTTATCTGTTCTTATATGTTGATGATATCCTTATAGCTGGAAGTAACATGAAAATTGTTGTCGCCACAAAAGAGTGGTTGTCCGCAACTTTTGAGATGAAGGACATGGGAGAAGCAAGTTATGTGCTCGGGATTAAGATCCTTATAGATCGTTCAAAGATACTTTTGGGTATGTCACAAGAGACATACATTAAAAAGGTTCTTGAGCGATTTCACATGAAAGATTGCAAGCCCATAGACACACCAGTTTCTAAAGGTCAGAAATTAAGCCTTGTGATGTTCCTAATACCCCTGAAGAGAAAGATAGGATGTCGGGGGTACCCTATTCCAACGCAATTGGGAGTCTGATGTATGTTATGATGTGTACTCGGCCTGACATATGCTATCCTATTGGATTAGTTAGTCGGTACCAGTCGAATCCTGGTTTTGAGCACTGGCAAGCGGTCAAGAGGATACTAAGGTATCTCAAAGGGACCAGCGACCTCATGCTATGCTACAAGGGTTCAGATCTACGTCTCAGTGGTTATTGTGATGCTAACTGGAATGGCGAAATGGGAGAGCAAAAATGCACATCTGGGTATGCTTTCTTGCTAAATGATGGGGCCATCACATGGAGTAGTAAGAAACAGTCAATTGTCGCTATGTCATCAATGGAATTTGAGTTTGTAGCTTGTCAATCTGCAGTAAAAGAATCTGATTGGTTAAGGAGGTTCTTTGAGAGTTTTGAATTTATCACTCACGCTACTGATAAGGTGAAAATTCACAATGATAGCACATCAATGATTGATTATGCAAAAGACCCAAAGTACCATGGAAAGACTAAGCAAATTTATAGGAGGTGTTGCTTTATTAGAGCTGCTCTTGCGAAGAAATAAATAGTTTTGGAGTACATGCCTACAGAATTGATGATAGTTGATCCCCTTACTAAACCTATACCAAGAGATGTTTTCTTGTCTCATGTTAGAGCGTTAGGTTTACGTAGGTGGTAATGGATGTCTCTATATTTATTTCATTTTATTTTTAAGACATGATGATCGTAGATGCATATGTTTTATGGATATTTATTAATAATCAATACAATTTGATAATGGATCATTGTTGTGATTAATTATTTACTTATGTGCATGGATATACACGCTGACATTAGTGCATAAAGAGTGCATTATGTCAAAACTTGATTGATATGTCACCAGGTATGGACTGGCTTACTCACATAAGCGATCACCTTTTGGCGCTAAGGAGAGCGAGCAAAGATGAGATGATGCATCGCCTTGGGATTACTAAGATGAGATCTATATAGTGAATATCGATGATGAATGTACCTACTGTGCATCATACCTTAAAGGATATCCAAATAAGAAATCTCTTTCACGGCGCTTGTTGAAAGCGAGCAGTTAGAAATTTCGGATTAGGCGCAAGAGTTGCGACTAAGTCAAGATTTGTAGAGTGTAAGAGTTTGTGACATATACTTGTGTAGACAAGTAAAACTCCACTCTAGCGCATTTTCATATTATGCGTGCTTGCGACCACTATGGAGGTGCGAAAATAGTCCCTGCTTTTCTCACCATGTGAGTCCGTATGATAATTAGATTATACACATGTAACCTTACGACTTTTGACTTTGTTATTAAGTAAAGATTCGATGATTGCTACTTTAGTATGTGTCCTGTGGCCATGGATGATCCGGCTTAAAAGGTACATATCTGGGGAAAGCGATTGATTACAAACTTCATGGCAATAGGGCGAGAGGAAGGTCATCAAACTCATGAATGTTTTATATTCACAATCGACAAATTGAGTTGCCTTCTGGAGTTGCAACACAAGTGTGAATGTATTTACAATAAGCTAGCATGAGGGTTAGACTAGCTCTACGAGGGATCAGAGTTGTCTAGACCAATGAGATTTTGATGGACCTAGGATACTACGAGATACAAACATTTTTCTTAAAGGGTTGATGTCTCTGTGCTGACTCATATCGAGCTGCTAGTATGGAGCTCCCAAAATGCAAGTACCTCGACGGTCGCACGGGCTATTTACTAATATGAACTTTTCTTTCTTCTGGTACAATCCACACACACTATGTGTGAGTGGGAGATGTTAGATATTCGGGTTGGATCCGAATATGGTCGCCCATATTGTATGTGGAAAGTCCGGTAGGGTTCCATATTCATTTAGGGTTTGGACCCTATATAAGCATCTCTAATATGTGTGTAGAAGTGTTACGTGATTCCACCGATATCACACCCAAGTTTTACCATTAGAAAAGTGGTAACTCTAACCCTAAAAGAGAGTTACCATCTAGAGAAAAAGGTTTCAAGTTCTTAGCATGTGAATCAAGTTTGTGCTCATCATTGGTGATTGTAGTACCCGCTGATCGTCGTGTTGAATCGTTGATGTTGTTGTTGCTGCTGCTGCTGCTGCTGCTGTTCCTTGTTCATGCTAAGGAGCTCAAGTTCAAGGTATGAACCGATACCCGCTTCCGCTTAATCGTATAATTTCTGCTAAATATCAAATTAGTGAAACTCATGCAAATTAATCTCAACACAAGAATTAGCCGAGAGTAGTTGGGACTAGGTTGGGACCGATCCACTTAACCCAATCCGTTGTGGCTGAAGCCTACCTTGCTCCATTTAGCTTATTACTCGCAGTCGTCTGGTTAAAGCAGCTGTCCGTGGGACTTCTCCTAAGCAAATTCAAGGCCATGGTAATGATTTTTGTCCCGGTATGGGAGACATGTCTAGACTCCAGAGATTACTGACAGCTGGTGTTATGAGGGAGGGGGTAGTGTGGGACATTATTTCTAGGTTTTTTAGGGGTTATAGGTGTGGCGTAATGGTGCACGAGAGTAGAGAACATAGCCAATACGTCGTCATAAGTGCTCTAGGGCCTTTTAAGGAAGGAGTAGGTGCACTATCTCCTTGTAGCTAGAGGTGTAAATTGGGCTGTGCCAGCACAAGCACAGCCCAGCCCAGCACGCTAAAATTTGAGCACGACCCAATCAAAGACGTGACTTAGCCCGGCCACGGCACAACACGTTTGTTAAATGGGACGTCTTTGCTGGTTTGACTAATTGGCACGAAGACAAAGACAAAGATGCGGCACGACGGATAAGCACGTGGTGACCCAAAGATAGCACGTTAAAAGAGCACGTCATAATAGTACAAATACACCACATAACAAGGCATAATACATCACATTTTTTGTATATTTCACAAAAGAGTCACTATCCTAGCTAGTTTTTAACATTTTATATTGGCTTATTTATACCAACACATATAATACCTTAATATTTGGAAAATATATTTCAATATCGTTGTTATAATGTCGTCACCTTTATTTAACTAGAACATTAATTTACATGACAATAATCCAATTTTATATTTGATGGGTTATTTCTTTTTATTGAATAAATTTGTTAATTTTACTTGAAATAATTTCAAATGATATGTTGTCTGATTAAATTCTTGTGATAATGTCTTACTTAATGTATACATTAAGTGATTTCAAATTGTTTATAGCACGTGTGCCAAGGCCACGGCCAAAGACGACACGTTTATTCGTGTGTTGTGCCGTGGTATGTTGTGCCTAGCTTTTGACTAGTAAAGCACAGCACAGCACGGCACAACACGTTTAAATCGTTGGCACAGCACAGCACGGCACATGGCACGTGAAGCACGCGATTTCGTGTGCCGGGCTGTGCCGGGCCGGCACGTTTTACACCACTACTTGTAGCACAAATAATATATTGTACACTCTATAGGCCCGTGAAGCCCGTGTATGATACACAAGGCTTCCGCGTAAATTCCACAGGCACCGAAGAGGCGCATAATTTGGCGTGGATGTTTGTCAGACTAAATGGTGCAGGTAAGTGTACTGTACTGCTGCTTTCAAACCAAACTCATTTGCAGGATGTGTAAAGTGTGTCCTATATTACGCGACTAATAATGTGCTAAAAATGGGTTCCTCTATTTACAATCTTGAAACTGGCCTTCAAGTTTGCAGCCACTAAGGAAACAAAAAACTGGTCATGAGAAAATAAATTGTGTGTGAGTGCGGCCATTTGTGAGTCATGACTGCACGTACTTTTGGGCATGCATTTCCATTGTTAAATTAGATGTGTATGCATTTTTGTACTGTGACTAGAGCACCTTCAGAGTTTTGGACGAAAACCTTGCAAAATTAGATGGGAAATGCCATAGAACACTGATCTTTAACGAAGCTAGCTAGACCGTTCAAATTAGATAAGTGCCATGATAAGGCTAAGTCCTATGGGCTAGATTGGACTGCTAGATTGGCCAAAAAGTGCTGCAAATCATGAAAAAAGTGTGGGAAAAAAGTTAACACTCAATCTGGCTACTTCTCTCTCCTAATGAGTTGCTCGTGATGCACTATCGGCGAGATTGAAACGGCCGAATGGTGCAACGCTCAAAAGTGATGCAAACGTTTGGATGGTTCGGCGTTGTACGAATATTCCAGAGAATAACGCTGAATGGAGCGGCGTTGAGTGTGGAGATAAAATGTTGTACATTTGTATTGTTTGGTAGAAAACTCACTCGTCTGTTGATAAAATGTTGTACATTTGTACTGTTTGATAAAATGTTGTACATTTGTACTTTTTTAAAATGTCATTAGGTAAAAAAGAAGATGAACCAGTACCATAGTTGTACCATAGACGTGATGTAACTTCAATGTCATTACGTGATGTAACCAGTACCATAGTTGTACCCCTAGTTCAATAATCCCATGTCATGGTGTCATTAGGTAAAAGGCATAAAAGAAATGATAGCAGGAGACAAAAGGTTTTTTTGGACGTTGAATGGAGCGGCGTTGGACGCTGATCAGTTCAGCGTTTCACTGCTAGATTGGCCATCCCATAGGGGTTAGGAGGTTGCCCAGGCTGACGTGGATGGCCAATCTAACAGCTAGATATCTAGCCCATAGGACTAAGCCTAAGATCAGGTGAGAGTTGTGAGACCGTGAATTTTTTTATTTTTTCATTTTTAGGTCGCCAACCATTAATCAAGATGCTAAGTTAAAAGTGGAAGACAAAGTGGGTGCAGATCGACTGTGCCCAAATGAAGGTGTGCCTTATGTGCCCGCCCAATATATTTTTGACATCTGTCTAACCGTTTTAACATTAACCAAGCTCACAAATTCTTTCCATATATTCACTGAATCACTGTATCACATTAGGTTGGAAAACAAGAAAAATGACTTGACTTGTGTTCTTACCCGTTCGGCGTTCAACTAACTGGATCGAGTAGTTTTTTAGATTAAAAGATCGAGATAATTATCTTCTTGTCCTCATCAGTTCAAATGACAAAATCAAAACAAAAATCAAACAAAAGTTTAAGTAAGATCTCTGCTCTGTTATCTTCCTGTCCTCATTAGAAGATAATAATCACTGTGTGGATTTAATCCTTAGGCTCGAAAGATTATTTTTAATTAATAAACATGTTAGATGAGGTTCTTGATAAATAAGGATTTTAAATCAAAATTTTAGGTTAATTAGAAGATACACAAATCAATATACACAAAGATACAAAAGATCACTGATTATGATGAATTAAGATCAAATAAGATTCAGTCATCTTACAGCTGATTCTAAGACTGGGTAATGTGTAGTCCATCTGGTTTTAATTTCATTGGGAAAACAATGTGATCTTTTTAATCGATTGCAAACAGATCAACGGAGGAAGAAAATATACGAAAGAGAAAGAAATAAAGTGGTTGTCATCCTCCAGATTTTCTATCCTTATTTATGGAAATAATTTGTGAGCTTAGTTAATGTTAAAACGGTTAGACAGATGTCAGAAATATATTGGGCGGGCACAGGCGGCACACCTTCATTTGGGCACAGACGATCTGCACCCAGACAAGGTATACCTCCTAATAGAGAAGTCACCATAAATTTAAAAATAAAATTTGTGGACTTAATCAAGACTCAATTACTAAGATACCTTTAATTAGTTTTTCACGTCGGCCTTCGCCAATAGTTCAGTTGATAAAAACATGTCAAACCAAAGGTAGCAATTATACTTCAGAAATTATCTTAATTTTCAAAAACATAACTAGTCATAAAAATCCAAGGTGACCAAACTTGTGGTACAAAAACCCCATTCAAATGTTTGGATCAATTAAAACTCCATCTTAAACAAAATTGATATAAAAACCCCAAATTTCAAAATTGGTTTCATCAAATTTTATGATGAAAATTCATCAAATTCTATGATGTTTCACTAAATTTTTTGGGGTTTTTGTGTTACTTTTGTTTTGATGAGGTTTTTGTGTTACTTTTGTTTTGATGGGTTTTTTGTGGATGGATAGGGACACCTTTGGGGTTACAACTCGCGGACCGTTTCAAAAATGTATCCTAAATCATTCTCGAAAGCTCTTGGATACAAGAATTTTCAGTGCTTTTTATTTCCTCTATTGGGATTATTCAAATTTACTCCTCCATCTCAAACTTTATTTGATCTGTTAACCGAGATTCGAGAAATTGAATTAAAATATATTTTGTTTGAGTAGAATAAATAGTAAGGTGCAAGGTTTTATATTTGTATTCCGAGACTCATACGAATATCGAATTAGAGAATTCATGCAAATCTTGTTTCTCAATTTTTCCTTCAACAATTAGTTACTTCCAATTTAACGGTGCGTAACAGTAAATTCCTGACAAATCACAAAATGTTGAAAAATAACGGGTATCAGTATTCAACCACCCTCAAGTATAAAGTCTAAAATTTAAATCTGCATAGGAGGTGGCCTTTGATATCTAATATTAACACCTTGTTTGTTTAAATCTGACTCTAGCCGAGTCGGACGTCGGATATGTCTAGCTCAAAGTCTGACTCGGCTCATATATCTGGATTCTTAAGCTATTTGAGTTAGGTACTACTTTGTGCACATATCTAACTGAACTGAATTCATTCAGAAATTATTATAAGCAAATAGATTTTCCGGGATAGGAAAAAAGCCTCTTCGGTCGCCCAATAGTGAAAACTTGATACATTGTAGGACCCAAGGGAATCATGCTTCGGTGGCATGTGCAACACGAGAGACTGGTCATACCATATCCAAGTCCCCAACTAGAAAAGGACCTTCTTTAACTTTTCCACTTTACTCTTTGAAATCTGCTTTAAAATTGATTTCATAATCCAATTTTTTTTATCTCAATCTCTTAAATCCTAACTCTCTATACTCTGCGATTCAAGCAATTGTTCTGTCTAACCCTAACACAAAAGAAATCGAACGACAAACCATTATTATGGATTCTTCAAATTCTACTTCAACAATTGTAAAAGGTGAAGTCTTTGATTTTAACCGTTCACACAACTTTCTACAACAAAGTCGTACAATGTCTTTAACTGATGGCGACGATAAGGAAGATGAAGTTACTCTAGGAATTGATCAAGATAAAGAAATGGTGAAAGAAATAATTTCTAAGGGTTTTCCTGTTAATTCTGCCATTATCACTAACGATGAAACTTCTTCTGTATTAATGGTGAAAGTGAAGAATGAAAAGACGAGGGTACCCAAATACACCAAAATATTTTTATTTCAACATATAAGTCCTCTACCGAATGTGATCGTTTATGGACAAAGTCGAGACAATACGACAATTCGTTTCACACTTCGTGCGATTGTCTATGAATACGAGATCGAGATAATGCAACAACAAGGTCACTTGTGTGTGATTGACTATGGATACAATATCGAGATGATACGACAACAAAGTGTGTACTTGATAATAGGTTCGGTAATAACCGAAACTCTATAGGATCACTATCAAGCATTACGGAGTTAACGTATTTGTGTATTTTACTTAATTATAGTAACAATTATAATGCGGAAAACAAAGTAAAAGACACAACAAGATTTTGTTAACGTGGAAACTGCAAATGCAAAAAAAAAAAAAACCGGGACCTATTCCAGTTTTGAATACTCTCAGAATTAAGCCGATATACAAAATCTAATACCAACTTCGTATATATAGTTGAGACCAAGAAGAATACCCCTATCTACTTAGTTCCCTCAGTCATGCGTGATCGCGGTCGTAAGCGTCAAAAATAAATTACACTTTCTTACTACTCAAAATATAAATATAGCAAGGGCAAGAAAGGATCGATCCCACAGAGAGGTCTAGGTTGTCGAATTGTTATGGTTTCCTATATAAAACACCCGGAAGAATTTCTGATTGTGTAAATAAAAATAAACAAAAAGCAAATAAAGTACGCAAATCAAGGATGTGAAAATATTGGATGAAGGTTTCATCTTCAATTGTAAACAAGTTTATGAATACATGAATAGAATTCGTATTTAATCTTGCTATCATCAAAAGCCATAGAATACCTTATTGCAAGAATACTCCGTAAATTTCCAAAGTTATCGACACACACATTAGAGCTGCGTATGTGAAATCTACCTAAAGAATAACCTAACGCCTTGCGCTAATCAAGTTCAATTCCTAGGAGCATTAAGTTTTAAATAGGCTAATCAATGCAATTGTAATACATTGCGCAAACAATTCGAACAAAGGTCAATTTCTACATATGAATACAAGGATGTATCACTACAACCTAGAATCATATCATGCTACTAGTGTTCAAGGTTATCGCTCGATGAAAACCCTAAAATAGCTATAGATATGGATGTGAGTTCAATCAATTCTAGACTCGACTAAACAAACATTCAATCATATTGCAATCCATCAATCATGCAATTATTATAACCCGTAGAAAGTGAACGATAATATTGAGAGAAAACTAATTCATAAAAATCATAACTTGGTTGCAAAATCCGACTACGTCTTCAACCAATAATAAGAACTTAGTTACTCATATTCATGGAGTTCATAACAAGAAGAAAGAGAAGAAACTTCATGGTTCTAAACCCTAGAATAAAGTAGAAGCCAAGATAATAGATAAAAAGATAATAGATATAATAAAAGTCTTCTCTTTATATAGCTCCACTCCTTCCAAAACTAGGTTTTATCTTCAAAGTCCATTAGTTGGAAATTCACCCGGCCCACGAGAGAGAGAAACCCGTGTAGAAATTCTGTCCCAAAAACGCTCGCCGGAAAAAAAGTGGGATTACGGCCGGAATAGTCGCCGGAAACTGTCTCAGGTGACCGGCAAAGTCAAACCGGTCACCGGTCAACGGGTCGAATCGGTCGGAGTCACTGAGTTAACTCGGCGGGTCAACTCGAGTCAAACTGGGTCCAGTCAGATGTGAATCAGTTCCACTATTCAGACGAGTCAGTCTGGCTCAGTCTGAATCACTCTGGCTAGACCATTGCACTGACCTTGTCTTTCTTTCGCACCATGATTGTGCATCAAAGCTTCTTCCAGCCAAGATGGCTGTGCTTCTCTACAATACCATCTGAGTCATATTCTGCATAAATATCAGTTCCCACAGCTGCAATACATCATCTGTTTCAGCTCTACCAACATGACCCTCTCCACTACAATTTCAACAGCTCCAGATCCATTCCATCAGCACAAAAACCATCTGAGTTGCTCCAATCCACCACTGCTTCCTCTATCAATCACTCTGCAACCACCACTTTGCTTCAAAATCCAGCCACTTTGCTCAAATCCCAGCTGTGACCTCCAACAGTTCCGAACCTCGACCATTCTCCACCAGTCTCTGGCTGATTACCTAAGCTCAACTGCCATAGCCATACTCAAATCACCTGACTCTTCACCCTGCAATCCATTGCACATTCAGTCACAACCTGCACCTGAGCTGCATTCACTGCCATTCTTGCTCAATCCCTGCTGATGGCAATGACCATCATTATCCACCATCTCAACCCTTCATAATCGCATCACCACTCCTCTTCCCCGCTAAATCAAGCAACAAGCTCATGGCAACACCAGCAGGTCAAATTCGCAATTACAACTCAGAGCAACTACCACTCCAGCTCAACATGACCTGAGCTCACTGCCAATCAACACTAGCTATCTCAGTTGTATAGTCTCGAGCTAACTCAACACACATCATCCATTCTCGTAGCTTGTTGTCACCACTGCCATCTCCCTTCATTTCAATCAAAACCAATTTCATCCAAAAACCCAAATCTGAGACTAATCCATCGAGCACAATCCTCTCGATCTTGTTACAGCTGCTACCAGATTCTAATTCAAACTCACTGCCTCCATGACCAATTTCCTTGTACCACCAGAATCATCCAGATTCAACCATTGATACCACCACAGTTCAACTCAGCTAACCCATCCACAAAGCCAACAGAAGCATCACCATCTGAGCTACACCAACAACTCGACCAATTTCTCCATTTTAGGATTGAATTCAACCACTATCTCAAACATCAATTCCCGGATCTCATCAAAACAACAAAACCCTCCTTCAATTCTGCTCACTGAAATTCATACCCTAAATCATAAATAGTAGCAGCACCAAATTGAATCCATTCTCTTTCTCTTCTTCTCATTGATTCACACCCTGATTTCTTCCATTCCATTTAAACTCAGAGCACAACAGCAAACCCTAAGTCTTCAAATCGAGTGGCAATTCTTCAATTTCTGCATCACTCCATAATAGTCATCATCTCTCGCCAAAGATCACTCCACGAGCTCAACCAAACTTCAATTACTCTTTCCTTCCCCTACTCATCCATTTTTCTTCTCACTCGGACCAATTTCCCATCATTAATTTCATCTCTTCTCTTCTCTCGACTTCGGAGAGAATCAACCCAAGACCATCGTTTACTTTACTCACATCTTCATCGCCATACTTTCTCGATCTTAATCTCTCAATTTCTTAATCGCGACTCGATTCGGTCTCTCGATTTAATGGCAGCAGGAATCACTGCTTTTCTCTCTTGTTTTCTGTTGGAACAAAATGAGGTGAATGGAAGAAACACCTCCCGATTTAGGGTAGAAGAGGATTAGGGTGCACCCTAACAGCACACCCACCTTCTGGACAAGGGCCACCCATCTGGCAACCCCTTAACCACAGCTGGCTCTATATAGTACTCCTCCAAGAGTTGCCCCTTAACCATGACTTGGTTCCAAATAGTGTTCACCCCTGAAATGACTATTTTGCCCTTTTTGCTCAAATTGGACAATTTCTTCTTCTTTTCCTCCGTGCGACTCCAGAGTACCTAACAACTCAAAAACACACGTAAAGTGCATAATTCACAAGAAAAATAGCAAAGAAAGCGTAACTACTAGATAGTAAATACGGTGTATTCTACACCTATCAGATTCCCCCACACTTAGACTTTGCTAGTCCTCGAGCAAATCAAACAAAATTAAAATACAACAACTCCGTGACGTCGAGGCTACGGTTAATTTTAGCATAAATAACAAGCCTTTAAATCCCTAGGTGTCCCTAGTGGACGAGTTATAGTCTCGTGAAGGTTTACTAGAGATATACCTACAAAACCTATATTTCAAACTCCGTCTATTCGTGACAAATCAATGAATGAATCCAAAATGACTACAGGAGGAGGTACCTTGCAAATTCAATTCATATATTAGTAAATAAACTCTAATTAGATAGTCGAACAAGCCACAATACTCGGAAACTAACAAACCACAATCACAATGAAAAGATTAAGAAGATGGATATAGATGTAGATGTTGGCGAATATTCACAAGTGTTCGATGTTTCCCATATCTGTCTCGAAGGTCACTTGCTAAGATGAACCTAATCCTATTGGATTGAGCTACTTAGTGTTGAATGCTACATCAAATCAATTGGCATATATAAGGGAACCAAGAGTGACTTTATTCAACACAATAATAATTTTTTTTTTTTTTTTTTTTTTTTTTAAGATTGGATCAAACTGGATCCAATTTCTCTTTTTTTTTTTAGACGGCATGATTAGATCTTTTGGATCCAAGCGCATGCTTCTTGTCAGCAAGTACATGATAGTTTCCTTGGATCCTGCACTCCACGCTTGTTTAGGCGACGGAGACAGGGACTATGTTTCACACATACTGCTATTCCCAAGTGTCTTTTTATTCCGTTTTGGTCTAATTGGTCGGTCTTTTTTTTTTTTTTTTTTTTTTTTTTTTCTTTTTTTTTCTTTTTTTTATATATTTTTCATCATTTTTTTTTCTTTTTCTAGTAACTCAATCACTCTATTTCATCCTAGCGGTAATAACACGTCGATGTTTAGTGACCCACCAAAGCACTTAGAGAACAATAGATAAATATGGAAAAATAAAAATAGAATGCGATATGGTGATATTCCGAGATATGGTAACAACTATCATGGTATTTATGATTCATGAGCTATGTTCGTCCCTTTTAGTTAAATGGTCCTCAACTCCTGCATTCAAAATGGTTCCATCCACTAATGGTGTCATCCTAAAGGCACAAGTTCTAGATTTCGGAGTTCAAAAAGCACAAATTTTTACAAACTAAAACATATAAATGCTCCCCCACACTTAAACTTTACATTGTCCTCAATGTAAAATTGAATCGTCCAAAGAAGGTTCAAGGTGGGAAATTCCGCAAATGATATGCAAAAACAAAGAAAATAAAGATAAAAGTAAATGCATAAAAATAAAAAGATAAAGGTAAAGATACAAAACCGGTGGGTTGCCTCCCACTAAGCGCTTGTTTTAAAGTCGACGGCCCGACTTAGCTTCTTGTAAGATTCATTCCCCATACACCAATAATCGGAAAAGTTGGGGATCCTTCCATAGAACCTGTTTTGCAAACACTAGCTTCACACAAATATTAGTAATATAAAGCAAAAGTGAAGCTATGAACCGATAAAAGCTTCCCCCACACTTATTCTTGGCCACACTTGGAAGTGTATAAAGAATATAGGAGTCGGGTACTTCCACGGTTTCTTGTTCCATAACCTGCATAGTATGAGAATCAAGTTTCTCTAATGGCGGAAAACGAGAAACAAAGTCAGTCAACAATATTCTCGAAGCACATACATTCAAACCAATAAGAGGTAAAGGAGAAGAAACAATAGGCAAAGGGTTAGATAAACCTTGCACAATCTCTTGTATTACGGAATCCTCTTCATCCTTGAAAAACTCAAGTGAATTATTCACCTCTTGTATATCATGGTCCTCTATCAAACCTTGCAACCATTCTTCGTCCATTTCTGCCGTAACCAAAGTATCGACATAAACATCATCATTATAATCATTTGCAAGCTCAATTGGGTCTTCCACAATATTGGTCATAACCGTCTCATTCTCAACATGCTCCTCCTTTTTATTGTAAGGCACATACTCTTTTGCGGATGCAATATTATCCATAAGGAATTTCTTTAGAACACTCATTGCATCATCCTCAAGCTCTACCTTTTGAATAGGTTCTTGATCGTTATAAAGATCAATGCTTGAGTAATCTACACAAGTGTCGACATATTCCTCTTCGTCTTCATCTTGATCCCAAAAAGACTCCATTGTACACTCCTCGGGATGTCACCATGAGTTGGTTCAAACGATGTATTTTCATAATAATCATCATCACTATCATAGTCATCATAACATTGGTCCTCGCTGAATTTAGTGTTGCTAATCTCGAACTCATCCTTTTGAATAGGTGAATGATCATTATTACGATCAAGAGTTGAGTTAACTACACAAATATCAACAAAAGTCCCCGAAGGTTCGCCTTTTTCAACATAATTATTCATTTCCTCCTTGTACTCATCAATGCCTTGTCTTAAAGTGGAAACACCTTTTTGAAGCTCTTGGAGTGTTCCATCCAAATTCTGAATATAGTGTTCCATTTGTTTGTAAAGCTCATTCGACAAAGAAAAAGTAGAATTACTTACTTCCGTATTGTTAGGCAAATTATATTCCCTTTGAATGGGTAGATGATCATAACTACGATCAGAAATTGGGCCAAACATACCATGAGCACATTCGGTCGATGAAAGTTGTTCCATGCTTGGTTGTCCGCAAATTGACTCCATGCTGTCCATAAATTGTTGCATTTCATCTACCAAACTAGAGGAAAAATTATTAGGAAAATAACTATTCTCCCCTCCTTGTGGTTGCTCACTTACATAACCACCATAAGAAGGTTGATATGTATGAGAATAACTCATAGGGTACGTGGAGTATTGATCATAGCCAAAGGATTGGTTTTGATTATACTCCCCATAAGGGTGATAATTGTTATGTTGTTGAGGTTGAAAGCCGTATTGATTGCTCCAATATGCTCCGTCCATAATAGGTACCTGAAATACGATTCTCAAACCAAGGTTAAAAACCAGAAAATAAGAAAACAAAAATAAGACTAAAAACAAAAATAAGAAACCAAACAAGTGACAACCGTTGCCTCCCCGACAACGGCGCCAAAATTTGATCGCGGTCGTAAGCGTCAAAAATAAATTACACTTTCTTACTACTCAAAATATAAATATAGCAAGGGCAAGAAAGGATCGATCCCACAGAGAGGTCTAGGTTGTCGAATTGTTATGGTTTCCTATATAAAACACCGGAAGAATTTCGATTGTGTAAATAAAAATAAACAAAAAGCAAATAAAGTACGCAAATCAAGGATGTGAAAATATTAGATGAAGGTTTCATCTTCAATTGTAAACAAGTTTATGAATACATGAATAGAATTCGTATTTAATCTTGCTATCATCAAAAGCCATAGAATACCTTATTGCAAGAATACTCCGTAAATTTCCAAAGTTATCGACACACACATTAGAGCTGCGTATGTGAAATCTACCTAAAGAATAACCTAACGCCTTGCGCTAATCAAGTTCAATTCCTAGGAGCATTAAGTTTCAGAAATAGGCTAATCAATGCAATTGTAATACATTGCGCAAACAATTCGAACAAAGGTCAATTTCTACATATGAATACAAGGATGTATCACTACAACCTAGAATCATATCATGCTACTAGTGTTCAAGGTTATCGCTCGATGAAAACCCTAAAATAGCTATAGATATGGATGTGAGTTCAATCAATTCTAGACTCGACTAAACAAACATTCAATCATATTGCAATCCATCAATCATGCAATTATTATAACCCGTAGAAAGTGAACGATAATATTGAGAGAAAACTAATTCATAAAAATCATAACTTGGTTGCAAAATCCGACTACGTCTTCAACCAATAATAAGAACTTAGTTACTCATATTCATAGAGTTCATAACAAGAAGAAAGAGAAGAAACTTCATGGTTCTAAACCCTAGAATAAAGTAGAAGCCAAGATAATAGATAAAAGATAATAGATATAATAAAAGTCTTCTCTTTATATAGCTCCACTCCTTCCAAAACTAGGTTTTATCTTCAAAGTCCATTAGTTGGAAATTCACCCGGCCCACGAGAGAGAGAAACCCGTGTAGAAATTCTGTCCCAAAAACGCTCGCCGGAAAACTGGGATTACGGCCGGAATAGTCGCCGGAAACTGTCTCAGGTGACCGGCAAAGTCAAACCGGTCACCGGTCAACGGGTCGGATCGGTCGGAGTCACTGAGTTAACTCGGCGGGTCAACTCGAGTCAAACTGGGTCCAGTCAGATGTGAATCAGTTCCACTATTCAGACGAGTCAGTCTGGCTCAGTCTGAATCACTCTGGCTAGACCATTGCACTGACCTAGCTGTGCTGCTGCACCATGATTGTGCATCAAAGCTTCTTCCAGCCAAGATGGCTGTGCTTCTCTACAATACCATCTGAGTCATATTCTGCATAAATATCAGTTCCCACAGCTGCAATACATCGTCTGTTTCAGCTCTACCAACATGACCCTCTCCACTACAATTTCAACGACTCCAGATCCATTCCATCAAAGAAAAACCATCTGAGTTGCTCCAATCCACCACTGCTTCCTCTATCAATCACTCTGCAACCACCACTTTGCTTCAAAATCCAGCCACTTTGCTCAAATCCCAGCTGTGACCTCCAACAGTTCCGAACCTCGACCATTCTCCACCAGTCTCTGGCTGATTACCTAAGCTCAACTGCCATAGCCATACTCAAATCACCTGACTCTTCACCCTGCAATCCATTGCACATTCAGTCACAAACTGCACCTGAGCTGCATTCACTGCCATTCTTGCTCAATCCCTGCTGATGGCAACAACCATCATTATCCACCATCTCAACCCTTCATAACTGCATCACCACTCCTCTTCCTGCTAAACTGAAGCAACAAGCTCATGGCAACACCAGCAGGTCAAATTCGCAATTACAACTCAGAGCAACTACCACTCCAGCTCAACATGACCTGAGCTCACTGCCAATCAACACTAGCTATCTCAGTTGTATAGTCTCGAGCTAACTCAACACACATCATCCATTCTGTAGCTTGTTGTCACCACTGCCATCTCCCTTCATTTCAATCAAAACCAATTTCATCCAAAAACCCAAATCTGAGACTAATCCATCGAGCACAATCCTCTCGATCTTGTTACAGCTGCTACCAGATTCTAATTCAAACTCACTGCCTCCATGACCAATTTCCTTGTACCACCAGAATCATCCAGATTCAACCATTGATACCACCACAGTTCAACTCAGCTAACCCATCCACAAAGCCAACAGAAGCATCACCATCTGAGCTACACCAACAACTCGACCAATTTCTCCATTTTCCGGATTGAATTCAACCACTATCTCAAACATCAATTCCCCAGATCTCATCAAAACAACAAAACCCTCCTTCAATTCTGCTCACTGAAATTCATACCCTAAATCATAAATAGTAGCAGCACCAAATTGAATCCATTCTCTTTCTCTTCTTCTCATTGATTCACACCCTGATTTCTTCCATTCCATTTAAACTCAGAGCACAACAGCAAACCCTAAGTCTTCAAATCGAGTGGCAATTCTTCAATTTCTGCATCACTCCATAATAGTCATCATCTCTGCCAGCATCACTCCACGAGCTCAACCAAACTTCAATTACTCTTTCCTTCCCCCTACTCATCCATTTTTCTTCTCACTCAGACCAATTTCCCATCATTAATTTCATCTCTTCTCTTCTCTCGACTTCACCAGAGAATCAACCCAAGACAATCGTTTACTTTACTCACATCTTCACTGCCATACTTTCTCGATCTTAATCTCTCAATTTCTTAATCAGCAGCTCGATTCGGTCTCTCGATTTAATGGCAGCAGGAATCACTGCTTTTCTCTCTTGTTTTCTGTTGGAACAAAATGAGGTGAATGGAAGAAACACCTCCCGATTTAGGGTAGAAGAGGAGTAGGGTGCTAACAGCACACCCACCTTCTGGACAAGGGCCACCCATCTGGCAACCCCTTAACCACAGCTGGCTCTATATAGTACTCCTCCAAGAGTTGCCCCTTAACCATGACTTGGTTCCAAATAGTGTTCACCCCTGAAATGACTATTTTGCCCTTTTTGCTCAAATTGGACAATTTCTTCTTCTTTTCCTCCGTGCGACTCCAGTACCTAACAACTCAAAAACACACGTAAAGTGCATAATTCACAAGAAAAATAGCAAAGAAAGCGTAACTACTAGATAGTAAATACGGTGTATTATACACCTATCAATGCGCCTTCGACTTCTAGAGTCACGCACGTGAATAGCAAGTCCTTTGGATCGTATTCCAAACAACAAAGGAAGAATTTGTTTGGTAACCACTCTAATCAATCTTGCTACAAGATATGATGAATTATTGAAAAAGGATCTTCCATTTAATCTAATAAACTCCTTTGTCTGGTTAGATCAATTTGACTTTAACTACCGAAATAGTCAAGTATAGATTCGCACTCAATCAATATAGATCTCAAAGAAAAATATTGAGAATGCCGATCTCACAAAACTAATCAAAATCAATGATAAATTGATCCTAGTTGGATCCCAGCCGATCAAAGTTTGTACACTAAATCCACAAGATACGAAAACTAATAAGAATTATTCTTCGTCTTCAAATACCTACACAACACCACTTGTATTCTCTTGTGATCACTCACACACAGAACAATGTTTGTTAACAATGGATTATCACAAGATATCTTTAGATCTGAATTTTTTTTTAAAGATCCCGTGGATACTTTGATCTAGTCTTAGTGAATCTTATATCAAAAGAGAAGATTCTCAAGAATAAACAAACTAGGTGCAATCAAAGTTTCAACAACCGTTAGTCAATCAAATCAAATTGAAAACTAATAACACTGCAATTATCTAGTTTCCCACCAACGCAGATTGATTAGAGTGGTTACCAAATAGATTCTTCTTTTGTTGTTTGGAATACGATCCAAAGGACTTGCTATTCACGTTCGTGACTCTCGAATTTGAAGGCGCATGGATACTGAGGGAACTAAGTAGCTAGGGGTAGTCTGCTTGGTCCCGGGGTATTAGATTTTGTATAGCGGCTTAATTCTGAGAGTATTCAAAACTGGACTTGGTCTCAGGGTTTTTCCTGTATTTGTAGTTTCCTCGTTAACAAAATCTTGTTGTGTCTTTTACTTTGTTTTCCGTAGTATAAAAGTAAAATAAACAATTATGTTAACTCCGAAATACTTGATAGCGATCTTATAGAGTTTTGGTTATTACCTAACCTATTATCAAGTACACACTTTGTTGTCGTATCTTCTCGATCGTGTATCCATATTCAGTCACACAAAAGATCTTGTTCTTGTATTGTCTCGATCTCGTATCCATATATGTGAACCGAATTGTCATATTTTCTCGACTTTTTCCATAGATAGGTTGATAAATAAAAGATTATGGTGTATTTGAGTACCCTCATCTTTTCAAAGTATTACCATGTACACACATAGACTCTATTCTCGATCCATGGAAATTAACTAAACAACAAGGGAGATAATTTAAGAGGGTTTCCAAATAGAACATGAATTGAACATTCTGGTTTTGATCATACTTTTAGTTTGATCTTCATGCAACAACATAGAAAACCAAAAAAATGTCACAATCTTAAAATTGCTTGAGTATACACTATAAAATGCAGATTTTCAAACAAGATCTAAATAACAAATAAGATTTTATAATTAAAACCTACACTATATGTTTGTAATATGATCGTTTCAGTATAGAATCAAAACAAAATCTAATTAGCTTTTCAGGAGAAGTTGAAGCTATTGGAATATCAGCCTATAATCATGCTTTTGAATCTTAATTAGCTATAAATCATGTTATTCTTAAACATGGTTAATACTATATGCTGATATATCTATTTATGCTTTTCATATATTCTACAGTTGTGAAACATTAAGATGAAAGTAGATAGAAAGTATAAGCACATACCTTAGATTAACTCACAACAATTGAAAGGAAAACTCGGAATTTCAGTTGTTTTTTATCTAGGTAGACACTTCCACTTTTATCTTCTCTTGCTCTTGGACGATGGAAAAATTTATTTTTAAAGCTAGAATGGAGTCAAACTCATGCTTAGAAAGACATGTGTAATTCAACCTTCCATAATGAGTTGAAAAACAGCCATACTAAGCATGGTTATAACTAGTATGCCTTAAAGGCCGCGGCACGTGAGTGGAATTCAACGAGGCCATTATATGTGGTCCAAGAGATACTTATCTTTGTTTACCCTTAAACCAGCATAAACATGAATAAACCTTAACCTATGTGATTAGGATTAATAAAATCTAGTTTATATAAAAAAAATCATATTTTGTTGCTAAACCAACATAAAAGACTAACATCTCTCACTTTGGGCGACAACAAAAATTTAAGTTTATGAAAACTTTACAAAACAGATTTGAATTAGTAAGATAGAAATCTGTAGGTCGCCACCCATTTTATTTTAGAAGAAATTAATATCAATCAATAAGCAAACAATCATGTATAAATTCATCCTTAAGATCAATGATACGCTAAAATTCGATTATAAAGACCCATACACCTTTTAAAAGATACACAAGCCATTTCCATAATCAGAAATCTAGGCAGACTATTGTTCTTGAGTTAATCTTTATAGACATGCTTACTTAAAGGACAATAACCTTTTAATCCTTAAATAGATCTCTTTATGCCTTATAGAAAAGACTTCCCTGTGATCTTAAAAGGATTTGCTAATATCTGTTTCAAGAGACTATAACATTCTTATGACCTCAAAAGAGATCTTCCAACGTATTTTAAGAGACTACGACACTCTTATGACCTAAAAGAGATATGCTAACATTTTTTAAGAGACTATCGCATTCCATTTTAACCTCAAAACTACGAACCTGTGAATGCATCAATTAAAACATTACAACAAACACAAAATACCAAGAGCAATCATAACAAAGTATGTCGATATGCAAACTGCGATATTTGATTATTTACAATCATAATATACAAGTTCTAGTCATACAACTAAGACATATCTACAACATCCGTAGCAGTTACATGTTATTTAAACGCCTTAGGGTTCAAACCTTTAGTCAAATGATCTGCAAGCATATTATCAGCCAAAACATAAGAAATATGAATTTCTCGGTTCTTGATTTTGCGCTTTACCAAGAAGTATTTAACATATATATGTCTCGCTCTTCCCCGCCCCCTTGATTGTCTTTCGCAAAGATAATTCTAGGTTGGTTAAGTCACAGTAAAATTTCATAGGTCTAGATATAAAATCTATAAATAAAAGACCTTTCATAAAATTTCTCAGCCAAACTGCATGAGTTGTTGCTTCATAGCAAACAATGTATTCTTCCTCCATTGTGAATTGAGCTTCAACAGATTGTTTTACACTTATCCACGAAATAACACCTGTAGAAAACATAAATACAAAACCAGATGTGGATTTCAGTATTGGTAGTTCATACTATCTAAATAAAACGTGACGAACTACGGTCGTGCTTGATCCCTTCGAGCAATGGAGATGGTACATAGGCAGCCACTATGCACTTCAGCACAACTCTACTTGATTGTTTATATCATCTGAAAGTCTTGGTTACTGCTTTGCAGTTCATACCATCTATTCAAAGATGATTGCAATCTTGGCAAGTATATATCATTGGCAACTGGCCAATGATGGCTGGTAACAAGAACTAACTTTGGCAACTGGTAGTCAGTTAATTTTGGGAAATTGGCCTCTGTTAATTTTTGACAATTGGTCGTCTGTTAAGTTTGGCAAATGACCTTATGTTAATTTTGGGCAATTGGCCTCTATTAATTTTGGCAACTGGCCATCTATTAATTTTTGGCAATTAGCCTCTGTTAATTTTGGCAACTGGGTTAATTTTGGGCAATTTGCCTCTGTTAATTTTGGAAACTGTCCGTCTGTTAATTTTGGGCAATTGGCCGCTGTTAATTTTGGCATCTGGTCGTCTGTTATTTCAGGTAATTACAAAAGTCATATTTTAGACCGTGGTTCTTTATGAACCGCCTAGTTGGACTAGGCAAAAACCATCCCTTCACATGAGGGTGGGCTCCGCCGACATGGAGTTAGCATGGGCCACTTTTGATGGTGTTTATTGAAAAAATTATGAGGGTGCGGTTTATGCTTAGTCTAGTTAGGCGGTTCTCTTAGAGTTTTTCGATTTTAGATTGCTTGTTTTTTCATTTTTATAATGTCTTAATCAAATTCTGAGTGCGCTCATATATCTGACTCAGAGCTATTTTAGGTACCCATAGACCTATTAAATACGAGCATTCCTCATAGAAATCCAAAGATTTCTAGTTTTCCTTAAAGAAAGACAAGGTTTGAGTTTTGCTATACTGACGGACCGAGTCAAACCAGCTGAGCTGGTTGGTAGAGAATCGGCATAAAATGACACTATAGACCCTAAAATTGTTAACTTAACCAAACCCGCTGGGAGTAAGACAATAAGAACTTCCCTGTCCCGACCCATTTTCTACCTTCATTCTTCTTCGGTCATCGTAATTTTTCATATTTTTCTCATTTGGGTTGAATCTTCTGTAATGTGATAGAAGGAAAATCAAATTCAGGTGACCTAAATATAGTTAATGTTCATGTTCTATGATTTAATCATACTGATATATGAAGTGTGTTTGCTTTGCTGTTGTTACTTCTAAGTATTTGTTATTAAACCCTAGTTTAGGTTTTAATTTTAGATTCCTGCCAAAATGCCCAATGTTTCTTTTCATGATTGTAATTGAGTTGTTAGGTGTTGATAAGAGGGTCAATCATAAGCCTCGAAAGGTGAATAGAACCGGGGAAAAAAATCACAACAATCACTTTATGCCATGTTAAGTTGAAGGATTTAGTGTCTCCTAATTTTGATGAGAAAAGGTTGATTTTTCTGTAGCTCGATCTCTTTAGCTTGTTGTACATTGAAGCTTGAGCATAAGAGTATTGAGTCCATTGTTTACTTGTTTGTTGTATTGCAAAGGAGAATTAGAGCCCTTGTGAATTTTCCCTTGCTAGGCGTGTGTAAAGATTATAATTAATAATAATATAGTTCCCTTTGTGTAATTAACTTTGTTATCTTCGATTCAATCATTCAGATATGGGTGTTAATGAGAAAGAAATTTATCAGAGAAACCTGATTTCGTGATTTACTGTGCGATGTTTCGGTTTTGATCATGATGCAGACACAAACATGTTGATTTACTTGCTGATTGAAAATTGTTGTACGTACTTACATTGATTTCTCATTTTAAATTTAGTTCATGATTAGTGGTGGTTATTGCCGATATACTTAAAGAACGAGTTCTTATTATGAAGATAGTAGTATATCCTTCAATATTGTAGTACCACTACATATACGAAAGCATCTTTCATCCGTTCCATATTTCCTCTCATTGTTCACAGTTTGTCCCACAACCACAAGTCAAATCGTGGATTTGGATATACCATCTACCATACGCTTCAACTTACTTATTTTATGTTTGCAAAGATGTTTAAGAATTTAATTTGTACAAATTAGAAAGTATATGAAACAAGTATAGGTAAGCACTGCCATTTTCGTATCCTTGTGCAGGCAATAGAGATCAAAACTTAGCTAGTTTCAAGAATGGACACTGAATATACTACTTAGAGACAAAAGCTATTGAATGAAGTTGGTTTGTTTTGCAGATGATTTACTTTATAAAGGCCTTTTTCTTTTATTTCCGTTGACATGTTTTGAGCATGGTGATTATACTATGTCGAAATATTCAAGTGTCTATTTTTTAATTTTTAATTTTTTGCAGTCTCAATACTTTCCATCTTGCCGGTCAAGGTGAAATGAAGTCACTCTGTGTGTCCCTAGGTTGCAAGAAATTCTAGTAAGGGCTTCTGAGAAAATCCAGACTCCTGTTATGACCTGCCCCTCGCGGAAGGGGAAGATGAGGTATGTATACATTTTATCTAATCATTGCTTTCCTATCAATAAGTTTAGGTTTTGAACATAGAATCCTTAGTTTGTTTCTTATATCACTTAATCACTATCCGAAGCGACTGTATATTTCGTTTTTGTGCACTCTTAGATGGTTAAACTCATTAACCGTGTACGAGCATTTTTCTAGGATTCCTAAACAGAGGTCCCCACTGTTTTTAAGCTGAAGATCAAGGTCTTTAGACCTGAACATTTCCCACCCTATATGAATATTACACTTGAAGACTGTGTGGAGAGCTTATTTTTAAGGGAGTTGGAAGACTCTATAGAAAATCAGTGGAATTACAAATATGGGCAGGGAATCTGAAGATGTTATTTAGGAAGAGAAAGGAAGATAAGGATGATTGTTGTAAGCAATAACATGATACAGGGGAAGTAACTAATGACGATGAAGGGGGTGCCAATGATATCGAAGCAGAAGATCTTGGTGTTGATGCGTAGAAAAGAACAGAACAAGATACAAATGAAATAGATTATGGCGAAGATGGGATGGAAACGGAGACTTCAGTCGTTGGAAATGTAGATGCTGAAGGCTGAGGGTGAAGGGTCAGAAAGTGAAAGTGATCATCTTAGCAAGACTATTTTAGTTGGACTGGTAACAAATTAGTAAGAGTATTTTAGTTGGGCTGGTAGCAACTTAGTAAGACTACTTTAGTTCGACTGACGATTGATAGCATGTTCGCGTAAAATTTTCCTCTGTATATTGTAGTACTCTTTACTTGACTTTCGCAAAGATAATGTTACTTTTTTTAAGGGGATTATTGTTACTGAATTTTTTTCTTTAGAGGCTCGCGCCTGGATTTTGGTTTTGTACCACCCTATATCTCATAAATGTTTTTTTTTTTAATCTAATGGTTGGAGTCATGGAACATTATATACTCAAATGTGTGCCTGCACAAAATACTGTAATATCTTTGCAAACATGCCTATCTAACTGATCCTGCTGGTTCCAATCCAGAACCTTGTTGAGGTGTTGTTTTGTGAAACTCTATACAACGTCATATCAATACTTAACAGACTGCAAAGTGTATCTGCATAAACTATATGATGTTCCAAGTGAAGTCTGGTTTTCATAGTTTTTCTTAGCTATCCAGAGCATCATATTAATACTTTACTCGCTACAAAATACATATGCGCTGTCTGGTTTGGCTATACGGCCAACTAATTCGGACCGATTACATATAAAATACATGACTAAGGTACCCATCTTAATTTATACGACCACCTGTATCGCATAACCATTTTAAATTATACAACCAAGGATCAGAAGACTCGACTTATTTTATGTGACAATCAGGGTCATACCCGGTTTATATACGATCATCATGCTAGACACCCGGTTTATTAGAATACCCAACGCTATGTGATGGAATGAACTAACAGCTGAATTGCATTGCGAAGAATTAAATATTGAACCTCAGAGGATCTACCCTAAAGTCAAAATCAGAATACGATTCAAGTCTTGATTATAGACTTTTTGACTTTCGAGAATCGACTAAAATGGAGTACCCATTAGTTACCAGTGCACGCAGCTGGATCAAAGTTAACTAGGTGTCTTAACGTTGCCCATCAGTTACTTGTTCAAATGAAATCCGGAAACGTTGTCCAGATTCTTCTTATACTGCCCAAAATCCGTGCCAACAATTCCATTTACTTTTTTTTTTTTTTTTTTTTTCATAATTCCATTTACTTGGACAACTTCTCACTTCTCAATGATATTCCAGATTAAAAATACCTTACAAACCATGTTAAGCTTTTCATTTACTTCACACATTAACCCAATTCAGTTGACAAAAGTCACCAGGGTAAACAAACTTCTGTTATTTTGCGTCCCATGGATGATGCATCAACAGCCAATTAATCATCATTTCACTTATGGCTTCCCTTACTAATCAAGTTGTTAATCTGGCTCGTGTGTTCTATATTTTTCCTCTATTTGCTTATTTCTTGATCTTTGTTCCTGAAGAGATCCAACATCAAAAACAACAACACAAAAAAATTCAATATTCTTAATTGCATCTTGTACCTCTACAACGCGATCAACAAAAAAAATATGTGATTGAACACACAAATTATTGGGAGAGAAAAAGAACATAATCAGATGGAAATGTTTAATCTTCCCTATGTAGTACCCATATTAGATATGGGTCATTTAAGCTATCCATACTACAAACTAAAGTAACTGCGGTTCGCTCCTGGTAACTATGATTGCAGGGTAAATTTGGAAGAAAAAAAATGAAACTTAAGAAATAGGAACGGACAACCGGTTTTGTCCGTTTCTATAGCAAAACTCAAACCTTGTTCTTCTTTAAGGAAAATTAGAAACCTTTGGATTTCTTAGAGGATTGCTCTAATATTATATATCTAATTAAATCCAAAAGCCTATTTATTAATTTTGTAGTTTCACTATTCAATAATTTTTGAGTCGGACTCTAACGAGTTAGTTGAGTCAAGAAAAAAATTATCCGCAAGGGAATGATACGTTTGAATGGAAAAGAAGCCTAAGCGGTGCCCAACGATATGCACTAGAGTGAAAGAAAGAATTATTGCACAATATATAGTGAAAATTGGAATTGGTTTCATTTAGCCATTTAAGACCTGAGTGAAAGAAAGACATGTATTATAACAATTATACATCATGCTTCAAAAAAAAAAAAAATTATACATCAGTAGTTATTTAATATTTCAGTGGAAACATAAACAGAATGCCACCAGAATCATATTAAAAAGAAAAATTAATTGGGGGATATGAATTACTTCCCCCAACCCATGGTGTGTGCTAAGGGGTGACTTTTGGGGGCGAAAATACTAAAACACCCTTCCCTCAAAATAAAAATCAAAAAACTTAAATCAAAAAACAAAATCATATTCCCCATTTTCATCTCCACTTCTTATTAATCTTTTTAGGGTTAAAACTTTGAAACCGAAATGTTCCCCATTCTCTTTCAAATTCTAAATTTTCCCCATTTCCTTTCAAATTCTCTTCTCCTTCTCTGCCGGAAGTGATGAAGAACATGTCGAAAATGATAAAGAACATGCCGGAAATGATGAAGATCACGCTGGAAGTGATGAAGACCATGCCGGAAGTGATGAAGAACATGTCGGAAATGATGAAGGTCACGCCGGAAGTGATAAAGACCATGCCGGAATTGATGTAATTCAATGTCGGAACTAAATTCCGGCATGCTCGATATAAATCTATTAATGCCGGTAGTCATGTGAAAAAAAAATCAATTTTCTGATTACTTTTCATCATGTGCCGGCATAGAAATTTAGGATGAAGACCACACCGGAAGTGGGTTCCGGCATGGTTATTTAGGATGAAGACCACGCCGAAAGTGATGAAGAACATGTCGGAAATGATGAAGACCACGCCGGAAGTGATGAAATTCAATGCCGGAACTAAATGCCGGCATGCTCGATATAAATCTATCAATGCCGGTAGTTAAGTGAAAAAAAAATCAATTTTCTGGGATACTTTTCATCATGTTCCGGCATAGAAATTTAAGCAAAAACCATGCCGGAAGTAGTTCCGGCATGCTCGAAAATCAGATAACTGTGCCGGAAGTAGACTGATTAAAACCAGAAAAAAAAGGTTTTGAAGATCAAAACCTGAAAAATTTTGTCCGAACCCCCCCGGATAGTGGCAAACAATTTATACAAATTTCCAGCAAATGCCGGAATGGTTTTTTGGTTGAATACCATGTCTGCACCAAGCTTTTTCAGCTGCAACAATGGTGGATTCAAAGAAAAAAAATCAAAATTTCAGCCTCTTAGCAACAATTCTCTCTTCACAATCATCCTCCACTTTCACCAAAAAAAATTCCCTTTCAATTTTTTTTTCCATCTTTCTACTCTCATCTCACTCACCCAAATACAAATACATACTAATCATTTAACAAATACTTAAGATTTTTACTAATTATTATTAAACACTAAACCTGATTAGTGAGGGGTAGATTAGGATTTTAAAAAAAGGGGTGACACTGATTTGATATTTGGATCCAATTTTTGTCTTTTTCCTCTATCCCCCAATTAGTTTTGATATCCCCAATTGCGTGTTCATTAAAAACCTTACGGAAATGGGAAGTATGTTTGTGTCCTGTGACTCCTCTACACATTATTCAATTTACTTCAACATCTCATAATCTTATTTAATTTATGGAAAAGGAATTCAAAATATTGTTAATCCAAAAACCCAATGAACTGATACAACTCCGTTGAGTGGAATAGTTTTGCAGTTGAATTAACAACGAACAACCTTGAAATTTGACAATGGTGTTTCAAGTTGGAACTATTGGAAAAAAGAAGCTGCAAGAGTTTATACTTATATCGGAGGCTTATCATGCGATATTAAATTAGAGAAGCTCATGTATGCAAGTTAATCTCAACACGAGAATTAGCTTGAGGAGTTGGAAGGACTGGGTTGGGACCGATCCACTTAACCTAATCCGTTGTGGCTGAAGCCTACTTTGCTCCATTCGGCTTATTTAATTTCTTGGTAATGATTGTTGTCACCAACTCAGAATGATCACAACGATTCTGTTTAGGATCTTTAGGCTGATCTTGAATCACAAATAATTTTGTGGGTCATTAGGTAGATTGTGGGTAACGGTCATAAAATATGTCGCGATGTTGATATATTAGTGTGAGTTACATGAGAAAATTCTATGTGATGCAAATGATATAGATTATTTCACAAAATTGGTCAAAAAGACCAAAATCAACAATTCCTGGGTGAAAAAGACACTTAGGTTTTGATACTGTTTAAATAACCAAAAATTAAAAAGATACTGTTTAAATGGACAAAAATTTAAAAATAGGCAGGATGTAAGGTTTCATCCGGTCCATTTTCAAATATTTTTTTCTTATTTTTATTTTACACAGGATGCATCCAAGTTTCATCCTTGCTATTTTTTTATAAGCCGGATGAATCCAGGTTCATCCTTGCTTTTTTTTTGGCTATTTCACCCGTACTTTTTTTTACTCGTCCATTTGAACCGTGTTTTAAATTTTTTTTGGACAAATGACCCATTTTCTCTATAGATTTTAGGTCGGTTGAAATTTCACAAAATTGGTTAAAAAGACCAAAATCAATAAATTCTGGGTAAAAAAGACATCTAAATTTTGATGTTGTTTAAATGGACAAAAATACAAAAATAACCAGGATGTAAATAGTTTCATCCTATCCATTTTCAAGTACTTTTTTTTTTTTTAATTTACATCATGATGCATCCAGTTTCATCCTTGCTATTTTTTAAGTTTAAGTCAGGATGAATCCAGTTTCATCATTGCTATTTTTTTTGTCCATTTCACCCATATTAATTTTTACTCGTCCATTTGAACCAGGTTTTAAAAATATTTGGACAAATGACCCATTTTCCGTTGAAATTTTGGCTCATATTGCACATTTTAGGCCATCGGACCTGTTTCAAATCACAATGCTAATTTTGCATCACCGTGACAATTTTAGATCACATGATAAAATTTGGTTCACATGACGAATGATGCAGATTTTAAGTCACTAATAATTAGGATCCGACATCAAATTGGACCAATACCACTTGTATAAATAGCCAAAAATATTAATTTATGATAAACCATCAAATTAGAGTACGAGTATCTATCGCGTGGAAAAGAACCCACAAAAAATATCCAAATTCAGTGATGTCTGTTTTTGGAAAATCTACTTCTGTTTATGATTTTTATCTATGAGCGAGCACTATAGTTGTCCGTTTCTCCGATCAAAAAGAAAAAAAGTTGCAGTTTTGATAAACCATCTCATAACAGCCAGCCTGTCCCAGTCAATGTATAACTGTCCAGGTTAAGTATTGCAGAGCACCAACAAGTGATCTGTAAGAAGTTGGATCAGTCAGAGGAGTACCTGAGTGTGCAACAAGCTTACAATTGGCAGGAACTGGTGAAGAGCAAGACTTAGCACCTCCCATATCAAACCTATCTAGAAGGTCAAGAGCATATTTGGTTTGAGAAAGAAAAATTCAATTTGCATTTCTTTTAGCTTCTAAACCAAGAAAGTAATGTAACTCCCCCAAATCCTTAAGTGGAAAATGTTGCTGCAGCTGAGAGATAAGATCTTTGCAATAAGTAGAAGAATTCCCAGTTAAAAGAATGTCATCCACATAAATGAGGACAACTGTAATTCTTGAACCAACCTTTTGCACAAATAAAGAAGAGTCAGCTGAAGATAATTTGAAATTCAGAGATAGTAAAATATTCATCAATTTCTCATACCTGGCTCTGGGAGCCTGTTTAAGCCCATAAATTGACTTGTGGAGCTTGCAAACATAGTTTGGATGAGCAGCATCAATAAAACCAGGAGGTTGCTGCATATAAACTTCCTCAGCCAAATCTCCATGAAGAAAGGCGTTGCTAACATCTAATTGAGTTATTGGCCAATCAAAGTTAACAGCAAGTGCAAGAATAACCCTTATAGTGGTAGATTTAGCAACTGGACTGAAGGTTTCTGTATAGTCAATCCCTTCTTGCTGATGAAATCCCTTATCAACTAGTCTAGATTTATACTTGGATGTAGTACCATCTGGATTTTGCTTCAACCTGATGACCGCGGTCGTAAGCGTCAAAAATAAATTACACTTTCTTACTACTCAAAATATAAATATAGCAAGGGCAAGAAAGGATCGTTCCCACAGAGAGGTCTTGGTTGTCAATATGTTATGGTCTCCTATATAAAACACCGAGGATTTTCAGATTTTTATAAACGAAAATAAATAAAAGCAAAACAAATAAAAGTAAACACGCAAATCAAGGATGTGAAAATATTGGATAAAGGTTTCATCTTCAATTGTAAACAAGTTTATGAATATATGAATAGAATTCGTATTTAATCTCGCTATCATCAAAAGCCATAGAATACCTTATTGCAAGAATACTCCGTAAATTTCCAAAGTTCATCAACACACACATTAGAGCTGCGTATGTGAATTCTACCTAAAGAATAACCTAACGCCTTGCGCTAATCAAGTTCAATTCCTAGGAGCATTAAGTTTCAGAAATAGGCTAATCAATGCAATTGTAATACATTGCGCAAACAATTCGAACAAAGGTCAATTTCTACATATAATTACGAGGATGTATCACTACAACCTAGAATCATATCATGCTACTCATATTCAAGGTTATCGCTTGATGAAACCCCTAAAATAGCTATAGATATGGATGTGAGTTCAATCAATTCTAGACTCGACTAAACAAACATTCAATCATATTGCAATACTTCAATCATGCAATTATTATAACCCGTAGAAATCAAACGATAATATTGAGAGAAAACTAATTCATAAAAATCATAACTTGGTTGCAAAATCCAACTACATCTTCAACCAATAATAAAAACTTAGTTACTTGTGTTTTTGGAAATCATCATAAAGATTTTAGAAGAACCTATCATGTGAAACCCTAGAAAGCAAGTAGAAGTCTCCCTAATGGAGATATATCCTAGGTTTGAGAAAGACTTTTTTTATTTATATGCTTTTCTCCCCATAAGGATACTTTCCCAAAATTAGGTTAATTCTTCTCAAAACCCGTCTCCAAGTTGGTCCACCAAGCCCAGGAGTGAAAAATATGTCTCTGGAATTTTGGGTCAGAAAAGTGTCGACGGAATTGATGACGTCATCACCGGAATCCGGTCACCGGCGCCGGAATCCGGTCGCCAGAAAACTTTCTCCGATCACTTGAACTTGCCTCCGGCTACTGAAGCTGTCACAAGACATTTTACACTTCCAGTATCTCAACTCTCGCTTCTCTCGCAATTCAAACATTCACAAAATACCACCTAACCCAACTTCTCATTTCTTGCGAAAACGCATCCAAAAGCGTGACTCGTAGCCCATATGTCCGGCCGCCAACTCTTTCGTTCGACTCATACCCCTTTCATGATTCAGTGAAATATTATGATTCACGCTTCCGGTTCAAAAATCCGACAACCGGAACTAGTTCCACCGGCTTGCCATTCTTGCTCAGTTTTCGCGACCGCAGTCTTGTTCAAAACAATCTCAGGCCAATTTTCACTAGCTCATCATATCACCACAAGCAGCATACCATCCACTGCTCAGTTCAAGCTCTCTGCGTTTGCATTGTTGCCACTGTAATCCCATCATACTCTTCAAGCACCACCAGGACCTCCTTGGCAACTATCCATGCCCGCAATCCATTCACCGACTCCGCAAATCTCAAAGCCATTCCCTCGGCTCGCAATTGCTTGCACCGCAAAATACGCCTTCCATTCCTATCTTGCATATCAAGCCGTCTGCAACACCAACCTGTTCCATTCGGCTCTCCCTGTAATGAGCAACACCCCTTATCCGCTCCAATTCCTCTAGTTTCGACTCTACTTCAAGCCGCCAGTCATGACACGACTCAATTCTTCCCGCATTATGCCACCAACTCATCCCCGGTCTCCATCGACTCACAATTTCTTGTCTTCAGCCTCATTCCATGTCCTCTTCGACTCGGCAAACTGAGCCATTCCTCCCTGAACCTTCGGCTCCTAAAGCGGCACATAACATCTGCAACTTGAGCTACATCCGAGTCTCCAACCGCAGCTGCGATTCCACCAATCTCCATTTCCATACTCAATGCCTACAGAATCATCCTAATACCCTTCTTGTTCACTTCTCTCGTTTGTAGCTCCCGCGACTCAATCAACACCTGACCATTCTGCAGCTCCCATTCACATGCTATGTGACTTCAAGACAGCCACTGCAACTCACAACCCTACATTCATCTACATGAGTTCATCTGCACTATTTTCTTCTCTCCCTGCATACTGGCACACCACCGCTTCCATTACAAAGACAAAGCAAGCACACGTAGTTCCGGCAAGCATCAACTAAGTCTACAACTCAGTGCACCAGTTCTCGGATTCCACTCCACACACTAACATCACCATCTTGAATAATCACAGCAACATCACTTATTCGAGCTTGTACCAGTTAGCCCATCTCTATTCTTCATCATATCTCGAGATTCAACCACAACGATTCCCAGATCCATCTCTTCTTCTGGATTCAACAGCAGCACCAATCGCCTCTCCCTATGTTGAATAGCAACAATCCATTTCGATCTGGATCTCAATCTCCCTGAGCTTCAACTCTTAAATTGCAGAGCAGCCGTTAATCACTCGAATCAAAGATCTCCGACCCATCCGATTTCTTGTTCTTTCTTTACAAACCAAATTTCAGTATTCGTCCTAATTTCATGTTGTTCTTCAGCGCCTCCAATTCCTTGAATTGCCATGAACCCATTCTTAATATTCATAACAGAATCGATTGAACAGCAACAAAACCATTTCATCGATTAAACCTCATTCCAATCGATCTCGATTCACAGATGCGACATCAACCCTAATTTCTTCTCCGGGATTTCGATCCGAGTAATGGTGCCGCTTCTTTCGTTTCAGGCGAGAATAAATAGCAAGCAATGATGAGAGGAATTATTGCTCTCTGATTTTTAGAGTGGGTGTAAGAAACCAAAACTGCTATTGACACCCCACTTTAGTGGTTAAGGGGTAACCAGCTCATACATGAGTTTGTTGTTCGACTGTCAGTTATGGGAAACTGACAGTTCATTCTCCACCTCTTCCTTGCGCAACCTAGTCTGCTCCAGATATGACTAGCCTGTGAATTGGTCTTTTTTCGCCATTTTCGCTCCAAATGAATAATTTCCGCTTCTTTTCCTCTGTGCGACTCCAGAGTACCTAATAACTCAAATTCGCACATAAGATATACAATTTACAAGAAAAGTAGCAAAGAAAGCATAAACAATAGATATAAATATAGGTGCTTTACAACACCTATCACCTGAAGACCTATTTGCAGCCAACTATATTTTGAGAGGGATGAGTTGGTACCTTAGTCCATGTTCCAGCATCTTGTAAAGCAGTATACTCTTCAAAAAGAGAATCTTTCCATGGAGGAGACTTTAAGGCTTGACTGACACAAGTAGGTACCTGTATCTTTTGAGCTTGAATTGTACCAGGCAAAGAGTGAATAGTAGAATAAACTTTAGGCTTAAAGATACCTGCTTTGTGATAGGATCCGGAGATGCCTATTTATATCAACCGCAATCGCACGGTGTCTAACTAGTAGACAGAGGCAAGTACGGGTCGTTCCCACGAGGAGCGGTGGAAATATCAATAACCATTATTCTTAATTGACTAACTGAGAATGTTGTTTTTTGGGTTTTTTAGAATTAATTCAAAATAATATAAAAGAAAAGAAAATTAATTAAATGCAATGAGGAAGAGAGCCAGTAACTAGGGTTTACGGATTCCACCATATTTTCAATTAAAGAACAAAATGAAATCATACATTCCAATTATGTCCATTCCATGTCCTGTATGAATACACCCATCAAATGTATAGCTTCTCAAATATTACCCGTACTCATAAGCATAACTCTTCAAAGAAATCCCAAGCATAAATTATCAAACAAGAAACAAATAATTAGGTGAAGCTAATTAAACGAATTAAAATTAAGGTGAAACAACAACATATATTCTATGTAAATCGATGGACAAAATTCTAGGAATGAAAATTGCATTCATAAAAGCATGTTGCCAAATATTCAATTTATTATTATAGCCTATTGCAAAATCATGGCTTCCTCCACCTAGTTACAAATTCTAGCTAGACATGGATTATAGATTTCTTCAAAACCCACAAAAAAATCACCAAGAAGAAACAAAAACCGTTGTCACCCAGCTTATTTTTCTTCTTTCTTGTTTATTCCCCCTTCGTCGGCCTCCTAAAACAGTCCTACCCACTTTCCTTTTATCTCTTCCTTTCGCCCATGCCCAAAATAATGCAAATCTTGCACTCCATTAATTAGTGGATATTCGGATCTCATTTCCCCCAAATGACAACTTACTGCATCATACTCATGAGGTCACCCAATTAGTGATCGCCACGTGTCCAAACATTAAATAATTCCAAATATGAGAAGATTAGTTTCCTTCCCGAGCCCCCACTTCCATAATTGTGACATCTTATGAGCACATGATCTGGTATTCTCATTTCATATACAAGGTAATAATTGCTCTTTTATCATTATTCCCATTTAATTGAATATCTTCTTCTTGCAAAAATATATATTATAGATCAATCGACAATTAAAGAGAATAAAATGTCATTTACCTCGTAGATATATGCAAACGGGACCCACTTTATTTTCTTCTTCTCTTTATATTATATAGCAATGGAATTAAAATATATATCCCATAATCTCATTTGTGGCATGATCATTATTAGGCAATGAAAATATATTCTCGTCCCGAATGGAAAGAAAGTCATCCAAATCTCATTTTTCTCACGCTAATGTTTGATTTAACCACCCCATTTTGTAGTCAAGCACACCAAATTGCATCATTTTATGGCCACGAATGTCATTGATATACGAAAATACCAGGCCAGCTACATTTTGTCATTTTTATCGCATATGCCAATGCCTTAGTTGTTTATGCTCCCGATAATCGTAATTACTTGTACTTTCGTAAAAAGCACTAAAACAATGTTGTTAGCCAAGATATTGAGTCCTAGCTAATATAAATATGGGTATAAAATGTAGCACTTACATGCTTATCACTTTGGCCCTTGTAGTCATAGTATGAGTATTAGAATCCGAAAGAGGAGCAGGAGGCTGAATACTGACTTGAGCATCTGAGATAACTGGTGAAGCATCTGAGAGAAGTATATATGAGGATGGAGCAGCACAAGCAGGAATGCTAATAGAAATAACCTCTTCAAAAGTAACTGATGGTTGAGCAATAACTGCTACAGAAATAACTTCTTCAAAGACAAGGTGCAATTGAGTGGATCTTAGTGGAAAAACTACTTCTTGAAAAGTGACATGTCTAGAGACATACACTCTGCCAGTAGTAACATCTAAACATCTGTAGCATTTTTGAGCATGACTATATCCAATAAAAACACAAGAGATGCTTCTTGGTTGCAGTTTGTGTGAAGTATATGGTCCAACCCAAGGAAAACATTGGCACCCAAAGACTCTTAAAAAAGTATAATCTGGAGCTCTTTTAAATAATACTTCATATGGGGATTTAAGACCAAGAGATCTTGTTGGAAGCATGTTAATGGTATAGTTGGCAGTGGAGAATGCTTCTACCCAAAAACTTGCTGAGAGACCAGATTGTATAAGATATGTTCTGCCTATATCAACTAAATGCCTTTGCTTGGATTCTGCCACACCATTTTGTTCAGGTGTATGAGGGCAAGAAATCTCATGATGAATTCCATAATCATCTAAGAATGAAGAAAGTTCATTATTGATAAATTCACCACCACCATCAGTTCTAATTGTAAGAATATGATGATGTAAACGATTTTCAACTTGAGCTTTGAACTGATAAAAGATTTTCTTAAAATCGGACTTATCAGATAAAGGATATATCCAACAGAATTTGGAGAAGTCATCAATGATATTAACATAGTACTTGTATCCAAAGAATGGATTTTACAGACATGTACCCCATAAATCAAGATGCAAAGAACTTTAGGTTGTGAACTACTATGAGTAGACATTGCAAATGGAAATTTATGACTTCTCCCTAGTTGACAATCACTACAGAACAATGGTTATTTGAGTACATCGGGTAAATGTAAAGAACTATAAACAGATTTCATTGTTTGAAAAGAAGGGTGAGCAAGTCTCTTGGCCAAACATCTGGAGAAGCATTTGAAACACCAGAGAGAGCTTTATTGAGGTTTGAATGATGAGTGAACTGCAAAGGATAAAGTCCATTATGATGAGGGCCTTGTAAAAGAATCTTCCCAGTGGATAAGTCCTTCACACCAAAACCATAAGAATCAAATGTTATGGAGCAATGATTATCTGAAGTGAATTTATGGACTGATAGAATATTTTGAGTAGCTTTAGGCACTAGAAGTATATTATTGAGATTAAATGTATGATTAGGAATAGACTTCAAAGAAAAACCAATGTGAGTTATACTCATACCTTCCCCATTAGCAGCTTGAATTTCCTCAAGACCTTCATAAGTGGAAACAACTTGAAGTTCAGATTCATCTGAAGTAATATGATTATTGGCTCCAGTATCTGCATACCAAGGGTTGTTGCCCAAAATATTTGCAGAGGCTAACATGGCACTGAAGTGATATGGTGTATGATAGCTTTAATAAGCAAAATTTAGCCTGTTGCTACATTCTAAAGCAGTATTTCCAAATTTACCACATATTTGACAAAGTAGAGGAGGTAAATTTGTTGGAGACTAAAAATTTGATGGAGGTCTAACTAAAGGTGGAGGGGGAAAATTAGTTGGAGAACTTCTAGCTATTGGTGGAGCTGTAGTAGCAGTTCCCGGAGAAAAATTGTATGTTCTACCACCACGGCCAAAAGAAGGAGTACTAGATCTTCCACCAACATATTAAAACGATCACCATAACCACGGCCAGAAGAACAAAAATTGGACATATGAGAAGCAGCAAATGCTTGATTTGAAGAATCGGTAAAAAAAAGGCTCTATTTGAAGATTCGGCAAGAATAGATTTGTTTCTATCACTAATGACAGACTCTTCATTAAGAAGATTGTTGTGAAGCTCCAAGCTAGTAATTTGTGGATAACGATGTCTCATAGATGTTGCAAAAGGTATGTAATCAGAATTAAGAGCAGAAAGAGTGACAACAACTAATTATTTATCTGAAATAATCTCACCAGCAGCGGCAAGTTGATCGGAAATTGATTTAATCTCAGTAATCAAAGAGGGAATGGATTTATCACCTTGTTTGAGAGCCAACAACTTTGTTCGCAGTTGAATTGTATGAGTTGAAGATGATCTTGCAAAGCGTTCTTCAATGCAGATCCATAGTTGATGAAATATTGTAGATCCAGCAAAGTAAGCAATAACTGAGTCAGAAATTGTAAAGTGTAGCCACATCAAGGTTGTAGCATCTTCATCAATCCAATCAACATAGAGAGGATTGTCAATTCCATTTAGTTCGTTGCGATTGTTGGTAAACTGAGGTGGACATGAATGAGATCCATCCAGGAATTTTATTAATTTGTATTTTCAAATAACAGGAAGAACAAGATTCTTCCGTATGAGAAAGTTTGATTCAGTGAGTTTAAGAGAAACAAAACTATGAAGTTGATGAAAATAAACCCTAGTAATTAAATTGAGGTTGGATTCTCCATTGTAGTAGATGAAGAAGAAGGAAATTCTTGAATCATACACAGAATGAAAATGCAGCAGAAATATAAGATCAAAAAACCTGAGAAAGATGAGCTTTCTCAGTCTGATACCATAGTAGAATCAAGAAATGATGGAATTCATTAATGGAGAAAATAAGTTTTTACAGAAGAAAAGGAAAATAAAATTCTCAGACTTAACTAAAGAGATAAACCGACACACAATATTTAAGCAGAATAGTGATTGGTCAAGAATAGATCACAGCTCAGCCAGTGACAGTGAGGCATGTGTACATCTAGATAGAGGTGGATGCCAGCTATACATTGATTGGGATAGGCTGGCTGTTATTACTCTACCCACGGTAAACTTGGGGAATAAACAAGCAGTATGACTTAGTTCTTTTTGGTTCAATGTCGATACGAATCAAAGATAAGTAAAAACTAAAATTAGAACACTAAAGAGAGTAAAAGGTAAGTCTTTATTAGTCAAAATTCTTGACCTTCTGTCACTTGTATCACTTTTCTTCTTGTCCTGACTCCTGAGTCGAACCTCTGGCTGTTCAGTCCTGACTCCTGAGTCTCTCTCTTAAATAGTAGGCCATTTGTTATATTTTGGAATGAAGAATTACAAAAAGGCTTATAATGATTCTATAGAAGTAGCACTTCATTTCAGTATCAAACGCGCAGTTCTAGCAGCCAAAATGCTCCGTACGTACAATAGAGACTACTACAATAGAGAATTCAAGAGAATGATACAAGATAGAGCTCTTATTGATCTAGGATATAGTGGCCCTTCTTTTACATGGAAAAATTGTGCTAATGCCAGAGATCCTATCTTTGAAAGGCTAGATAGAGTCTTATGTTCCGCTGATTGGTGGTTACATTTCAAGGAAGAAGCTGTTTTTCATCTTCCTAGAATTGGGAGTGATCATGTACCCATCTATCTTAACACTGAGAGATTTATGAGGAAAAGAAAACTGGGTTACAGATTCGAGTATCACTGGATCGATCATCCAGAGTTTCTAGATGAAGTGGAAAAATTGTGGGATGCTTCTAATGGGGATGTTCTGCAAAAAAACTAAGAAGTTGGGAAAGTGTCTGACCAAATGGGGAAAGAAAACTTTTGGCAATGTCTCGGGGCAAGTGGAAATCGCAAAAACTGATTTACTGGAAGTTCAGAAAAAAAAAAACCACATTCAAGATGTTAGGGAAGAAGAGCAATTACTTATCAACAAAGTTGAACAACTGTCTCTTATTGAATATAAATACTATCAACAAAGGAACAAGTCCAACTGGGTTCCTAACGTCGGTAAAAATACAAGATTTTTCCATATGGAAGTTAAGCATGGAAGAAGAAAGAATAATATTGAAGCTCTGAAGCTTTCGAATAATTATTGGGTTTCTGATCATAAGAGTATCACTTCTTGCTTCCGTTTTCAAAGATGATTTTCGAGACCAGCAGACAAGAGTGGCGTTTTCTTCCCCATCCAACTGAGGACTGAGTAAAACAATCTTATAGGCAAGATTCCTACTGCTGAGGAAATTTGGAGTACTATTAATCATATTGGATCTCTGAAGTCCCCCGGACCTGATGGCATGCCAGCTATTTTCCACAAAAAATGTTGGGCCAAGGTGGGAACGTAAGTTTGTTTGTACCCAGAAATATTTCAAGGCACTAAACACGATGATTTTGGTGAAAATCAGACTTGGTTTTTTGGTTTGTGGACGGTTTGTTTGGATCCTTTCTTTGTTATTGAATCATACACGACTACAAGTAAATACCTTCAAGAAAAACCACATACTTATATACTAAATTAACTTTTGTGTAATTGTTTTTGCAGGACGATAGATTTAAAGAAATGGGATGCTATAACATGCTTTGTCCAGGATTTATACAAGTCCATCCTCAGATCATGTGCTACATTTTGTGTTTTCAACTCGTATTGGTTATTCAGTTTACATCAACATCCCAAGATTAGAGAAAATAGCTAATCCAAGAACTCCAAAGAATTGAAGTAAAGTTTGTTTGAGTAGAATAAGCTTCCATTTGAAATAACGATTAACGAACAAGCTTGAAATTTCAAAATGGTATTGAAGTTGGAGTTATCGGAAGGAAGTAAGGTGCAAGGTTTTATACGTGTATTCAGCTCAATCAAGAATCACAAGAGAAATTCATGTAAATTGATTTAACACAGTTTTTAGCTGCATTAAATCATGTAAACATCAAAAAAAAAGAATTTAAAAATAATAATAATAATAAATTAACACAGATTTTAGCTGAGTTTTCCATCAACAATAGTTACTTTGAATTTTGATGTTGTCTTGGACCCAAGAAAATCACTCCCTGGTGACCAGCGCAACATGAGATTAGTCATAGTGTCATACCATAGCCAAGTCTCTAACTAGAAAAGGAGTCTCTTTTTATTATTTTTCAGATTATTTTCTGAACCTGCTTTAAATTTTCATAAGCCCAAGAGTTTTTACATCACAATTTTTCTCAATCTCTTAAACCCTAACTCTTTTAACCCTCTATACTTTATGATTCAAGCAAGTTCTATCTAACCTTAACTCTGATTCAGCTTCAAACACACAATTATGTGTAAACAAATCTAACAAACCATTATTATGGATTCTTCAAAACTTTCTTTAAATTTTAATCCATCTGATGTCTTTAATTGATGATGAGGATAAGAAAGATGAAGTTACTCTAGGATTTGATCGAGGAGAAGAAATGATGAAAAAAGTCATTTCTAAGGGTTTTCATGTTACAAAATAATTTCTGCCATCACCACTAATGATGAAACTTTTTCAATGATTATGGTGGAAATGAAGAAGAAAGAAGACTCCGAGGAACCCATTTCTCAAATGCGAAATGTTGTCAAGAAAGAAGTTTTTTCTGCATCTTTTGAATAATAATGTCCCAAATTATGGCACTTCTTTTGTTTGCACCAATCGGCATGCCTAAATAATTGATAGGAAGATGTTCTATCCTACACCCCAATTCCATGGCCAACTCGTGAACCGCATCACCCACCCCTATACTAGTTATTAAGATCCTCTACAAATTTAGCTTGAGACCATTGAGCCCTTCAAACAAAACAAGTATAATGAGAAATCTCCTAACTACCACCCTAGAAGCATTTAAGAAAATGATTGTGACATATGCAAATTGCAGATGAGAGAAACATCTTCCACCCTCCACCATTTGAAATCCGTCAAGTCTTCCATTAGCTACATCTTCATTTATCAAATTAGAAAGTACATCAACTACCAAAATAGAGACAAAAGGCGACAACTGATCTCCTTGCCTAATACCTTTTTAAGTTTATATTCTGTTGGCTGCTTCACAGTTCACCAAAATTGAAAATTGAGCACCTGTTACACACCACTTGATCCATTGAATCCATCTCGCTCCAAATCCATTCTTGTTTAAAATAGCAAAAAGTGAATTCCAGTTAACATTATCAAAGGCCTTTTCCATGTCAATCTTGCATAAAATCCCAGGTTTCTTTTGTCTTAATCTGCTATCAATACACTCATTGGCAATCAAAATGCCATCAAGAATCTGCTTGTTTTTTTTATAAAAGCTCCTTGAGCATTTGATATCAAACCAGGAATCACCACCTTGAGTCTTTCAGCCAGTAACTTAGATAAAATCTTATAGAAACTGCTTATAAGACTTAGAGGTATAAAGTCTTTAGGGGTTGCAGAGTCCTCTTTCTTAGGAATCAATTTCATGAAAGAAATATTCAATCTCCAGTCTAATTTTCCTTTAATATATAACTCTCCTATAACATCCATCACTTCTTTCTTCACAGTTTCCCAACAAGCCTTGTACAATTCCAAATTGAAACCATCAGGACCTGGTGCTTTGTTTGCTCCACACTTCTTGATAGCTGTAAAAACTTCCTCTTTCTCAAAAAGTCTTTCTAGCCAACACTTCTGGAACCCATCTAATTTCCTAAACTCCATGTTATCGAAAAAATATGACAAAGAATTTAAAGAAGTGAACAGATTTGAGTAGAACTGTTGTATCTCCCTCTTAATAATATCTTGATTAAACACATCCACTCGTGTTATCTCTAATTTAGTGATGCAATTTCTCCTCCTCTTAGCATTTTTTGTGAAAATACTGTGTGTTCTTGTCACCATTTCTGAATCCCCCACCTTAGATCTTTGGAAAGCACTTCTAGCCACCTCTAGTTACCTTTACACTGTTAAGCTTATTCAACAAAACTGCTCTCTCTTCAACTTGTATAGGACAAAGAGCAACATTTTCCTCAGCCAGATTGAGTACCTTTATCTTCTCAGTCAACTCATTCTCCTCCTTCTTCACATTACCAAAAGTGGCTTTACTCCAATTTTTAATGAAGAATTTTAGATTCTGAAGTTTTCTAAAAAGAATAAAACTTGGAATACCCACAAAGACCATAGAATTTCACCAAATTTCCACCAGCTTGACAAAACTAGGGTGCTCAAGCCAATGATTCTCAATTTTTAATAGTGCTCTTGGATAAGAGAAGTAAAAGTATTTCTCATTTTCTAAAAGCAGTAGTCAGAAGTAAAAGTTAGTGTTTTTACTTGTAAAAATCCTTCTGAATTTTTATATCCAAACTAGTTTATTACTTTTTTTAACTTTTAGAAATCGAAAAATTACTTTTGGATTTGTATTTCAACAGGCTAAGGAAACAAAAATAGATCGCAAATGAATGTAAGGAGATATAGTCGGTTAACAAAATCATCAAACTGGTCACGAGTGAGAGCTGTCGAGAAAATAAATTATATGTGAGTGCGGCCATTAATGAGTCGTGATTGTACGTACTTTTTGGGCACGCATTTCCATTTTCAAATTAGAAGGGACGATGCCCTATAACGTTGGTCTTTAACGAAGCTAGCTAGACTGTTCAAATTGGACAAGTGCCAATATGAGATCAAGTGAGAGTCGTGAGACTATGAGATTTTTTATGGAACGAAAGCTTCCCGATTTTTATCCGAGTGTAATACAAATGGGACCCACGCATGCCCCACTACCTATCGGGGTTCTCTGCGGGATGTGATGTGGGTATGTCTAGCACTTCCCTTTTTTTATTTAAGCAGGGTCAAAAACCATTCATTCAGATGGCTTGGATGGAAGAGAGAACAAAAAAAAAAAAAAAAAAAAAAAAGCCTTGGCTGCCGGTCGCCCACCAGAGTGCAAGAAAGAATTGCACAACATTGTGCATTTAGCCATTTAGGACCCAAGGGAATCATGCCCCGGTGGCCGGTGCAACACGAGAGACTAGTCATAACATAGCCGAAGTCTCTAATTAGAAAAGGGAGCCTCTTTCTACTTTGTTTTTTCACTTTACTCATTGAACCTGCTTAAAGTTTCATTATCCAAGATTTTTACACACAATTTTTCCCAATCTCTTAAACCCTAACTCTCTATACTCGGTGATTCAAGCAAGTTCTATTTAACCCTAACCCCAATTTCGTGTTCCATCTGAAATCGAACAACAAACCCTTATTAAGGATTCTTCAAATTTTACTTCAGAAATCAATCGAAAAAGATAAACTCTTTGAGTCCTTCACAAAACTCTCTACAACAAAACCAATGTCTATAATTGATCAAGAAGAAGTTATTCTAGGAATTGATCAAGAAGAAGAAATGGTGAAACAAGTCATTTCTGGGGATTTTCATGTCAATTCTCTCATCACTGCTGATGATAAGATTCTGAAAAACCCATTTCTCAGATACAAAATGTTGTCAAGAAGAATCAAGAACCATTCGGCGAAGGTAGTAATCAATCGTATGATTCATTCATTGCTGAACAAATTAAAGAAACCCAAGAAGAGATTTCTTCTGAAGATGTAATAATGGAATCATTCAAGTCTCAATATAAAAATGTTATAGTGAAGATGATGAATTCAGAAAGTAGAATGAGGTCCTTCAAGTGAAATATGTAATTACTGGTTATGGAAATGGCTATGCAAGGGAAGAAATGATGGGTTCCATTGCTTTGGGTAGAATGGGGTCTGGAATTTGTTCTGGAAACACAATGCGACAAGTGGAGATGTTCCTGGAGAAATTTTACAGAAACAAACTTGAAGAGAGATGTGTTGAGTAAGTTTGCTGAAGCTAGAAATGCCTTTTGTCAAAAAATATGTATGCAAGTAAGCGAAGAAAAACCGTCAAGATATGTTTCAGGGTCTTGCGGATAATCATAAAGTTCTTAGCATAATGGAAGTCTAATGCGATTGCAAGTTATTTAAGGATCTCTCAAGTTGTTTCTTTTCTAGCTGGGGTGCGCAGAGAGAATAGCTCAATTTTAGGTATGTCTTTTGACCCTTCAATGTTTATATATGATGTTGGTAGCATGCTGGTAATTTGAGTAAAATCTGTAATGCATGCTTATTGGATTATTGTCCTGATTTGTTAACATTGTATGATGTTTACTTTTCGTGGCATCAAGCAGATGTAGTTCATGCCTCGATACATGTAATACATTCTTGAATGTGTGATAGATTAAGGGTATTTGCTGATTCTCAGATACGAATATGATATAGTTATGTTAGCAAACTTTGGCAGCACCTAATCACTCCTTACAACTCTAGTTCCATCTCTCAGCATGGAGAGCAAGGTATTAGTATGTGCACTGTGCCACTTTCATGTTACGACTCTTCATCTTAACATTGGTCATATTGATGACGGTGTTATCCATACTGGACAGTTCTCCACTTTTGCCCCTAGTGGTCGTGCCCAAATTGTTATAATCTCTCTCGCTGATTGTTGTGCTGTTAGTACTAGTTGAATTACTCTTTATAGACTTTGATGAGCTAGTTATGGTGAATTTTCGAATGTGCATTGTGAGGTTTGGTGGCTTTATCGATACAGCTTTAAACAGCCATGGGCTAGTTGACTACCACTCAGAAACATTTGCCAAATTAGGGTGTTGTAGGTTGAAATCACATTTATCTTTACCATGGTTAATAAGATGGACGGTTATCGCGCAATCAACAATGTTTGGTTGTCACATTGGCTTTAGCATTAGAATAGTAACACAGATTGAAACTTAGCAGGTAATAGACTTAAGACCGCCACTATCTACTAATGCACAATAAGGAATGAGTATCTTGCAAGCTAAAGACCAGGATGTCAATAACTTTTAGTTCAACTGGGATGGTTGACCAGAAAAGAATTTTGTATTTTCTGTGAAAGCTTTACTACTTGTTGGAACTATTAAACCTGTATTTTTGGAAAGGCATAACCAGCTAATTGTTGAGTTTCTATATAGAAAATAAACATTACAACTATAAACAGGATAAATTAGGAAAACTTTACCAAAAAACTGTGCTTGGCATACGGTCTGATGTCCTGTATGGTTGGTGACTCGCCTTCAGGGCAAGTCCTATGGAAATCTTGGCTACGCAAAAGAAGAAAAAAAATGATTTGTTTGTTTGTTTGTTTTGATTAGAAAAAATGTCACAAAGCTCAATTTGTGGTGGTTAGTGGATCCAATCAAACGGTGACCAAGTAGTCATCCATCAAATGCACATATATGTGTTTGATGAGGCTTAAAAACTGTAGTCTCATTACTAGTCCCTCAAAGCTTTTAAATTTTTCTGATTTTTTTTCTGTTTTAGTGTGTGAATTCAGCTTTAAGCAGCTATTTTTCATGAAGTGTAAAGGAGTAGAAACTCTTTGAGCATGTGGTTCTAGTAGAGTCTTCTGTAGGCAATGATGGTCCCTACCATGCATCAACCATGAACTTAGGGAGAAAAATAGCTAATGTTTTTTTAGTTGATTTTATTGTTGTTGCTGCTGTTGACTTGTTCGTTTGGCTAGGAAAGTCTGTGCACTGGATTTCCTAGTATGACATAAACTCAAAAGTCATCATAATGTTACTTGTTTGTCGAACAATTTGTCATTTGATGGATTCAGTAAGGCTATTTTGTACGCTCTACGGCTGAGTTGCATACGTGATTTAGGTTGCCAATTTGATTGATCATCTACATGTTACAACTCTTCATCATGTCAGTCCCTGTTTAGCTTCACATGTCAGTCCCTGTTTGGCTTTATTTGCTTTTTGCCAGACCTCAATCCTGCCATTATCTTTATCGTCAGCTAAAACTGATAGGAGGGATAGGACACTTAATCGCAAATAAGTCGACAACTGAAGATTCATTTGAGCTACTAAGAGTTAATATGATATCTGGGTTTTGTGTTAAAGTAATGCATGATACCTAAGGATACTGTATCAGCTCTTTGATGTTGTGTTTGTTGCCATAGTCGTCTATATTTCTTCTTTGTCCCAGTTACATCATAACTGGATACTGTAAAGAAAAATGGACTTGCAAACTGGCTGCTTAGTTACGCAATATATGGTGCATGCTGCATATAGAACATACATATGTGTTTTCCTTCCTGTTTAAAGGACTTTGAAGACCTGAAGCTACGTGTGATCTTAACTATGGCTTGTGGGTCTTCCTCATGGCACACAACTGTGTGTTTAGGGTCTCCTCTACTAGTTTGAATGTAGGCTCATCTTGTGGTAATTATTTGACGTTAAGATAGCAAGGTCCAAGTTAAAATGGTGTTATCTATAAGGTCTCAGTGTCTTGGCTATTTGAGGAATCTTTCTGCGGAGGGTCCTTGATAGTGTATATGTGCTTTGATATCACAAATGGATCATGGAAATCTACACGGCATGAGAAAACAAATCCACAAAAATGGAAACTCATAGATAGAACTACTTTACTTTAGCTTTGCCTTAGTTAGGAAATGATGTTTGAATTTTCCTTTCAAATGAAAAAGATAATGTTATTTGACTCTTAAATTCTGACCAAAAGAGGGACACAGGTGATCTTAACTGAGGAATTCGGGTGTCAGTCACGACACACAACTGTGTGTTTAGGATCCCATGTACTAGTTTATGATGATATCTGAAAGTACGAGAATGATTACATATGAAACACACAGACCTTTTTATATCTTGTATTGCTTTTTATATCTTGTATTTCTCTGGATCCTTGTGTATTTGCTTCTCCTCTACTTGGTGTTTACCGGATTATGTCAATTTGATGTGTTTTGTTTCTACTCACAGGTGCTGGCACAAACTCCACTGACAAGGCTGATAAAACCGCATCCCAGTAAATGTAAAGCAGATATTTTATGTTTCAATTGTACAGCATTAGGTATTATTGATCGTAGATGTTGATGAACTCATACCTGTACATACATGTACTCCTTTTGTGTTATTTCAAATTGGTTGGCCTGAATTTGGTAATGGTAATACCCACAAACATCAAATTTTCACTCGGAAAATTCTCAAGTTCGCGTACGGTGTATTCAGTTGTTTCATGTTTCTTTCCTTTGCCAATGTATCATAACATCTCATTCCTCTTGCAGGTTCCATGAACAGACACTATTCCCAAACCAACAAGATCAACTAGCTTATTATGGTTTCCATTCCAATGCTTTGATACTAGACCCAAATGAAAAGAGCAATTCTCTACAACCAAAAAAAAAAAAATTGACATTCCAACACAACAAGACATTGCAAAAGCAAACCAAAGTTTGCATCTCGTTGTTTTAACTTTTAAGGGAATACAACATGAAACCCTGATTATACAGAGAATCCATCTGAGTTGAAACATAAATTAATAAAAAAACAAAGACAATTATCGAAGTAGTACTATTATATTTCATTGATTGTTCATTTGTTAGTGGTTCCTACAAATTTCTCCATTAAAAACATAAAATTCAATTATCCCCTGTACCCCAAATCGAACTTAAGCCCCCGTATCAAACAGCTTAAACCCTAATAAAACCTAAATCCAAAACAACAAAATCCTTATCTGCATCTGCAACCCTAATCGCAAAAAGAAACCATAATCCAGCGCCTATCACTGTTGAGGAGGAGGAGGAGGTGGATTAATTTGACGACGTGACATAATTAGGTTCCCAATTGAGACAACTACAGAAACTCCGAACAAACCAACCAAAATTTTGACCCATGTCAATCCTTCTCTTCCAAATTGCAATCCTTGTCTTCCAATTTGCAATCCTTCTCTACCGATGCTTAATCCTTCATCAATTTGACCAATTACTTTATCAACTCTCTTAACAACCCCATGAAAAGGGTTGAAACGCAAACCACCGACGATCTTACAGCACTTCCAAACAAAATTTTGCTTCTTCACTACTAATACGGATGATGATGGTGATGATGATACTTCTTCTCTCTTCTCAATGACATCAATTTCTTTAAGATTCATCCTCTTATCAGCAGCGGTGCGATTATTCTGCAAAAGGTTTCCGATGGCTGTTCCGATGTTGATTTTCTCCAAAATGCCCCAATTTGGACTACCTAGTTGTGAAAATGCCCCGGACGTTAGGCAAAAGATCAAAATGCCCCAAAACAGAAGCAAAATGCCCCAATCTGTTAAGTATTCCGTCTGACATGGTTAAGTGGTCCAAACAGTGAGGATGTGGCCCCGCACGTGCCAAAAAATCTCATTTATACCCTTTTGTAATTCGATCACATGGCTAGATTGCGACACGTGGGGCAGTCTATAATTGGACGGCTAGATATGAGGTGCTTCTATTTACTAAGATGGACATTTCTTTTTCTAAAATGACCAGCATGTCCTATTAACTAGGATTGTGACATGTGGATATTCTATTAATTGGACGGTTGGAGATTTGGTTGTTTATATTTACCGAAACGGGTTTTTTTTTAAGAGAATGACCACTGTGTCCTATAATTAGAGATTGCGACACGTGTAACGTAAGGTCAAATCAACGACTCTGATTTCGACCGTTGGGGCATCAAGCCGATTAAAGCAATTCCGACCGTTGTAACAACGGTCAATTTTAGACTACTTTGCCCCATATAAATGGGGAATTTTCACAACCTTAAATTAGTATGTTGGCTTTTTTTCTTCATAATGGCTGCTAGCTCAAGTGAGAAAATGAAAATGGTAAGTTCAATTTCAAGAATTTGTCAAATATCAACATAGTTAGGGGTTAGTATCTTATCCATCTCACTTTAATTTTTTCTTAATTTGCAGGAATGTGAGATGTGCAACGAAAATAATCATCAATCGATTGATTGTCCTTGGATCTACAGTAGGTGTAAATTAGTTCCTTGTAATGGTATTCGGAAACTTTTAAAGGTCAAAGAAGGTGCTAATTCAGGGAAGAAATTCTTCTCTTGCTCTAATCCTATGTGTTCATACTTCGAATGGTTTGATGATGCTATTAAAACCACTGCACCTCAGTACACAGGAGGTTGTAAAGCTTGTGTTGGTGATCACAAATTTGGTGATTGTCCTTGGTCACATACTCGTTGTATCAACCCCAAATGCAATTCAACTAAGGTGAGGATGTTAAACATAGCTCAAACATCTTGGAATTATGGTATTGGCTACCTAAAATGCCAAACATGTGAAGATTTCCAATGGGTTTCTGATGCTATCTTTGTGGAAAAACAAAAGCAATTCTATAATTCTGAAGATCAAATTTGTGCACAGTTTAAAGACAAATTGAAGGTAAAGTGCAGAATTAGAAGTTAACTCATGTAAACAAAAGCAATGTAATGATTGGAAGGATCTATCAATGTAATGTTAGTTTGCGGCGAGTACCTTAAAAAGCATACTTTAAAAACCATAGATCCATAAACAAAATATTGTCAACATTCATAAAAGCAATCGAGTAGTACTAAAAGAAATAAGGAAAACAAGAACCCAACATGATATTACTGATATTTAGAGTTAGGTTTTCTAATCCTTTTTGATGGTGGCTCAGAAATATTGATTGTCTGGCTAGAAATATTAACAGTACCATGATAAGTCTGGTTAAAACAGGCAGATGAAGGTGTAGAAGAAGCTTGCATGTTTCCAAAAGCCATACCACTACTTATTTCACCAGGTACAACCTCAGGAACATCTTCATTTATCATTTCTAGACCAAGTGAATCATTAAACTGCTCACCAAAATCTTCTTGCCACTTCTTTTCTTCCTCTTGAGTGACCTCATATCTGGGAACTTCTTCATCTGAAGTTGCATTCACTGGTGCACTCTGTTGTTCATAAAAACTACCTACATTGAAGTCTTCATTACAATCATCAGGCTCATTATCAATATCTATACCTCTAGCACACATAGAAACCCAATCTTCATAATTGTATTTTTCTTGTGTTTCTTCATCTTCACCTTCCTCTTCACTTTCCTCTTCACTTTCATCTTCACCTACCCCTTCCTCATTATATTCCTCAAACAAAAACTCAGGCCTATCATTGGGATGACAGTCATCTGACTGTAGATTAGGCAAATTCACTTGGTCATCATCTTGGTTATCTGCAACAAATGGTTGTGTAGGATTAACTTGTGCTTCATGCACATGGTTTTCTCTTGAGATGCTTGTGTAGAAACAACTGGGTCTTCATGCACAAAATCAAGTCTTGTTGGTCTCATATCACTTACCCCACTAAGACTAGTAGTCTTATTAATTCTTGGACTCCTCCTAACCTCAACCCTTTTACTAATCATTTTTTCTTCTTCACTTTGGACTCATAAAATCAGTCACACCACTTACCCCACTTACACTAGCGAGAATCACAAGTAAAACCCCAATGTTTAATTGTAGGAATAACTACGGTGAACCACGGTCTTACCAAATTGTCTTTTCTGGTTTCCCTTTATTCCAAAATGAAATAAACACCTCCTCTGATTCACACTTATCATATGCTAAAGAGCACACTTATCATATGCATTCCCATCATCATCATCAAATAAAAAACAGTTCTAGTGCAGAATTCATACCCTGTTCATTCACCAACCTGCTTCTTTAGCATAGCCATGAAAGCTTCTCCACTTGGTACCGACTTTACAACCAAAACAATAAAGGTCCTTAAACCTCTCGCCCTATATCGTAATCCGAAATTCCTATCCTCACTACCCATTCTGAAACATTTAACAAAAATGACACAATAGTCACAATTATGTTTCAACACAAAAGGGTTAATCAACACACATAAGAAGAGTTAGAAGAGGAATTTAGGGAATTTATTGCCACTTTAGTGATTTTGCAAGTAGCAGCACTAAATTCAACAACACAGAGACATGGAGATATAAATTAAGCATAAATAGATTGCATATGTGGAAGAGTTTAGCAATTGGTAAGCACTAAAAAGTCTTAAAATATGCCTCAGACAACACCAAGCATAGATAGAAGTATAACCAAAACAAGTAGAAGCATAAACACAAAACTTTGTGTATAACCATATCATCAATTTGACCAAATAGAAGCATAGCTAGTACCCTCAAGTTCACAATTCATATACAAAGTTCATATATACCCATTAATTCATCAATCATGGAAGCAATTTTGTATCCAATTTTGAATTTCCACTAAGTTAAATAGGATACAGGCCAAAGCAATAATAGAATACCATCACTGCTTATGTATATAATTCATTCTAAGGCAGTAAAAGGGTTAAGCCATTGTTTTACAGTAATCACCACAGTTGTAATTACAGAATTCAAAGAATGCACAGAATTAGCCATGCTTGTGTATATATAGTGATTTTACAGTAATAATACCAAAATACATGGAATTCATATACAAAAAAAATAAATTAAATATCCCTTAAATTGAAATATCCACTCTTTCATTAAAACCCCCAAACTAGAATCCCCAAATTCGTTTCTTTCAAACCCTAATTAGAAAGAGAGATGTCGACACAATTCAAAAACACAATTTTATAATCCCTAATTTCGTTTATTCAAAACCCCAATTAACCGTACTGAAACCCTAATTTCATTTCCCTAAAACCCTAATAACAATTGTAGTGAAACCCATCCTATAGATTCTACTACCTTAATATCATTTATACTCTCTGAAACCCTAATTTCACATGGTTTGGTTTCGAAAACCCTAAACCGAAAAACAAATTTAGGGTTAAAAGTTAATTACTGTTCTTCTTGGGTTAAGAATCGCGATCTCCTTCTCCGTCTCATTTATCTTCTCGATCCGCAACTAGGTAGTCTCTCGATCTCTCGCTATCTCTCGATCACTCTCTGTCTCTGTCTCTCTATCTCTCGATCGCTCTCTGTCTCTCTATCTCGATCGCTCTCTGTGTCTCTGTCTCTCTATCTCGATTTGGATTTCTGTGGCTCAAACAGGGGCAGTGAAAAGATAAGAAAAGATGCACTCGTGTGGTACACACGAGTGGTACAGGTGTCACACACTTTCCACGTGTCGACAGATCAAAATGCACGCGTGTCATTTGTTTGCACTACCCACGTGTTATGACGTCATTAGCACATGCGTGACATCATGTAGGGCGGCTATCTCTGTCGAAGGGCAAAAATGACATTTCACAAGTCCTTTGACCAGTCAAAGGTTGTCAAGATGCCCCAATTTGACTATTATAGGTAAAACTAACGGACTGGGGCATTTTGATCTTTTGCCTAACGTCCGGGGCATTTTCACAACTAGGTAGTCCAAATTGGGGCATTTTGCCACTTAACCCTTGTTTCTTTTTCTACAAAATAATTGGTGCGGAGAAATAGTAATTACAACCTGTCCCTATTTATACGTCATTCCTAAAACTCCTATTGGTGGAAACAGTTTGTCACGGATCGAAGTTTTTATTCCTCAGTTTGGACCTTTGATTAAAGAAAACGCGACAATCCCACCGTTAATTTGTGGATAAAAAGCACACATTGTTTTCTTTTCATTCCGATCACTGAATCCATTCACACTATCCGTTGGATCAAGGGGAGCTATTCAGTGTCTCGTGTTGCTTAATTGTTATTTGACTTACTCGTAGTAGATTCATTTTAAACCACTGGTACCGTTGATTTTAATCACTAACTTTGAATTTCTCCCCCTATTAGAAGTAGTTGTTGTTTTTGTAAGTGGACACTCTCCATAACCACCTAGGCCTACATCTCCGGCTCTCCTAAACCTATAATCTCAACGGTTCGCTCTCCTAAACCTATAATCTCTACGGTTCTGAGCAAGGTTTTTAAATCGTGAATCCAATTGTGAATCGTTTTTGAAAATTTGAGAATGAAATTGTATGTTAAATCGTGAATCGTAGATCCGTGGGTGATTATTAATTCGTAGCATGCATGTCTAAAAGTATTATTGAACCAAGCAAGATGGTCTTAGTTTTTGATCATTGATGTAAAATTAGTATAAATATAAAAAATATGTTGAATGTTAACAACAACAAAAGAGCTGGTACAACGGTAGAGGGTTCACTCAATAACATGCAGCGCCCAGGTTCGAGTCTCAAACCCTCTAGAAAATTTCTTTCATTCAAAATCGTGGTCAAATGACCGATTTATGAGAGAAATGTTTCATATTCACGAGTTAAAAAAAAAACGATTTTGAATTTCAACTCATGACTCGTACGATTTTAAAAACCATGATCTTGAGAGCAGTGCTTCTACTTCCAATACCTAGCAAAACCCAAAATATATTAACCACTAGGGAAAGTTATATACAGATATATCACAGCCTTGTGCAACAGCATCAGTAACATTACATTTCAGGCCGTTATGAAGGGTATTACTTACATGAAAAAAAAAAAACCTTTTTACATCTTGCCCATTTCGCTAAACAGTCTGCTTCTTTATTTAGTTTTCTACGTACATAAACTACTTTATCCGAAAAATGATCCCCCAAAGAACCTTCACCTGAGATAGTACGACTTTAGTTCTCCATTCACAACTTCAAGGTTTGTTACCCAAAAAATTCACCACATTCTTGCAGTCACTGTACACCTGAATATTGTGCAGATTCAGTTCTTCCGCCCATTCCAAAGCTCCTCTTCTGCGAGAGCTTCTCCACATTATGCGCTTGTTGTGAATCCTACGAAAACTTTAATATCAACAATGTGATCATCATTCCACAAAACTAATCCCACCCCAAATTCTCATGTGTCTTTATCAAAAGAAGCCTCTGCATATATACTTCTTCTCGTGTTCCTGAGAGCTAATGTTATATTATTCATTCCCGTATCATTTCCACAATTCCTGTGACGAGTACCAGGGATTTCTTTTTTCATCATTACAACCCATTCATTAATTGCAACTTTAACCAAAATAATACATGTCATTGGGTCTGGTTTTTTTCCATGAAATACTACCATATTCCTATACTTCCATATTTTCCAACATATTATGCGAAATATCTCCTTTAATTCATGCAAAGGAGATGAAAACCAAGATTTTATCCATGCAAAAAAATCATAGTTGTAAAGACCCTCAAGCTCGTCAAGGCTATTTGACTAGTCTGACAATGATCAAGAGATATTTAGCCAATAATAACTCGATTAGTTTAACACGAATGGTAATTAATAGGAATTAATCTAACATCGATCTAGTTACAAAAATAGTATCGCTAGATAGGTATCGAAAAGTTATGTGGAATGGACTACTCGAATGCGTAATTCGGATACTAGACGAAGATTTTATCACATGATTAGTATGAGGGGCAAATTGACTTGCATCTGAACCGCCTGGCTGCCCTTATCCATTTTCTGGGCGCCTTAATAATTATTCTTGGTCTTATCGACGGAAGGTCGAGAAGATATTCATTTCTCTTCTTTCCTTTTATTTCATCTTCTTCTTCTTTCTTCTTCTTCTTCCCCTTCTTCATCCTGTGCTCGATCCTGATGGTGATTTGAAAGGCGAGAGAGAGATTCTGAGATCGAGATAAGAAGGGACTGATAAAGAATCAAGTGATAATGGTTGTGTTGTTATTTATTGAACTTAGGAGGAAGTTGATTAAAGAAATCAGTGAGTTAGGGTTTCTGGATTTGAAGATAGATTCGTATAAAATTGGTGATGATGATTTCGAGTCGATAACGGATGAAGATTGAATGGGTTGTTGATGTGTTGACGATATGGAGATGTCTTGATGAAGAATCAATATAAAAAGGTAAATTAACGTTCTTTTGATTTGAGGATCAAATTGTTTGGAATTGTTTGAGTAATTGAGTAATTGGAGGTGGGTTTCAATTGATTATGAAGTTGGATGTTTCTGTGAAGTTTAATTTTAATTCCAGAGGAAATTAGGGTTTCTCATGTTCTTTCCTAAATTGGAATTGAGGTTAATGTAATTGAGGTTCCGGATTAAGAATCAAGGGTGTTGAGTTGTTAATGTTTTGGAGTTATTTTGGTGTTGAATTGAAGAACACAGATTGAGTTTGTTTTGTTTAGTTGTAGTGGTGGTTAATTTGAGCTGCATGTATTGGTGTTGTCTGTATTTTTGTGATTGCAAGTGTTGGGGGTTGAATTATTGGTAAACGGCAGTAGTGCATATGGAGTTAGAGATAATCTAGTGGTGTTGATGATTATCTGAATTGAATATCTGGTGGTTGTTTAATGAATTACAATGCAAGCTAATTGAAGTTTATGATGATTGCTGGGGTTCGTGAGTTTGAGTAGAAGGAGATAACTCTGAGAAGAAGAGTAGCTGCAGCTGAGGTTAAGATGATTGCAGTGTTTGGTATTTGAGTACATGGCTTGGAGTTGATGATGAAATGGTTGTGCTGATGAGTTCTGAGTAGTCTTGGGATATGCTGGTGAATCAAAGATCAAAGTGAGAAGCAGAAACTGAATTCAATTTACTGAGGAGCACAGTTTGGAGGTAATGATTATCTTAAGCTAACTTTGTTAAGATGTTAATTGATTGTTTAGTTTATGAGTTTGTTAATTGATCTAAGAATTGAGATATATGTATGTGTATGGAACTGGAGGAGTAATTATATTACAGTGAACTGATGATTGAGGCGGTGAAGAGATGGAGATGATGGATAAGGAATTGAGTTACAGTTGTAGCTTGTTGAACTGGTGGAGATTAGGTGAATGAGAGTTACCTGAGATGATAGTTAGATGTACTGCTCCAGGTGAAGTTGTTAATAGCTCAGGTCAAGAACAATGATCAAAGAGTTGTATTGATTTGAGGTTAACTGAACAAGAGAATGGTGATGGGGTGAATGCAGATTATTCTAGTGTTGAGTTATAAGTTGAAGTAGTTCTCTTGAAGTTACATGGGATATGAGTGGCTGGTGGAGTTATAGAAACTAGGTGCTGGAGTTGTTAAGATCAGAGGGAGATAGAAGTAATGGTTTTGTACAATAAATGGAACTGAAGTTTTAGAAAGAGAGTTAGATGATTCTGTTAAGATGATCTGGTATTGCTTAGAGCTGCAATTGCAGGTAATTGAAGTTGTTGTTTATAAATGAATTCAAAATTGTTTTGTGTTTGAATTGAAGTTAAATGTTAAACAGTAGATGAGAATGTTTGAATTAGGATTGAAGTATTTACCTTTGATTTTAGGCCTATTAGTCATCCCAGTCAGTTTAGTTGACTCAATATGTTTAGCTGACTCAGTTTATCTGACTGAGCTGAGTTAACCATGTTAATCTTAGTTGGATCGGTTTGACTCAGAGTTGACTCAGTGGATCTTGACCGATTTGATTACCCTGGACTTGACCTTGACTGGATGTGGACTGTTAGTTGACCTCTTTGACCGTCAGTGACTGTTAGTTGACCCAGTTGGGCCAGATCTTGTGTGAAAGACTATTTGAGTGGGCTTGGGCTTAAGGCTAGTATTCTTATTTGATGAAATGGACCTTTGTGGTCTGAATTAGCCTTTGGCTTCTTCTGCAAGTTGAAATTATTTGTAAGAGTTAGCTAATGGACTATAGAAACCAACCCAATTCAATTAGTAAACCTTAGCTATGCTAAAGATTGATAAATAAAAGATGTAGAACCATAAATGAGCTTAGAACCATTAGATGAATTTGTATGATTCTTGTGTGAGCCATTTTGGCTAGATTCTTAGAGTTTTTGGTGTGATTAACAGTTAGTCTATTAACAACGATCGATTCGAAAGATGAACCAATGGATCGTGGATCTCGAGGTAGGCGAGGCTTGTCATCAAAAAAGGTGTGGGAATACATTTGACTCTTTTGTAACCATTGTTGTTTCTTTTACGAAAGTTTATGCTTAACAAACTCATGCATTTCTGTAACCATTGTTGTTTTACGATAATTCTGTTGATTCTGTTAATCTTTCCATGGTTTGGAAAGAACCTGTGATGTTTTGTTGTCAATATGAATTGTTTGGGAAATAAGAATTTCCATTTGTATGCTTAATAGGTGTGCAAGGAATTGGTCGAAATCTATTAGGAATACGATAGGCTCCTTCATTTATATCTACATGAATTCTGCTTTTATGCTTAATGGGTGTGTAAGGAATTGGTCGACACCATATAGGCTAATAGGGTATGGAAGGAAGTGGTCGACACTCAATATATACATTTTTTTGAAGGAGTTTGTCCATATGCATGTTTGTTTATTTTAGTGACTTGGTCACTATTTAATGTTTCGAAAACATGAATTGTTTTCCAAATCTTGTCTATGATTACTTAGAAGTTAAATGTTAATTATTCCCACTTTGGTTTCGGAGACGAGATCGAGTTGCTTGTGAAAGATTCGAGGAGTTTAGTCCGTTTGTTAGATTACTTAATTTGTTTATTATGTTGTATATTTTATTTGTAAACTAAATGATTATTGTTATATATCGCTTGAGAGGAGTTTTTGTATATATACATTTCTGATAGGGGTTAGTTTTGGGTTAAGGTTTAAAGCAGATTCCTTCATCAAATGCTGAAGTATATGATTCAGATTCTTAGTGCCTCTTTATTTAGTTAATCTCTTGGATTAGTCAGTTGTTAGCTTAGGGGGCGCTACAACTTGGTATCAGAGCTCACTATTAGATCTTATATGGGAAACAATAGATAATAGCCAGTGCCAGATAGATTGTTAGAATAGTTTAGAACTGGGTTGGGTTGTGAGATAAATATTAATCACTAAAAGCTATTTAAAAAAAAAAATATTTGATTGATTGATTTGTTTGTTTGGTTGTTTGTTTATGTATTGAAGTAAAAATTGTAGGGTACACCAATAACTTTAGTTAATAAAGATTAGAGATTAGTCTAACAAAAATAATGTGAACACATAAACAATCAAATAATAAAAATTGTGAGATTAGTATTATTAATAAATTTTGAATGTCACATATAAATTATTTGCGTACCTTGACTTATAAGTAGGGTCAACAATTTATAATTTCATAAATGTTAATGAAAATTGTTGGGGACTTAATAATATTTGTCAGAATAGTTAGAATAATAGTTCAACCATCGATTTTAATAATAAAATATTATAATAGTAACTATAGATGATAATCAAAGTAATAATAATTTTAATGAAGTAATGATTAGCCTTTATCATTTAATATCATATTGAACTTAGCTAAACCAAAATTTCATTAAATATGCAGAAATAATAAGTAAGATTAAATAGTTATTAAAGATCAAATAATTATTATTAACGAAGTAAATTAATTACAAATTAGGATATATGTTTTTCGTTTGAACTAGATAATTAATATGATATTTGTTAGGCGTTAGAATTAAGAAAGCGATGATATAGTATATAAAATAAAAAGTCTTTTGTACCGAAATTATCTTTGGTCTTACAAATGATCTAGTGAATCTCTAAAATAAAACAAGTATACATGAAATAATAATAATAACATTCTGATGCTTAGTGTAATATTAGAATTAAAAGAAAATAAATTTGTGTATTAATAGAATCCTTCTTCGTAGATAGATTTAATCATCTTTTGAACTGGAAAATTAGTATGATGAACCTAAACTGTTAGAATTTAAACTAGTATTATATTGAGCATAACTTGAATTAAAAATTCATTAACAAATGTATAGCGATAAAATAATGATTAGGATTAAATAGCTATGGAAAACTATTAGTGCTTATCTACGGTTAAGTGTTGCAAAGTTAACTAATAACAAATTAGAATTGTATGTTTTGTTTTTAAACCAAATAGTTAATATAAGACATATTAGGTAGGATAAAAAACGTGAGGTCATATAATGCATAAAATAAAGACTAAACTTGTTAACAATCTTAAACTCAGATTATCTTAAGTCCAATAAATGATTCACTAAATCATTAAATTATGCACATGAAGTGATATTTATAGTACTTGAATGGTTAAAGGAGAACAATTTTGCTTGTGAATAGGATACTTATTATTAATACTTAAATCTATAGGCTATTAAGACATATTAAAATTTTATGCGGACTCAAAATTTATAACATATTAAATTACCAACGCTAATGTATAACAAGATACAATATACAGATACAACATCAATAAATGAAATCTATTATATCAATCTATATGTGAAAGTAAAATTATATTTACAAGATTAGGACGTAATAAAATTAAACTAAGTATCAATACTAAGTAGTTATTCTGGTCATATTTTAGTTACATTAGTAATCAAATAGGAGAAATGATAAAACAATAATGAAAATGGTAATAAAATTAAGACCATAGCTTTTGCTAAGATAAGCAAATAATAATACTGCATAATACTAACTACTATAAAATTTAAAGTTATTGTAAATATCATTTGGATAATAATTATAGGATAGTAATAGCAAAATATAATTTTTATTAAGAGTACAACTTAAGGATTATTTAGCAATAAATAAAATTTTAGGAAATGAAGTTAGATCAAACCGAATCTAGTATTAATAATAAAAATTAAACCTGACATTATGATTAATTACGATTAACTTTTATTGGTCTAAGAAATAAGAAATAAATGTAATAATAGTAATAAAATATTAATACCAAACTATAACAATTTGTTAGTGGTTGTTTACTAATATCAAGTCACATTATGAAATAAACAAATAGATACAACATTATATAATAACATGTGGATAATAGTTATAACATTCAGTTATTCTTAAATAGTACATAAATTTTAAAAAATAAAAATAAAAATATTATTTAGTTATAATAATATAGTTTCATTTGGAATTAAAATGCGATTTCAATAAAATGAATAAATAATAATAATGATAAAAATAATAATAATAATAATAATAATAATAATAATAAATAATTTAGATAACTAAATTGCTTAAAATGCCGTGGAATATGTATATAATTTTTGAAATAAAATTTTTAAGTTAAAATTAGTTACAATAGAATTTAGAGGTTTATTAATCTTAATAAATTAATACTTAGTTAATCCCAGTGCTCAATAGTGAGGTTGGTAATTCTGATGTGTTCGGGTGATGCTTGTTACGTAGGTAGGCATTGTCAGGCGTCGCGAACCTAGACAGGGCAACTACATTCTTGTATCACTAGGCATTGAAGGGAAACTTGCTTCTATTAGTGAACTGGTAGATCCCAAATTTTACCTAGAAACTTTATTGAACAACTTTTTCACTCATAATTAGAAGCAGTAACTAATTGAAATATAAACTAGTCTATTGAACCTAGAGCCACAAATTTTAGTTGTAGAAAACCTTATAGGTTTGTGCTTTGTTTCATTCTGTTTGCGCATAGACAAGAGATATGATTTCTCTATAAGGTGGGGAGTTTTTGAAGACCAAAATGATTGTTTTGATTTTCGAGGACGAAAATGTATAAGGTGCGGAGAATGTAAAGACCCTCAAGCTCGTCAACGCTATTTGACTGGTCCGACGATGATCAAGAAATATTTAGCCAATAATAACTCGATTAGTTTAACACGAATGGTAATTAATAGGAATTAATCTAACATCGATCTAGTTACAAAAATAATATCGCTAGATAGGTATCGAAAAGTTATGTGGAATGGACTACTCGAATGCGTAATTCAGATACTAGACGAAGATTTTATCACATGATTAGTATGAGGGGCAAATTGACTTGCATCTGAACCGCCTGGCTGCCCTTATCCATTTTCTGGGCGCCTTAATAATTATTCTTGGTCTTATCGACGGAAGGTCGAGAAGATATTCATTTCTCTTCTTTCCTTTTATTTCTTCTTCTTCTTCTTCTTCTTTCTTCTTCTTCTTCCCCTTCTTCATCCTGTGCTCGATCCTGATGGTGATTTGAAGGCGAGAGAGAGATTCTGAGATCGAGATAAGAAGGGACTGATAAAGAATCAAGTGATAATGGTTGTGTTGTTATTTATTGAACTTAGGAGGAAGTTGATTAAATAAATCAGTGAGTTAGGGTTTCTGGATTTGAAGATAGATTCGTATAAAACTGGTGATGATGATTTCGAGTCGATAATGGATGAAGATTGAATGGGTTGTTGATGTGTTGACGATATGGAGATGTCTTGATGAAGAATCAATATAAAAAGGTAAATTAACGTTCTTTTGATTTGAGGATTAAATTGTTTGGAATTGTTTGAGTAATTGAGTAATTGGAGGTGGGTTTCAATTGATTATGAAGTTGGATGTTTCTGTGAAGTTTAATTTTAATTCCAGAGGAAATTAGGGTTTCTCATGTTCTTTCCTAAATTGGAATTGAGGTTAATGTAATTGAGGTTCCGGATTAAGAATCAAGGGTGTTGAGTTGTTAATGTTTTGGAGTTATTTTGGTGATGAATTGAAGAACATAGATTGAGTTTGTTTTGTTTAGTTGTAGTGGTGGTTAATCTGAGCTGCATGTATTGGTGTTGTCTGTATTTTTGTGATTGCAATTGTTGGGGGTAGAATTATTGGTAAACGGCAGTAGTGCATATGGAGTTAGAGATAATCTGGTGGTGTTGGTGATTATCTGAATTGAATATCTGGTGGTTGTTTAATGAATTACAATGTAAGCTAATTGAAGCTGTTGATGATTGTTGGGGTTCGTGAGATTGAGTAGAAGGAGATAATTCTGAGAAGAAGAGTAGCTGAAGCTGAGGTTAAGATGATTGCAGTGTTTGGTATTTAAGTACATGGCTTGGAGTTGATGATGAAATGGTTGTGCTGATGAGTTCTGAGTAGTCTTGGGATGTGTTGGTGAATCAAAGATCAAAGTGAGAAGCAGAAACTGAATTCAATTTACTAAGGAGCACAGTTTGGAGGTAATGGTTATCTTAAGCTAACTTTGTTAAGATGTTTATTTTGATTGTTGAGTTTATGAGTTTTTTAATTGATCTAAGAATTGAGATATATCACTACACCAAATTCCCGGATTAGTAACTGCAATTCGTAACGGCTGCGGCCGTTACAAACGGCCATTACGAAAATTTTGTAACAGCCAGGAGCCGTTACGAATTTTCCAAAAATTCGTAACACGGGCAAGCCGTTACGGATTTGTTTTTTAGGCGTGTCAGTCACACGCTTGGTGACACTTGGGTCGTAACACTTGTATGTGCGTGTGCCATTCACATGCATGGTACTATGTTTCCACCCATGATGAGTAATACTAGAGGATACTTCCGCCCATGGGTGTGCCATTCACATGCGTGATTTTGAGGATATAACCCTAGTGAAATGAGATCGAGATTCATTTATAATTTTCCGCATCTCTTCTCTTGACCTCTCTTCTCTTCCTCCGAGCAGATGAAACCCTTTGAATACGTTCAATCATCAAACCCTAATAAGTCTTTTTCAATCTTCAATCATCGAACCATAATGAATCGATGAAACCCTAACAAGCTTTTTTTAATCGGTTTTTCGATTTTTAGGGCTTCATCTGTTTTTTAATTTTCAGGTGAGAGTGGTGGAGCTTTCATTTTCTTTGTAAAATCTCGTCAGGAGAAAGCTAGGGTTTCAAAAATTAAATCAATCCTTAGCTTAGATTAGCTCAAGATTTAGAATCGGCCATACATGTTATGAAATGAGTTCGATTTAGGGTTCATCCCTGAACCGGTGAAGAAAACAATTATGGGTTTTTCTTTGGGTGTTTTCGTGTTAAAGATGAGAATCAAAATCATCATATTATGATTCTTCAAAAAAGTGAGTAAACCTCCTTTACATCTCCGATTTTATCATTTTTGTTTTTCGATTATTTTTTCCGAGATTCGAGTAACTTTTTTGTTTAATTGCGAGAAAAATCCTTTGGTATCTAGAAATCGTATATCAAGCGTTACTCTTATCTCGTATCTCAAGGTGGTGATTCGATTCTCATACTCTTTTTGCATTTTTTTGATTTTGATTCTGTCTTTTTCAATTTGGCTTCTTCTTTATAAATCTTATATAAATTGGAGAGAAATTTCAATGTGTGGCCTAATAGTTTTTCAGACAGGACTGTCATGGGTTGCAAATTTGTAATGATGGAGGTGGATTGCGGGGACCATGGAGATGGAATTGGAGGTGAATTAAGATCTTTGGGATGAATTACTACCGAGATGCACTTGGACTAATCTTTAAGAAAGAATCTCTGCATGGTATACTGATTGTGACTGTGATTCTGATTGAGGATTGGAGTCACTTGCAATCACAGGATTAAATTAATCTAGTCATTGAAATGCTCATTACAAGAAGCTGTGGTTCCATCCGTAAGCTGGCCGTTACTAGACTTTCGGGCGAGTGCATGTTTTGCTTCATTGCTACTGTGGACACAAAGGTGAAAAATCTCTTACTCAAAAGCTTGACGTAAAAAATTTATGATTATCTATGTATGATGGTCAATTCCTTGTTTTAGCTTACTACTTCCCGTAAAGGCCTCCTTTTTAGCATGCACTTTACAATAGTTTAGGGAAATATGTGTATTTGCAATTAGTAGAGGAATTGAAGAATTTGTGGGAGCGTGGAGGCCTGTAGGTCTAAAAAGTCATGATTGTCATGTTCTACTGGAACATTTGTCAACGGTAGCAATTTGTGAAAATTTTCCAGATGATGTGTGTGAAACAATGATTAAGTTATGTATTTTTTTCCGAAGTGTTGTGTGATAGGGTCCTTAATATGGCTGATTTTGACAAACTGCAGGACAATATTGCAATCACACTGTGCAAGTTAGAAAGGATATTCCCCCATCTTTTTTTTTTTGCCGTGATGATGCACTTGCACATTCTTATAGCAGAACAAGCAAAGGTTGTTGGTCCAGTGCAGTATGGTTGGATGCATTTTATTGAGGGGTAAGAAAAATATCAATGTCTAGCTTTCTTAAAATTCTTCCTTGAACATGGGATTCTGTTGTAACGATTTTTTCACTCATGAGTTAAATGTGCATTGCGTCAGCAAATTGAGTTATTGTCGAAATCAGTTGGTGTCTTTTTGTAGTTGTGAAGTTCTCCCAAGTATATAATATTTGCTCGTAGTATCATGTAACTAAAGGGACACTTAAAGCTTGATTCTGCAAAATTATGCATCTGGTTGTAGCCAATAAATCCCCTTGATTACGTGGGAAGTGTTTCCCAAGCGCGGGGTGAGTCTAGTAGGCCTGCTCTAGGAGCTCACGGATTTGTAAAAAGTATGGATCTAATAAATTGTTGAAGTAGTAGTTTAGTTCATCACCGCTTTTAAAGAAACTAGGCCGTTTCGGTTCTCACATTTAAGGAGATTCTTTTTCATCAAGTATGACACAACTTAAAGTCCAAATTTCTTGTTACAATGTAAAAGATTTGCTTCTCTACTTCTTGTCAAGTTTTTTCGTTGTTTCTTTTTTAATCCTTAAGTGCGTTCATTTGCAGGGTATCCTAAGTTAATGCTGAATGGATCAAATTGTACAATACTTTTGCAGGTTATCTCTTGGGGTTTGCTTGCATCCCAGTCAAAGGTGATGTACTTCCAATATTGATGGTATGTATGCTGCTTGGTAACCTTGGAGCATCCATTACAGAAGGTGATGTACTTCCAATATTGATGGTATGTACGACAGCAGATTCTAATACCACAGCACAACAGCTCCAGTTACAATTGCAACCTCAGCAGTTTCCACTACAGACACATTCATGGAACCAAATCAGTTACCATAAGCAGGTAATGTTTTTATTCATACTAACGCCGTAAGAACTGACTGAATTTTATTCCAAATTTCATGGTTTCCGTTGTCTTTTCGTACTAACGCCGCACTTGAGGCTACGTATAGCAGTTAGAGTATACGAATGCTATTTACTTGTTATAATAATGCTGCCTGTTGTATTTTGAAGGATTGCCTACATCGAGTTTTCTGATGCCCAAGCTTTCAACAAAGAAAGCCTGCAAAGGATATAATGGACTAGTTACGGTTATTTGAATGATGCCCTATTTCATCAGAAAGGGTAGAGAACAAAGGAGCTTCAAGATTTGTAAGTTCCATGTATTCAAGTTTTGTAGGCAGTTAGTAAGTTTACATGAGTTCCCTTAGAAATTTGGAACCTTCCATGTATTCCTTTAGAAATTTGATACTTAACAAAAAAAAAAGTTTGGTACTTAGAGAAATTTTAGTTCTTTTGTGATATGAATTGAATGAATGTGATAAGCATAAATTGAAGAAATTGTTGTTGAGTGTGGTTATAAATATACTGAAAGGTGTATGCAGGGTATTGAACTTAGAATTTCGGCTTATTTCCGGCACAAAATGAACTGCCAATCAGCCTTGACCTGGTCAATATTGACCAATTTTGCCCTGATCAAGGTTGACTGGCAGTAATTTTTTTGCTGTTACAAAAAATTTCGTAACGGCTCTAAGCTGTTACAACAACGTTGTTACAAAAAAATTCGTAACGGCCCTGAGCTGTTCCTACGTGGCAAAATAGTAACGGCTCACACCTGTTACGAGGGCCGTTACAACCAAAATTCGCAACGGCCCCATTGCCGTTACAAAAAAAATGTAACACCCACTTTTGCAACAGGCAAGAGCCGTTACAACCCGTTTTAGTAACGGCTCAGTTCTGTTATGAATCCCAGAATTTGGTGTAGTGTATGTATGTGTATGGAGCTGGAGGAGTAATTATATTACAGTGAACTGATGATTGAGGCAGTGAAGAGATGGAGATGATGGATAAGGAATTGAGTTACAGTTGTAGCTTGTTGAACTGGTGGAGATTAGGTGAATGAGAGTTACCTGAGATGATAGTTAGATGTACTGCTCCAGGTGAAGTTGTTAATAGCTCAGGTCAAGATCAAAGAGTTGTATTGATTTGAGGTTAACTGAACAAGAGAATGGTGTTGGGGTGAATGCAGATTATTCTAGTGTTGAGTTATAAGTTGAAGTGGTTCTCTTGAAGTTACATGGGATATGAGTGGCTGGTGGAGTTATATAAACTAGTTGCTGGAGTTGTTAAGATCATAGGGAGATACAAGTAATGGTTTTGTACAATAAATGTAACTGAAGTTTTAGAAAGAGAGTTAGATGATTCTGTTAAGATGATCTGGTATTTCTTAGAGCCGCAATTGCAGGTAATTGAAGTTGTTGTTTATAAATGAATTCAAAATTGTTTTGTGTTTGAATTGAAGTTAAATGTTAAACAATAGATGAGAATGTTAGAATTAGGATTGAAGTAATTTACCTTTGATTTTAGGCCTATTAGTCATCCCAGTCAGTTTAGCTGACTCAATATGTTTAGCTGACTCAGTTTATCTGACTGAGCTGAGTTAACCATGTTAATCTGAGTTGGATCGGTTTGACTCAGAGTTGACTCAGTGGATCTTGACCGATTTGATTACCCTGGACTTGACCTTGACTGGACGTGGACTGTTAGTTGACCTCTTTGACCGTCAGTGACCGTTAGTTGACCCGGTTGGGCCAGATCTTGTGTGAAAGACTATTTGAGTGGGCTTGGGCTTAAGGCTAGTATTCTTATTTGATGAAATGGACCTTTGTGGTCTGAATTAGCCTTTGGCTTCTTCTACAAGTTGAAGTTATTCGTAAGAGTTAGCTAATGGACTATAGAACCAACCCAATTCAATTAGTAAACCTTAGCTATGCTAAAGATAGATAAATAAAAGATGTAGAACCATAAATGGGATTAGAGCCATTAGATGAATTTGTATGATTCTTGTGTGAGCCATTTTTGCTAGATTCTTAGAGTTTTTGGTGTGACTAACAGTTAGTCTATTAACAACGATCGATTCAAAAGATGAACCAATAGATCGTGGATCTCGAGGTAGGCGAGGCTTGTCATCAAAAAAGGTGTGGGAATACATTTGACTCTTTTGTAACCATTGTTGTTTCTTTTACAAAAGTTTATGCTTAACAAACTCATGCATTTCTGTAACCATTGTTGTTTTACGATAATTCTGTTGATTATGTTAATCTTTCCATGGCCTGGAAAGGACCTGTGATGTTTTGTTTTCAATATGAATTGTTTGGGAAATAATAATTTCCATTTGTATGCTTAATAGGTGTGTAATAAATTGGTCGACCTCTATTAGGAATACGATAGGCTCCTTCATTTATATCTACATGAATTCTGCTTTTATGCTTAATAGGTGTGTAAGGAATTGTTCGACACCATATAGGATAATAGTATGGGTGGGACTTGGGTTGGTTGGTCGGGTTGGAAGGCTTGGCCGAGGCAGACCCGAGGTAGAAAATCTTTGTCCAGATTGCCCATAGAACCCGTGGAATCCGTGGAGGTCCCGCCCAAGTCCCGCCCAAGTTATATTCCTCGGGTTCCCCGGGTTCCTCGGGTTGACCATGCTAATACTTTACAACATAGAAAATTGTGGACATAGAATGGGGTTAGTTAGTAGACTCATATATATATATACACACACACATATAAACCCCAATGACCTTAATTTAAGTCTTAAATTTATTTTTTATTAATGTGATAATAACAAATTTTAGTAATTATAAGATTTGATTATTGTATTTAGCTTAAATTTCCAAATAGCTTATGATTATTGACAATAATATAAATTTTTTTTCATATTGAATTAATAATGAGATAGATATGATTTATATTTTCATTATTAGGTTTGACGATAATGGCTGAAATTGCTTTTAATAGATAATACTACCAATTATAAAAATAGTTTATATAATTATATTATAGTTCCTCGGGTTGGGTGGGTTGCTCGGGTTAGAAATATTTATGCCCATGCTTGCCCAAGTTTAACTCGGGTTTATTAAAATTGTACCCGAGCTTGCCCAAACTTTTAAAATACATTGCCCATGCCCGCCCAACGTTCGGGTTGGGCATGGGTTGGGTGGGTTGACCCAACCCAAGTCCCACCCCTAGCTAATAGGGTGTGGAAGGAAGTGGTCGACACTCAATATATACATTGTTTGACGAAGGAGTTTGTCCATATGCATGTTTGTTTATTTTAGTGACTTGGTCACTATTTAATATTTCTGTCTTGTCTATGATTACTTAGAAGTTAAATGTTAATTATTCCCACTTTCAGTTTCAGAGACAGATCAGAGTTGCGCAGCGAAAGATTCGAGGAGTTTAGTTCGTTTGTTAGATTACTTCGGCTATGTTTATTATGTTGTATATTTTATTTGTAAACTAAATGATTATTGTTATATATCACTTGAGAGGAGTTTTTGTATATATACATTTCTGAGAGGGGTTAGTTTTGGGTTAAGTTTTATAGCAGATTCCTTCATCAAATGCTTAAGTATATGATTCAGATTCTTAGTGCCTCTTTATTTAGTTAATCTCTTGGATTAGTCAGCTGTTAGCTTAGGGGGCGCTACAACTGTTACCATCTGGCATTTGAAAACCTAAACCGAACCAAACTGCCCTAGTAAAGTTGCATTCCCTGAATAGATGATTTGAAGTCTCTCTAGTATCATTCATACATAACACACAATATGGATTAGAGTGTCCCAAAACATCGTATAACTTGGATCTAAGAATCAATACAGCTGCCGCCATCTTCCAGACAAACAAAGTTACTCTTGGAAAATTCAACTGCCATAATCACAACCAAAACTATCTACTGTACCAGATTGTTCATGAGCTAGAATTTTATACGCTGATTTGGTTGAAAATTCTCCATCCCTATTACCTGTCCATCTAATCCTATCTTGGTTGTTTGTATAAATATGAATAACCCTAATTTTTTTTGCAATTTCAGGGGTAAAAACTGAATCAATCAAATTCCAATCCCAACCACCATCCTCCACAACAAGATCAGAGACATATTTCAGGTCATTATGATGCCAATCAGACAAATTACCCATCCCTGGTATCCAATTATCTAAAGCTATGTTAGTACTTCTACTATTACCAACTTGCCAAATACTACTAGCTTTAATAACTTCCAACCCTGTTCTGATACTGTGCCATACCCAAGATATATTATACTCCCTATTTTTGTGTAAATTATGGGTTATAGGAAAATATTTCCCTCTAAGTAACTTGACCCATAAAGCATCTTGATTATGGATTAACCTCCAAGCCAACTTAGCAAGAAGCGACACATTGACCTTATGAGGATCTCTAATTCCAATACCACCTGCAACTTTTGAATCTCTTATACTATCCCAAGCTTTCGGGTAGAAAGCTTTTTTAGGATTGTCCTTGTCCCACCAGAAATCTGTCTGCAATTTATCATACTCATCTAGAACAACTTTTGGAAATTCAAAATACTGCATCTGATAAATATGATAAGCAGATAAAGAAGATTTCATCAAAACCATTCTCCCTGCTTGTGATAAGAGTTTTGCTTTCCACCCATTTAGAGCCTTATAGGCCCTGTCCAACAAAGGTTCAAAATTTAAGGCTTTCATTATATTATTTATTTATTAAAAAATAAATAATATATTTATTTTGCTGTTGTTTGCATCATGTGTAAAATTGTCACATATTGGGTCAATTTACTATCCGGACCTCCATTTGGATGTCATCCTAGTTTTTCTTCTTGCCAACCAACTCGATTCTTCTAGGGTTTTCACATTGGGTCGGTGGAAACAGGAAAACTGATATGGGTTAGCGTATTTGTCTTGTATTTGAGTGACGAGCGTTTCCTTTTTGTTATATACTGTGACTATGGAGCTTTGACCTAAAGGACTTCCTGACAGATTGGTTTGACTGAATGACAAACTGGTTAGCAACATGACTTGTTGCATGCACTGTCAGTCTGGATTGCATACTGGTAGGCGATATGTCTGGAAAACTGGATAGTAGACCGGATGACAACATAGTCAGAAGCATGTTGACCGGAATATTAGATGAGATCATAGATGGAAAAACCTGAGAGAATTCGAGTCCACGGAACGAGTTGGGTAAATTGTATCCGATGAGCTGGACTCGTGACTTAGGGCGGAGAAAATATGTCGGTATACCAAGCCGGAGAATTGGATTGAAAGACCAAATGGATGAACTGAATAGACTATGGCCACTTGCTTTTCCCTTTTCTGTTCTTATGCAATTGCTTAATAACGTTGATCTTTCAAGACGCTCAAAAATATGAGTTTTAACTTTAGGGTCATGTGCATGAAGGATGAAAATATGGCTAGGGAAAATCATTCGATTTATGATTTTATTTATAAAAAAAAAAAAAAACTCTAAATTTTAATCGACGTACTACTTTTCTTCTTCACATCCATTTCTTCCCTCCCATTAACAATTCTCCAAGACAATGTTGTTTTCTTTAATTTATATAAGTATTTACTTGTAAGTTGCAACCAAGTTGGATCTTGGCAACAACCTAGATTTTTCTTTTTTGAAGCATGATATTTATTGAACTATTGAGTTGTTACACGAGGATATTTGATACCCGGAGATTCATATACAGAAATTACAATAACATGATAGAGAAGCAAAAGGTGATTTAAGTTGCATCGGGGTAGGTATTTCAAATGGTGGGGTGGATCTGGATGAGGTTATCGGGGATCTGTAGGTATTCGACGAATACTTCCCACAAGAAAATTTGTACTTTTAATGGACACATCTGAGACCATAGGGAAACCAACTAGATATATATACTCATTTTTTTTAATAGAAAAGAACATACATTATCACTCACACTAGATTTTAAACATATAAGGAGTATTTCATGAGATCTCTAAACTCATGAGCGGAGACTCGGTCCGTTGACCTCCTACTTGAGAGTCAGGCTCCTGGCTAACTGGGCTAACCCCTGATGGTTATATATATATATACTTATTTAACCAGAGGAAACTCTCTCATTCCTGACATAGATTGTCATGACATGTATATTCTGAATGATGGAATTGTATTCAACGTAGTAAACAAGATACAATACATCTGTTCTTATATACAAGAAACAGAGATAAAAAGGGAAACAAGATATACATGCCATGTATAGGAAGATATTATCACAAGAGATTAGGACAATATCGTTTAACACCCACCCTCAAACTCAAGATGGTGCAACACACATGTTGAGTTTGGAAATCAAGAACCTTAGACGATCTGAGGTCAGTGTTTTGGTGAATAAATCAGTGAGTTGCAATTCCGAGCGAACAAATGGTAAGACAATAGTCTGTTGCTTGAAGTGATGTCTTACAAAGTGACAATCAATCTCAATATGCTTCGTACGTTCATGAAACACGTCATTATGAGCAATGTCAATAGCAGCCTTATTTTCACAACATAATGGAGTAGGTTCTGATAAATGAACTCCCATATCTTCAAGAAGCCATCTTAACCAAAAGATTTCAGAAGTTGTATGAGCAAGAGCTCGATACTTAGCCTCAGCACTAGACCGAGAAACTACACTTTATTTCTTACTACGCCAAGAGATCAAAGAGTTGCCTAGAAATACACAGTATCCTGTGGTTGAGCGTCTATCTATGATGTCACCAGCCCAATCTGAATCTGAACATGCATGAAGACAAAGATAAAAAGTAGATGAGAACTTTATACCTTGATACAGGGTGCCTTTGATATAACGTAATATCCGAAGTACTGCAACATAATGTGTGGACCTCGGAGCTGACATAAACTGACTAACTACATGAAATGCATGACTGATATCTAGTCTTGTGATAGTTAGATAATTAAGACTTCCCACAAGCTGAAGATATAATGCAGTATTGGCTAAGGATTTTCCTTCAAATGGATTGAGCTTCACATTTAGTTCAAGAGGTGTATCTATAGTTTTACTATCTGTTAACCCAGCACGCTGAAGAATGTCGAAGGCATACTTTACTTGTGAGATGAAATAACCATCAGATGATTTATTGACCTCTATACCAAGAAAATACCTTAAAAGACCTAAGTCTTTCATTTCAAAACATGAACTGAGATGAAGTTTAAGAGCAGTAAATCACCAACATACAAAAGGATAATAACCATACCCTTCTCAGTTGATCGAGTAAACATTGCTGAGTCATATACACTTTGATTGAATCCGTACTGAAGGATAGCATTAGAAAACTTCTCAAACCAAGCATGCGGTGCTTGTTTAAGTCCATATAAATCTTTACGAAGCTTACATACTTGATTTGGAGGATGATTCATTCCTGGTGGTACGTGGTCTCATATACACTTCTTCTTGAAGTTCTCCATTAAGGAAGGCGTTCTTAACATCCATTTGATGAAGATTCCAATTACGAGCAGCAGCAACAGCAAGGAGAGTACATACAATAGTCATACGAGCAACAAGAGCATATGTTTCTTCATAGTCTATACCATATTCTTGGGTATATCCTTGAGCAACCATATAGTCTATTCTTGGGTATATCCTTGAGCATATGTTTCTTCATAGTCTATACCATATTCTTGTTTCTTCATAGTCTATACCATATACCTGGTTGGTGGTCGACGAGTATGTGGAGGTAAAGCATCATTTTTATGCACAAGATCCCTTTCTGGAGAAGCAATGTCAGGATTTTCCATAGAGTGGTCATGTGGAGCTTCAAAACTTTCAAGAGGAGTGACTTCTGTGGTGGTGGATGAAATAGTTGTAGGCTGAGATCTAGGTATAGATACATCCTCAAAAGGATCTAGATATGTAAATTGTTCTAGAGTTGAAGACTTGCTGCTAGGAAGAGACCAAAAGGGTATATTTTCCCAAAACGTAACATGACGAGAAATACGTAATCGTCGACTCTCTGGATTGCAGCAACGATAACCTTTTTTTTCAATACCATAACCTAGAAACACACAGATAGAATTCTTTTTGCTGAGTTTGTTTCGTTCTCGTACTGTGAGAAGAACAAAACATGTTGAACCAAAAACACGAAGCTTAGAATAATTTGGTTTCTTATCATAGAGACGTTCATAAGGTGATATTCCTCCTATGACTATAGAAGGAATGCGATTTATTGTGTAAAAAGAAGTAAGAACGGACTCACCCCAAAAATTATAGGGAATTGATGCTGAAAGAAGTTGGGTTCTAGTTGTCTCTATGATGTGACGATGTTTTCTTTATGCTATACCATTTTGCTCTGGAGTTTCAGTACAAGATAACTGAAGTAGAGTACCTTCTTTTTTAAGAAAGTTTTTGAAAGGAGTTGATATGTATTCACCTCCTTGATCAGCACGAAAAGTTTTAATGGATTTTCTAAATTGAATTTTGACCATTCTAGAGAAATATGTGTATATTTTCAAGAATTCTGATCTAGAACTGAAAAGATATAGCCATGTAAAACGAGAGAAATCATCAATGAAGATAACATAATATAAAGCCCCTGCCTTAGAGGCAATGTGAGACTTTCCCCACACATCAGAATGAATAAGATCAAAGGGTTCAACTGAATGAGTAATACTATTATTAAAAGGAAGTGCAGGTTGTTTACCCAACTTACAGGAAATGCAATAAGGTTCTTTATCAACTTGAGTTGTTCCTAGTAATCCTTTATTGATCATATATGTAAGACGTGAAAAATAGACATGTCCTAGCTTAGAGTGCCAAGACATAATTGCAGACACAGTAGAAGGAGAGGAGTTTGCAACTGCAGCAGTAAGTTAATTCTTTAATTGTTAAGGATAAATTAGAGTTTCAAGGAGATATAGTCTACCAACTCTACGGCCTATCCCAACAATCTTCTCTGTCCTGGGATCCTGTATTACACAGCCAAAGGAGAATAAATAAATGTTAAAACCCTGACTGCACAGTTTCCCAATTGATATAAGATTCATATGGATCTTTGGAACAAGTAACACATCAGATATACGTATTTTTTCTGAGACTTTAACCAGACCAATATGACTAGCAGCTATTTCAGATCCATCTGCAGTTTGGATTTTAGGTGTAATAATAGGAAGCTTGTTTTAAAATACATTAGAATTGAATGTCATATGATTAGAAGCACCTGAGTCAAGAAACCAACCATTTGAAAAGGTACCTGTGGGAACTGAGAAAGCATATGCTGCTGTAGAGTTATTGTTACCAATTACAAGGGCTTGTTTGGGCATCTCTTGAATATCAACAAGATTACTTGATGTAGATGCTGGTGTTTCATGACTTCTTTCTAGTGCAAGTGCTGCAAGAATGGATGGTACAAGTGTGTATGCAGTGCCATTTAGCCTTCTTCTTTCTCTCATGTTTCTTGAAGATGGAGATGTACAGTTTCCTATTGTATGACCATGTTCTTTACAATAATTGCATTGAATCTGAGAGTTTGATACTTGATGGGTTAGAGCTTGTGAGGATGATGTTTGTGACACACTCTGTGTTGATGGTAAAGTGTAGTTCTTGGCCAAGTGACCAGGTCTCTTTTATTTGTAACACTGAACCTGTGACATGTGACGATAGTTTCTCTGAGAATTGAAAGTATTATTAAAACTTGCACGTGAAGTAACTGCAAACACAGCAGGTATCTCAGGCTTGATCTGTTTTCGAGTTTCTTCAGTAATAAGTTCAGATAACGTAGCTTCAACGGTAGGGAGAGGTGATCGATGAAGGATTGAAGCTCTTACAGTCTCAAAATCATCTCTTAATGCCATTAGAAGTTGAACCAATCGTGATTCTTCTTTGTATTTCTGCCATAACTCAATATCTGTAGTCCAATTTGGTTCCATATAATTGACATGTCAAAATGAAAATCTGAGATTGACTGATCCATCTGTTGCTTCATAGATCGAATATCTTGTTCTAGTTTGTAACGTTGAGCAAAGTTGATTTGGGTATATCTTCTTGAAAGAAAATCCCATGCTTCTTTGGCAGTTTCAAAACCAGTGAGTTACATACTTATGCAAGTGATTACTGTGTATTGTGATTGTTGATCTCCCAGTCTCCAACGCTTTCTTCTTCAGTTTCATTGTCTTTGCTGCTAGGCTCAACTTGTTTATCTTTAATGACAATACCAGTCGTAATAACAACACTAGGTTTTTTGGCTTTTCCATAAATATATTTCCACATAGCTTTTCCTTTGAGGAAACTTCTTGTTTGTATGGTAAAATATTCTTCTACCTCAAACACGAATTTAATGGAGATTTGTTGATGATCGATCCGCTGCTTTTTTCTCCAAGTGAATAGTGTTGGGGGGTACCTGCAAAAAACCCTCTGATGCTTAAGTTAGCTTAGGTTTTTCACAGATTATTTTAGTGGGGAAGATTGCATACCTTTTAGGGTGGTGAACCCCTCTATTTATATGTTGATAATTTGGGTCTTACTCTAGTGAAACGTCTTCACATGCCCTGCATGCCTCCTGGCATAAATTGCATTCATTTTCCTTGCATGCCTCCTCAATCATAAATTGTATTGATTTTCTCTGCATGCCTCCTGGCATATTCAAGAACATATTCTGGAACTTTCCAGAACATTCATCTGGGTTATGGAACTAGCTAAGCAAAAATGGGTGTAAGAGATCATGCCCAAGAAATAGTGTAAAATCCCAAGCCCAAGAAGAAAAGTTTGCTTAAGCCCACAGTGGGGCTTAAAAATCCGCAAGGTTTAATGGCTTGGGCTGAAATATCAGTGAGCAAACAGCTTGACTTATCTAGGCTCAGCGAGCCAACTCACTCCAACTAGGTGGGTGTAAAAATACGTCAGAGTAAACGATCGGGGCGTAAACATCCAAGGACTATGGAAGTAAAACACGCCGCGAAGTACAGGAACACATCACTGTGGCCGGCTGGCAATGGCCGCCGGGTTGAGTCACCGACAATGGCCGCCGAGATTCTGCTGAAACTGTTGTCGTCGCCTGAGAAAATGATAGTGACGCAATGCTAACGACACGATGACACTTCAAGTGATGTCATGCTTACGCGTGTAACGACGTTATAACTCTGTTAGTGGTTAACGGAATATGCTCGAAGTAAACGGTATATCCTGACGGCGTCATAACCTTCACGGAATATTCCGACTTAATGATGCTTACCAGTTCGCTGACGTGGCACTAGAGCTGTTGACGTGGCGAACTAGTGATGATGTGGCAAGCTGACGTGACCTATCCAGTGCTGATGTGTCATGCTGACGTGGCAGTTAATGGTTGGTTTTGGTGCTGACGTGGCAATTAATGGTTGGTCATTGTACTGACGTGGCAGTGCTGATGTGGAGCCTTCTTGCTAGTTGGCTTGGAGTTTCTTCTACGTGAGCTTGTACATAGAGTGCTTGCAAAGCCCAAATTGGCCATACTTGGCTAATATGAGGATTATATTAGGTCTAAGTGAGCCCATCTTTGGTGTGAATATTAGGGTACAAACATTGCCCCCTCTTAATCCATAACTTGTTATGGGTTAAGAAGTTCGGGTTCTCCAATTCTACTGGCGACTGAATTTGCATCATTCTGGAGTGTTGCATAACTCGCCCCAAGCGCGTTGTTCGGAGTGTTATGTAACTCGCCCCCAGGTATTGTTTTGTTTGTGAGCTAAGGTGTTAAATATCTCGCTCCCAAGTGATTTGAGGTGATATAAAACTTGCACCCAGTATGTCGTTTGTGTCATGCTGCTCAATGCTCGCGCAAGGGTGCATTTCCTTGCTGCATTTTGCTCGCGCATGGAATGAAAATGAGTTTTTATGCTATCTTGAATTCACACAGGGGGCCAATCCCACTATTAAAGATGCACGCAGAGTCGAGATGTATACATTTTCCCATGTCTGGATAAGAACAATGTTCGCCACATTTGTTGGCGTCCCACATGATGGGGACACGCTTGGAATGGAGTAAAAATGCTCGAACTGTACATTCACCCTAACTGCGAGGTGCTGCTGACAATAGATTCGAACTGTACTGCTTTGTCATTTAGGACCGATCAGATTCGAACCATCCGCATCAGCTTATAATTAAACACGAACAATCTTGATAGAATATGGAAGTTAAAATAATATTGAATTAAATATCTGAATATAAATAACAAGATAAGTACCTACTTCCCAACAATAGCTATTTCGTTAAAACCTTTGCGTGGAAAACCCAGTGGGATAAAACCATCGTAAAGGAAAAAGAGTGCAGCACAGCAGGATTTGAACGTAAATACTCCTATGAAAATTTAGCTAATGATAAAACTTCTTCAAATGGAACGAATTCCATGGATTCCATGGTTTTGAATCTTGAGTGCCATCGAAGTTCCTTAGGTAGTAGGAGCCACGAGATGCAGGCCTGTCCACTATGTATGGACCTTCCCAGTTTGCTCCGAGATTTCCAAAGTTTAGTTCCATTGTGGCTGTCCGGGTTTTCTTCAAGACATATTCCCCTGGTTTGAATGACCGTTCTCTGACTTTACGATCATAGCTCAGCTTGACTGCCTGCTGGTATCGAACTAACTGCTGCAAGGATATTTCTCTTTGTTCTTCCATCAGCTCTTTATCTTAAGCCAGTATGCTGTCATTTTTCCCAAATTTGACAACACGAGTTTTGGTAATCTTGATATGTACTTCGGTGGGTATGACTGCCTCTGTCCCATAAGACAGTGTGAATGGGTAAAATCTGGTGGATCTTTTTGGGGTTGTTCTATAGGACCATAAGACTCCTGGGAACTCTTCTGTCCATTTTCCCTTCGCCTTCTCCAGCCTTTTCTTGAGATTGTCCATAATAACGCGATTGGTCGCTTCTGCCTGCCCGTTGCTCTGAGCATAATAAGGAGCTGAGAAATTATGGCGAATATTCAGGTTCTTGTAGAATTCTTTGATCACCCCAGAATCGAACTGTTTCCCATTATCCGATACTAACTCGCTTGGGATTCCAAATCTGCAGACGATATTCTACCATATGAACCTTTTCACATCATGTCTGGTAACATGTACCAACGCCACTGCTTCGACCCATTTGGTGAAATAATCAGTAGCGGCTAGTACGAATTTAAAGCCTCCGGGAGCTTTGGGAAGTGGTCCGACGATGTCTAGTCCCCACTTATCGAATGGCCAGGGGCTAAAAACTAGATGCAATTCGTTGGCAGGCCTTTTAGGAATTGGTGCGTGCTCTTGGCATGGCACACATTTCTGCGCGTATTATTTAGCATCTTTCTGCATGTATGGCTAGAAGTATCCCAGGGCAAGTATCCTGTGCGCGAGACTGTGCCCTCCAGAATGGTTTCCACATATTCATTCATGAGCCCCCGCCAACATCTGTTGCCCTTCTTCGGCTGATATGCACCGCAAAAATGGCTCCAAAGCTACAGGTTTACGGTACAGCTGTCCCTCGATCATTGAATATCTCCAAGCATTCTTTTTCACTTTTGAAGCGAGACGATCATCTTCTGGGAGTTCACTGGTTGTCAAATACCGAATATAAGATTGACGCCAATGTGAAGCGTTTTCAGCAGGATTGCTTGAATTCTATCACTGGACTGTCAACATCCATATTGTTGTCAATGTTTTTGATATCTCCATATGCTGATGTAGTTACCTTCTCGCCTCCACTAGCGTGTTCGAGAGCCCAACCAAAGTGGTTGTCGGAGATGCTAGGTAACTCTTGGAAATCCACTATAACAAAACGGGTGGTATCAGTATCGATTGCGGAAGACAGATATGCTAAAGCGTCTGCGTGCCTGTTTTCCAACCGTGGTCGCTGCCCGATAGAGAACTGGTCGAATTCGTTTAACAGCTCTCTCATATGGTCCAAATATAAGGCCATCCTCTCTTCTTTTGCTCTGTAGGTGCCCAGAAACTGATTAACTACTAGCATGGAATCTGTGATCAGCTGCACGTTCTTTGCCTCCAACTGTTTGACGGCCTTTAACCCGATAATCGCTGCTTCATACTCAACTTCATTATTGGATGCACGAAAACCCAATCTAGTCGCTTTCTCGATCCTCGAACCTTCGGGAGTAAGGATGGCATATCCAACTCTAGCTCCACCAACATTTGATGACCCATCAGTAAACAAAGTCCATAGTGGCTCAAGTGTATCAACCTCTATTACGGATTCGCCCCCTGTCTGATCAGTGGTTGACTTTATGTTGAACAACTCCTCTTCTTCTCCGTCTACTGTTTCTATGTCGTCCACATGAAAATCTTCTAACAGGCAGCCAGAGCGTGTCCCTTCTCTGCAGTTCTGGTTTCGTACTTGATTTCATACACCCCCATAAAATTTGACCATATGTATGGATTATCGACTGGAATCATCAGCCCGTTCCAGGATTATTTCAGCGGGTATTCTGAGTAGACTACGATCTGTCTCCATTGGAAATATGGTTTGAGGCGACGAGATGCATGCAACAGTGCAAGTGCTATCTTTTCAATTTTTTGTATCGTGTTTCTGCCTCATTAAAAGATTTGCTGACGAAGTAAACATGCTTTTCATGTAGATCAGTAACAAACAGCACTGCGCTTACATCGTTCTCTGTTGTAGCCAGGTAGACTCCGATAGGTTGTCCAGTTTTTGGACTCACCAATACTAGGGGAGTTGAAAAATATTATTTGATTTCATTGAAAGCTCTTTCGCATTCATCCGTCCAACCAAAATTCACTGCTTTCTTCAAAATGTCAAAAAATGGCTTGAATCGATCCGACGAGCATGAAATGAAATGATTTAAGGCTACTAATCGTCCCGCCAGTTTCTAGACTTACTTATTATTTCTTGGGGATGGCTTTTCTCTGATGGCTCTGATTTGCTCAGGATTTTCCTCGATTCCTCTGTGTGTCATCAAGTATCCAAGGAACTTTCCAGAGGATAGCCCGAATGAACATTTTGTTGGATTGAGTTTCATACGGTATTGCCTCAAGATATCGAACGTCTTCTGTAGATCGACAAAATGCGATTCCTTTTGCTCAGATTTCACTACCATATCGTCTATATAAACTTCCATCGGCTTCTTAATCAAATCCTTGAAAAAATGGTCTACCAAGTGCTGGTAGGTCGTCCCTGCATTCTTTAGCCTGAACGGCATTACAGTACAGCAGTAAACTCCTCTGTCAGTCAAGAAGGCAGTATGCTCTTGATCTCCCTCGAACAAAGGTATTTGGTTATACCCTGAAAAACTGTTCATGAATGACAGTCTCCCATACCCTGAGGTTGCATCCACCAAATCTCTGATCCGCGGAAGTGGGTACGGCTCACTAGAACACGCTTTATTTAAATCAGTAAAATCGATACATACACGAATTTTACCATTCTTCTTTGGAACGGGAACAACATTGGACAACCAGCGAGGATACTATACCGGTCGAATAAAGCCTGCTTCCAAAAGCTTCTCGATTTCTGCAGCAACTCCATATTTTCTGCTTTGTGCCATATTCCTAATTTTTCAGCGAACATGATGGAACTTCTCATCGATATTTGCTTTGTGTGCTATGTTCGGATCTATCCCAGGCATTTCAGCAAAACTCCATGTGAAAACATCAGCGTTTGCCCTTAGCAATGTAATCAAACCACCGCGTTTGTGTGCGGGTAGGTCTGCCCCTACGAACGTGGTTTTGTGCTTCTCATCCCCAATTTGGACCTCGATCAGTTTCTCAACCGTTGGGGGTTCAACCGCGTCCTCTCCCATGTATGATTCTGGAGGGAGAGGATTCTGTAATTGCTATTTTTGTTCGACTCGCAGGATCTGGTTCCCACTAACTTTTGATTTCCTGTATTCATCCATAGCATTCTCGTGACACTTGTGGGCGGCCATCTGGTCGCTTTTAACCTTCACGACCCCTTTAGGGGTAATAAACTTCAGGCATTGATGATACGAGGATGTGATTGCACCGATCGCATGCAACCAGTCTCGTCATACGATCGCATTATAGGGAGATCGACAATCCAACAACATGAAACTGCCTAGAACGAACTTGTCAGTCACTGTTAGAGGCATCTTTATTTTCACAATCGCCTTTGTAACTTCGCAACTGAATCCGATAATTGGATTTTCGTCCTCCTCGATCAAGTCGTATGAGACATTCATATTGGAATAGGATCTTGAAAACAGCACCCTCACTGAGCTTCCCGTATCCACTAGAATATGGTGTACACGGAACATGCCAATCCAAGTTGCTATGATAATAGCATCATTGTGGGGAGCATATATGCCTATCATGTCTACTTCAGAAAACTCGATCTTTTTGCATCCAAGCTCCATAATTTTTTCTCCATTTCCACTGACAAAATCGATGTGATTTGTCACGTACCATTCCTTAACTGCCTGAGTTTTCTCCTAGTCTCATCTTCCGATGCCCGCCTGGTCATTGAATGGATCCTGGTATGACTGACATTAATCACATGCGCATTAATCAAATGTGTTGCGCCAAATTGTCCCGAACCTTTCACAAAATCCCCTTTCACGTACTCTTGTAGATTTCCAGCGTCTATCATTCACTGGACTTCGATCTGTAAGGAGAGACAATTCTCAGTCTTGTGACCATGATCTTTATGATAATTGCAGTATTTGCTCTTATCACGTTTATCACGTGTCTCCGCCGGCAAAGGGCCAGGGGGGCTCAGATCCTTGCTTATTTTCTCATACAACTCTGTAAGCCGTATGTTCAACGGTGTCAGCTTCATTTCACGATATTTTTGATATCCAGTTTCCATTCGTTCCCCTTGATTTTTCTTTCGAACTTCACCTCGATCGTTATGATGTCCACTTGAACAGTTCTTTGACTTGTCTTTCCTCCCATCATTTGGATGATTGGATGATCTGTTAACATCTCTTGTCTCTCGAGATTTGGAGTCAACCTCTACTCGAGCGTATTCCTCTGCTCGATCATACAGTTCTTCCAAAGTATTTGGTGGTCTCTTGACCAAGGATCCGTGCACACCTCTTTGATCATGCTTGTATGCCTGTTTGTAGGCCGCAATGACGACTTGATCATTGGCACCATCCACTTTGTCCAACTCTTGCTTGAAGCGTCGAGTAAAGTGTATAATGCTTTCCTCCTTCCAAATTCCCAGAAGGAACAATGCGTGGCATCCCTTCCGATCACGTCGTTGTTGTATTTGTAGTGAGAGCAGAACTTGTCAACCAGCTTATGGTAAGTCCCGATCGACTGTGCCGGGAGCTGATTGAACCACATTATTGCTCCACTAGTCAGTGACTGTGGAAACATCTTACACACCAACTCATCGATGTACTGCCACAGGGTCAGGGCAGTTTCATAGTGTAAAACATGCTGATCTGGATCATCTGTTTTCTCATCGAATTCTGGCAGCTTGGGAACTTGAAAATTCATTGGCGTCCGGAATTCTCTGATGTTCAGTTTGAAAGAAGCTCCTGCGGCTCGATGCAACATGTCTATCATTTCCTCCCTCGAGCGCTTTTTCGACATTACTTTCTCGATCATCTTGCTAAGGCGAGCATCTGTAATTGCGCTCACATCGACATCATAGGTACTTTCTTCCTGCTCGTAATCCTGTTCCTCTGTAATATCAACCTTAGATCTCATTCTTTTCCTTTGGGGGTCCAGTGGGCCCTCTTCCAGCTCTGCCTTGCTCCGAACGAGCATAATAATCATGCGAATATTCTCTCTCTTCGTGTCGATCTCGAACCTCATCTTCAACATTCATGAGACGTTTTGAACGGGTGGTAGTTCTGGCCGTACTATGCTGAGTTATAGCTGGTCGGGTCCCTGCTCGCCGAGGTCGTACACGCCTTCGTTTAGGCAGATCCCTAGTGACCAACATATTTTTCTCTAGTCTATCAAGATCGATCACTTCTCTGTTTCAGCCTGTATCTCGAGGGCTAACCCGACTTCCAAGACGCTACCATACAAAACGACCCTTCTGGTTGTTTAGATTAAAGATCATCGGTTGGTTCTCACGTTCTAATCTCAGGAGAGTGTTCTCTTTCTCCACCTCGTTCAGTTTACGGCACAATAGTTCTTCCTCCGTACTAGGAGTCGCAGTTCGTCCATCTCGAAGGTCATGTCGATCGTTATTCCTCTTTGATGGGCTGCCGAATACAGGCCCTTTTTCTGCTCGAACTCGTGAGTTTTCTCTATCAGGTATGGAGTCCACATCCATTCATTCGTCTTCGATCATCTGTCTTTTTTCGCTCCTCCGATTATTCAAATCTGGGATTCTGTCACGAACACGATCTCGATCCTTGATCTGTGGTTCTGCCACGAACATGATCTATGGTTCTATCACGAACACGATCTCGATCCTGACCACGATCTGTGGTTTTGTCACGAACATGATCTCGATCCCTGTTGTTTCCAATGGGTACTGTCGGTGCTGACTGAACCTCAATCTCGTGCCTTTCAGCTTCGTGTCTCCTGTGCTGTCGAGGATTGCTAGCAGAATCGACCATTCGCGCAGTTTGTTTGACTACTGCCATAGATCGATTCGGGAAAACACGATTATCTTTTCTCGATTCCCCTTGGTCGGCGCCAATGTTTGTATAATAAAATATTCTTCTACCTCAAACACGAATTTAATGGTGATTTGTTGATGATCGATCCGCTACTTTTGTAGGATCAGAATATCGCAACACCAATACCCTTGCGAAATCCATGAACGATATATCGCGAAGATGTCGCAGATTGGTGATAAAAATGACGCAACGGATGACGACAGCCTGAACATGAGAAATATGTGAAGACCTAGCGAGATTTAGGAGTGTTGCAAGATTTTACATTTATACACTTGCGAGAATGTCGCAAGCCAGATCCGAAAATAAAGGACAGCTTAACTGTCATCCACTATCTAATGTCCTATATAAAGATCCGAACAGGCTTGAGAAAAAAGAGAGAGATCTTTTTAGAGTGGAGAGGAAGTTTTGAGGAGAGAGAAAGTCTAGAGTAGCAATTATATTCTTAATTTCACTTCCTTCTTGTAAAATTTCTAACTCAATTAATAAAAATATTGATTGTTGATCTTAAAGACGTGTTGAATATTATAGATTCTTGTGAGGGATGTATTGTAGGATTTCCTGCAACTACATAATGGCGCTAGAAACATGGATTTGAAAGTTAAATCCTGTTGTTAAGATTGTTCAAATCGAGAAAAGATGAAATAAATCAAAAAATCAATTAAGAAGGAGAAAAGTAAAATGGAGGAATGCAATAGAAGTTTGGAGTGTAATTTGATTACAAAAACAATGATTAATGAATTCCATGAAAATATCAGAGGGAGAATACATAAGCGAGATTTCGAAGGAAGGAAAATCACGACGATGTAAAATATATCACCCTTGAAAGAATGGTAAAAACAGAAAATTACGTTCACAGCAGCAGAGATACCGAGAGAGAATTTGGGTCACACATCCCCTTTGGTAGTCACAATAACCGCACGAAAGGAAGAGGGAGAACCAGCAAAAGTAATGGAATAATGGGCAATAAACAGAACTTTGGTGGATACAGGGAGTTTAGTGGATATAATGTTTTACCATACCTACAAAGAATTGGGGTACAAAAATGAAGAGATGACTTCCTCAACATATCATATTCATGGTTTCGGCAAATCTATAACAAAACCTAAAGGGGAGATAAAGATGCGAATTTTGCTGGGAGAGATTGAAACACAAGTTACATTATGTGTAGTGGATATGGAATCTCCATATAACATGTTGCTGGAAAGGTCATGGATACATGCGATTAAAGCTGTAGCCTCAACATTACATCAATGCATTAAGTTTCCTATGCCGAGTGGGATGGGTGAAATTAGAGGGGATACCGATAAAGCGAAATTATGTTATCAAATCGGAGTGAAACAGTATGAAGGACGTGCGAAGAAGCGAAAAGATCGCAGAAAAATGGCGAAGGATGCAAAGAAGGAAGAAGAATTTAGAACTTATATGATAAGAGCAGAGGAAGGAAAAGGAATACCCAACGAAATTTCGGAAGAAGGGGATGTACTTGCGAAGGAAATAAAAGGACCAACGCCTATGGGAGAACCAAAGACCAATTACACCGCAGCGGAACCGACAAAGGAAGTAAATGTTGGAACTGAAGAAGAACCCAAGATACTAAAAATTGGGACTAAGATGGAGGCAGATGAAGAAGAAAGAACTGTTGGTCTGTTGCGAGATTATAAAGACATTTTCGCATGGGACATGGATGAGATTCCTGGAATAGACCCGTCTGTGGCGTGTCATAAATTGGAGATTGAAAAAAATGCAAGACCGTTCAAACAAAGAATTATAAAAATTGCAACAACATATCACCTTCAAATAGAAGAAGAGTTGCAAAAGATGCTTGATGCAGGAATCATAAGACAAGAAAAATACCCCGAGTGGATAGAAAATATGGTCATGGTCCCAAAGAAGAAAAAAGGGATAAGAATTTGTATAGATTTTACTTATCTAAATAAAGCTTGTCCGAAAGATAGTTTTCCTTTACCAGATATTCCGCAAATGGTTGAACCAGCAGCAGGAAATGAAAGGATATCTTCTCTAGACGGATACAAAGGTTACAATCAAATTCCTCTCGCTGAAGAAGACCAAGAGAATACTGCTTTTTTCGCTCCAAGAGGATTATACTGTTACACAAAAATGCCGTTTAGTTTGCGAAATGCTGGAGCAACATACCAAAGGATGGTAGAAAAGGTGTTTGCGAAGTGGATACACAAAACGCTAGAGGTATATGTAGACGATATGTTGATAAAGAGTAAAGAAGCAAAAGATCACGTCCAAGATTTGAGATAAATTTTTGAATAAATGAGGCATTTTAACATCAAAGTAAATCCAGAAAAGTGTATCTTTGGGGTTGCATCAGGGAAATTTTTAGGCTACATTGTATCAAAAGAAGGAATACAAGTTGACCCAGAGAAAGTGCAAGCAATTCGCGACATGACAACACCAGCGACGGTAAAAGATGTATAGAAGTTAAATGGGCTCTTAGCTTCGCTAGGAAGATTCATCTCGCGGTCATCAGACAAATGTAAACATTTTTTCAACATACTCAAAAAGGGGGTGAAATTTAGATGGAAAGATGAATGTGAAAAAGCTCTGCAAGGAATAAAAGAACATCTGATGGATATATCGATTTTGCAAAAAGCAGAACCATGGGAAGAATTAATAATCTATTTCTGCGAAAATTTCGCACACATTAAGTGCAGTGTTATTGCGAATAGACGCAGGAGTGGAAAAACCAATCTATTACATCAGCAAAACCTTCAATGCCGTAGAGAAAAATTATTCAAAAATTAAAAAACTAATTTTGGCATTAGTTTATGCAACATTTAAACTTCGCATATACTTTCAGGCTCATACAATCAGAATGATGACAAAGATACCAATTGAGTCAGTAATGAAAAATTCAAAAAGATCAGGCAGGGTTGAGAGATGGAACGCTCAAATAGGTCACTCCAAAATCAAATACGAAATACTATCTTCGCCTAAATCGCAAGTTGTCGCAGATTTCTTAGCAGAATTCCCTCTTGAAGATGATGAAGGTGTGGAAGAAATGATGGATGTAGAAGAAGAACATGGAAACCCAAGAGACCTACTGACGGGGCCAAATAGATGGGAAATGTTGGTGGATGGATCATCAAATGGGGAAGGTAACAGAGTTGGAATTGTTGTGATCTCGCCAGAGGGCAACAAAATGGCTTTTTCCTTCAGATTGGAATTTACGTCCACCAATAATGAAACAAAATATAAAGCTGTGGTACATGCCCTGAAGTTCGCAATAGAAATGAAATTAGAAAATGTGAGAATCACAAGTGATTCAGAGCTAGTCATTCGTCAAATAAAAAAAGAGTACACTACAAATGAGCCATCTTTGAAGAAATACAAGAAACTTGTTGAAGAATTGTCAGCGAAAATCCCAAAAATAAAATGGAGACATATATCAAGAAAAGACAACAGACTCGCAGATGTCTTTTATTTTATATCAAGTATGATGACAGACCCAGCTGCGAGATGCATAAAAATACAGACACTTCTATCACCATCAATCAATAAAGAAGAAGAGGAAGAGGTAGGTGTAATGATCATAGAAGATGGAGAACAAGTACCCGACATTGAAGATTGGATAGCAGAGCTTCATGCATATCTGATGAGAGGAGAAACACGAAGGAATAGGTTGGAGGCACACAAATTAAAAAGCCGTGCGACAAATTATGAACTAAGAGATGGGGTATTACCGGAGATCCTTTAATGGACCATCACTCAGATGTCTGACGCGAAAAGAAGGAGAAGAAGTGTTAAAGATGTTACATTGTGGGGATGCTGGTAATCACAGCGGCGGAAGATCTTTGGCATATAAAGCGAAAATGCAAGGTTATTATTGGCCTTATATGCATGAAGATGCAAAACAAGTATCAAGACGTTGCGAGGATTGTCAAAGGCACGGAAAGAAAATACATGCACCTGGAGTACCATTAACGTCTTCAACAAGTGTATGGCCTTTTGGAAAATGGGGTTTAGACATTGTGGGACCATTTTTACCAGGATCTGGGCAAAGAAGATATCTGATTGTCGCTACATACTATTTCACAAAATGGGGCAGAAGTAAAGGCAGTACAACACATTCGCGACAAAGATATTTTTACATTCATATTTGAGAATATCATATGCAGATTTGGAATCCCCGCACAATTGGTATCTGATAATGGGAAACAGTTTGAGGGGCAGAATATAGAACTGCTACTTAATGCATTTCAGATAAAATGTTGGAAGTCAACTCCTTTATACCCACAGGACAATGGACAAGCAGAAGCAACAAATAAGACAATCACAGATATATTGAAGAAGAAATTAGAAGGGCATAATAGAGCACGGTGCGAAAAAGTGCATAATGCAGTATGGGCATACAACACACCTAGGCGAGAGGCTACGGGAATGTCACCTTTATGTTTAACATATGGAGTTGAGGTTGTACTACCAACAGAAGTTACTATTCCAACAATAAAGAGAGAAGCTTGGGAGAAAAATCTTAGTGCGGGTGTTATTTTAACCAAGTTAGATGAATTAGAAGAAAAAAGAGAAAGAGCACTACAACATATGGAAAATTACCAGCGAAGATTAGACCGAGAGTACAATACACGTGTTAAAATACGCGAATTTCAACCAGGTGACTTGGTATTGCGAGAAACACCAATATATCAGCGAGAAAGTGGGGGAAAGTTTGCGAAAAAATGGGATGGACCTTATATCATTAAGGAAATAATTGGAACAGGGGCATATAGATTGATGGATCCTGAGGGAAAAGATGTGGGTCGCAGACTTGATAAACCATGGAACAGGTTATACCTGAAGAAATATTACCCGTAAAAGATTGTGGAGAAAGAATAGGCTGCAAAATGATATATGATTGAAGCAAAGTGAATCTATATGAAAATCTTGTGAAGGAATTATTGCGAGATTATAAAAATATCAATGACAAAGAAAGGGGCGAACCTACTATGGCATACACCCTAGTTCGCGAAATCAAAATTTCACAAGAGGCAAATGTAAGACCTAAAGTGCGTCACAAAAGGGGGTACCTGCTGACATGGCTCAGGGGAAAGGTTACACCGCCCCTGGAACCTGAGCCATGGATATTTGGGGTCAATAAAGCCTATCCATGAGAGGTACCTTGGATTTTCAAACCTAAGCTTTGGGTTGGACGACCGAGGGTCTCTTCTAAGGAGTCAGCATATGATCAAGGCGCTGAGGTACACGGTTGATCCAAGAGTGCATGGGGCATTTGAAGTGTCTCGGCCATTCTTGGCAAGTCTTGGCGTATGCTGCACTCGGCTCGAAGAAAACTCCACTTAGGGTGAAGTCTCGTAACCATAAGCCCTATAGGTAGAAGGGATAAGAGGCTGCGAAAACAACTGGTTGTTGTTAAGACCGGATGGGAGGAGACAACCTTGTATGGTAGACGTACGTCTCCTTGAAGGGGAAACCAGGGGGAAGATAAGGGCGGCACCCTCCATTAGGGAGCTGATAAGTGTCTTAAGATGCAAATGTCATGAGGCTTTATTTTCGCAAGAAAATTTAGGCTTGTCATATTTGTGCGACAATCCTGAATAGGCAATAATACAAAAGAAAAAGATAAGACGATATCAATGGGTCAATACATGAAAATGTAAGGACGTCCTGCGATTTCGTCGCAAGACGGCAATGTCATGGGGCTTTATTTTCGCGAGAATTTTTAGGCCTGTCATATTGTCGCAACAAAAATTTCAAAGAAAGAGTTAAGACAAGGTCAATGGGTTTTTTCATGCGAGTGCAAAGATGTCCTGCGATTTTGTCGCAATGACAAGAGGTAGCACAGTAAGACCTTTAACTAGGAAGGCAAAATAAGACCACAAGACATAAATTTTTTTTTTCAAACTTAACTATTACTTATGCAGGTCATTCATCGCAAGAAAGATAATTTGAGGCAGTATGGGAATTGTTAAACAACAAGCATTATCTTCCTCGCAAGTGAGAAAAATAATAAAAGAGTAAATATATCTCAAAGATGACTGAAGTGTACCATATGCAAGAAGTTATAAAGATGAAGTAATCCAAAGAAATAAAATTACAAAAGAGGCTCAAGCCTCAACATCAACTTTTTCACCAGAAGGAGATAATGGACATTCTTCACCAATTTTATCACCTTCACCAGCTTTCTCACTTTCTCCAACTTTATCAGCTTCGCCGGTTCTTCCTTCGTTCTGGTTATTTCTAGTTTCTTCTTCATTTGGATCATTATCAACAGTTTCACCAATAGGAGGAATCTCCTCTTCATTAGCGATATCTTCGCCACTATCGTAATCGTAATCAATATCAGGAGGACAAGGAACTTCATCGTCATCTACCTCCAAAGGACAAACAGTTATAGGAGCAAGAGATTTGGACAATAAAATATCATTCACGAGAACTTCAGCTCTAAGATGAACTTGGCGAAGAAGTGCCTTTTGGTGATTCTTACTTTGGATATCCTTGGAGTAAGCGAGATAATCAAATCTCCTTTCTGCTTGATCGCGAGAACGAGCAAGAGTAGAGGCAAGTAACGCATTCTCTTTGCGAATCTTGGCATAGCTAGATTCCAAAGTAGAAAGGGAGGAGCAAATATTTTCCTCGCATTCTGCAAAAACAAAGAACAAAGAAAATCATTCAGACGAAAGATTCGCGAGGAAGATATCATAAGAAGACTTGACAAAGAAAAAATGGATGAGGCAGTCAAGTTTTATGACTACCTTCCTTTTGCGAGATAAGATTTTGGGTTAAAGCCAAGCAACTATTCTCCAAATGGTCCATGGCATTGTCAAACTTATCTCCAACCAAACCTTTTAGTCGAGATCGCAAATTCTTTTCATTGGAAATGAGTACAGTGTTTTCCTTCGCAAGAGAAGAATAGGATTCTTCTAGCTTGGAGTATTGATCTTTGAGTTGGCTTGCCTTTACACTTAAAGTTATTCTACCTTGGATAAGTTTATCCTTCTCAACGGTGACATTTTAAAGTTGACTTCTCAATGAATAGAGAGATTGTCCATGCTCATTACATACATTCTGGAAAATAGTAAGCTGTTGCGAAGATATCACCACCTTATTTGAAAGAATTCGCTTCTCTTGAGATAGGGTTTCATTCTCATCTGATAAAGTTTCTAACCCCATATTAGCTTTAGTCAAAGAGTAAGAGAGGCGAGATAATTCACTACTTAATAAGTTTAGCTTCTGAACTAGTTGAGCATTCTCCTTGGTAAGATTATCTACTTGATCAACAGAGTATGTATGAAGATTATCTAATTGGTTATATTGATCCATCCAAGCATCTCTATCCATTCGGGCTTCTTCAGCGACAGATTCTAACTGATATATCTCCATTTTTTGTTTCTGGTTTAAAGCTTAAAGAGCGAACAAATGGTCTTTAAAAAAATATATATATATATGGAAGGAGGGGACAAGTTATACCTTTTAATTCTTCATTCTTCTTGCGAAGATTGTCACGATCCAGCGAAACAATCTGAAGATTTTGATTCTCAAGGTGAAGAGTGTCACATTTCAAGGTCATGGCTTGGAGGTTATTCTTCAAAGTTTCAACTTCCTTTTCTAAGGATGTTTGCGAAACCATTCTGTCAGAGCCAAAATATTTACCTAAAATCTCGCAGACACTAGATTTGATAGGATCAATAGAGGATTTCTTAACATCATCCAGAATATCTGATAAAACCTTGAAAGCAGTATCTATCCCTTCCAAGTTTTCTTTAGTAAAAGGGAGAGATTCGGATGAAGAAGTGATAATGACAGAAGAGGGGAGAGTTGAATCATCTTTCGCCATAGATGTGTCATCCGAAGATGAAATTTGATGAAGGTTAATGACTGGAGCTGAGGCAATGTCAAGAGAAGAGGCATTGACAGTAGGAGAAGAGAAGGGTTCATTCGCAACAGGGATATCGCGAGAAATTTCATTTATAGAAAGGTTAGTTACAGGGGAGAAGTCTGTGGTGATGCTTTCGCGAATAAGAAGAGGGTATTCGGCTTGCGAAGGTATCTCACGAGGTGTTGAATGCTTAAACAAAGGAAATGAAACAGAATTTTCAACATTTTTAGGGTGGCGAGATCTTTTGGGGGGCCTATCAACATTTTCATCACCCTGTGAATCACAAGTCAAATAAGAAACAGAGGAAACAATATTGTTATTAAAAGAATAAGTGTTTCTTAATACCTTGCAATTCGCAGGCTTTCTTTTGCTTGCAGCGATTTTTTGCTGCAAACCCTTGGGAACATTAGGGTTTTGGATTGTGAACTTGGTGCTGGAGGTATTTTTGCTGAAACAGAAACATTATGGGAATTATTCAAGGATGAACAAAATTAAGTATGACAATTTCAGTTGAAGAAATCAATCCCAAATAGATCACTTTCAGCAAAATCAACAAACCTTGATGGCTCCATGAGAACAGTAGCAGAAAGATGGGGAAGATGAATAATAGTAAAAATTTGCAGACAACAAAAGGAGTCACAGAGAATATAGAGACGAAGAAGACGAAGTAAAAGAAAAAAATAATCTTATGATGGATTTCTCTTTAAATAGACAAGAAGATGATAAACGGTTAGCATTTAATGTGCTGGTGAACAGGGGAATATTTAACACGTGTAAACGGTTATGCTTAATTCACGGAATCTTGTCGGTAGAAAATTTAAGAAAAGAAGTGAACGGTTGCGGCAATCTGAAGCATTAGTTCTCACATCATTCTCTCCTTCGCAGAGAAGACATGAGAAGAGGCAAGATGTAGGATCAGAATATCGCAACACCAATACCCTTGCAAAATCCATGAATGACATATCGTGAAGATGTCGCAGATTGGTGATAAAAATGACGCAACGGATGACGACAGCCTGAACACGAGAAAGATGTGAAGACCTAGCGAGATTTAGGAGTGTTGCGAGATTTTACATTTGTACACTTGCGAGAATGTCGCAAGCCAGATCCGAAAATAAAGGACAGCTTAGCTGTCATCCACTATGTAATGTCCTATATAAAGAGCCGAACAGGCTTAAGAAAAAAGAGAGAGGTCTTTTTAGAGTGGAGAGGAAGTTTTGACAAGAGAGAAAGTCTAGAGTAGCAATTATATTCTTAATTTCACTTCCTTCTTGTAAAATTTCTAACTCAATTAATAAAAAGATTGATTGTTGATCTTAAAGATGTGTTGAATATTATAGATTCTTGTGAGGGATGTATTGTAGGATTTCCTGCAACTACAGCTTTTTTCTCCAAGTGAATAGTATTGGGGGGTACCTGCAAAAAACCCTCTGATGCTTAAGTTAGCTTAGGTTTTTCACAGATTATTTTAGTGGGGAAGATTGCATACCTTTTAGGGTGGTGAACCCCTCTATTTATATGTTGCGAATTTGGGTCTTACTCTAGTGAAACGTCTTCACATGCCATGCATGCCTCCTGGCATAAATTGCATTCATTTTCCCTGCATGCCTCCTCAATCATAAATTGTATTGATTTTCTATGCATGCCTCCTGGCATATTCAAGAACCCTCCAGAACATTCCTTTGGGTTATGGAACTAGCTAAGCAAAAATGGGTGTAAGAGATCATGCCCAAGAAATAGTGTAAAATGCCAAGCCCAAGAAGAGAAGTTTGCTTAAGCCCATAGTGGGGCGTAAAAATCCGCAAGGTTTAATGGCTTGGGCTGAAATATCAGTGAGCCAACAGCTTGACTCGTCTAGGCTCAGCGAGCCAACTCACTCCAACTAGGTGGGTGTAAAAATCCTCCAGAGTAAACGACCGGGGCGTAAACATCCAAGGACTATGGAAGTAAAACACGCCGCGAAGTACAGGAACACATCACTATGGCCGGCTCGCGATGGCCGCAGGGATTCTGCTGAAACTGTTGTCGTCGCCTGAGAAGATGATAGTGACGCAATGCTGACGACACGATAAGGCTGTAAGTGAGGTCATGCTTATGCGTGTAACGACGTTATAACTCCGTTAGGGGTTAACAGAATATGCTCGAAGTTAACGGGATATCCTGACGGCGTCATAACCTTCACTGAATATTTCGACTGGATGATGCTTACCAGTTCGCTGACGTGGCGAACTAGTGATGACGTGGAAAGCTGACGTGACCCATCCAGTGCTGAGGTGTCATGCTGACGTGGGATTTTTCAGCTAACGCGGAAGTTAATGGTTGGTCATTGTGTTGATGTGGCACTTTGGTGCTGATGTGGCAGTTAATGGTTGGTCATTGTGCTGACGTGGCACTTCGGTGCTTACATGGCAGCCACTGGTTGGTCGTTTCTGCTGACGTGGCAGTGGTGATGTGGAGCCTTCTTGCTACTTGGCTTGGAGTTTCTTGTACGTGATCTTGTACATAGAGTGCTTGCAAAGCCCAAATTGGCCATACTTGGCTAATGTGAGGAATATGTTAGGTCTAAGTGAGCCCATCTTTGGTGTGAATATTAGGGTACAAACACTTCTCATAAGGAAGGACCAATGATTATAGTTTGTTCCATCAAACTTCACGGTAATAGGTTGATAATCTTCACCGACATATTGGACAATAACAAGGAAGGATTTTGCATACTAGGGTTTGAGTTTTACGATCTAAACACAGACGAGACAGAGATGAGATGGATGATAGGAATTGATCTTGTTGTTGTTGTTGTTGTTGTTTGTTGTTGCAGCGGAAGATGGGTTGTTAGATTGTCATGACATGTATATTCTGAACGATGGAATTGTATTAAACGTAGTAAACAAGATACAATACATCTATTCTTATATACAAGAAACCAAGGTTGTGAAATCGTGAATCGTAACGTAAATTGTTTTTCAGATTTTAAGAATCGAATTGAATCGTATATTTGCTAATAAATAATCAATTTTGTATGGAAAATTTGACCTAGGTTACATATTATTTGCTAATGTTATTATAAAATCTATATAGTTTCGTTGCATTTCACAAAAGCGCAACGTGGTGCAGTGGTTATGACCCATACTAGGGCGTTGGAGGTCTCTGGTTTGATTCCTAGATTAACTTTTCATTTTATATTTAATTTAAGAAAGGTAAAATCTTCACGATTCAGGTGCAGATTCGATTCACCAACACGAGTTGAATCGAACTACTAAAAAATGACTCGAATCGTACGAGTTGACTCATAACCCTTGCAAGAAACAGAGATAAAAAGGGAAACAAGATATACATGAAAAGGGAACAAAATAGAGAAACCTTGCAAGAAACAGAGATAAAAATGGAAACAAGATATACATGAAAAGGGAACAAAATAGAGATCAGGACAATATCGTTTAACAATTCCCACGGTTAGAAGTACGAGCCTCCGCATGGACCATTTTCAAAACAAAATCCTAAAAAAAGAAGAAGGTTAGATATGGGCTTCATACAGACATATAGTTGGTAGTTGGGCCTTGCACGCTAAGGAATGTATAATGTGAAAACTACAGACAAACCCATGTTACAGATTTCTTCCACTGTGAAACCCACGCCCAGAAAAGTTCAGGTGCGCACCCATTTTCTGGGGTAAAATTTCTCCCACACCCAGAATTTATAAAATTAAGTTTCAGTCTTTTTTTTCTTCATCTTCATCTTCAATTTATTTTCTTCTTCCTCTCCACTCTACCGTGAATTTCTGATGAGTAAAATTATCCATCGAAAAACCCTTGAAATCAAATCAGTCAATATGAAAAGTTAGTCCTACACTGTCTGAAACCGAGAGAAAAACGGCGACACCTAAAACTCAAAAAAAAAAAGGAGAAATTCATGGGGTTATGGGAATTGATTTCGAATTTAAGATTGAGAAGAACATACGGCTGCTGAGATGGGGAGATGAAATCGATGAAATTCAGAGTGGAATCGAACTAGAATTTGAGCAGAGAAGGAGATGAAGTTGTTGGAGCTGAGATATATGTTTATTGTTAGTATTTGTGAGAAGAACACAGACGAGAAAAGATTCAGTCGAGTTGAGATTGATGGGGATTTCGAATCTGTTGCAGTCAAGAATAAGATGAAGATGAATTACAGCTTCTGATGTTGTTGTTGTTAATGAAATTAGGGTTCTCAGATGAGGTGGAAGCTGAAGAAGAATTGAAGTTCAGTTGCAATAGAAGATCTGAGATGATGATGTTGTGTTGTGTTATTTGAGAGTTTGGGAGAGATTGATTTGACAGGGAGAATATGGCCTGAGTTTATAGATGAATGCCTAGGTATGGGTTATAAATTGCAGCAGCTGCAAAAATGGTGATGGGTGTTCTGTGGTGGTGGTCACTTTCAAGCATGTAAAATGGGTTTAGGTCTATGGATATGAAATTACAGGCTAGATTGTGAGCTGTTGCAGGTGGTGGATTTCAGAATTTGTGGTACTGGAAATGCAGCTGAGATTATGGCAGGGAATAGGAGATGAAATTGGTATTGGATGAATGTTAGATGTATGCCTAGGTGAAAGGTTGTGGAGTTGCAGCTGTTAAAAGTGGTTATTGAATTCGAAGTTGCGGCTTAACTAATGTCGCAGGTGGATATGAGATGGTGCAATGAGCTGCAGGTTAAGTTGTTGTTGTTGCCATTGTTATGGATACAAGGAATGGAGAGTTGAGTAGTTATTGATACAAGGTTGTTGGAGGCACTGAGTATGGACATGACTAAGATTGCAGGCTTGGCTGCTGTAAGAATGGAGTTAAGAATGTGCTTTGTGGTTTGATGGGCACTGGAAGTACTTAATGGCATGGTTACAGAGCTGTAGAATGTTGATTGCAGATGCAGTTGGAATTGCTACTATGGAAATGGTGCTGTTGTGATGATGTAATGTATTTGATGCAAATGGACTGAGATGCAGAACTGTGGATGCATCTTAGGGTTGAGTTCCGCTGCAATGAAGCAAAGGGAATTGTGAAGCATTAGATGTATGTTTAGGTGGTGATGGAAGAAGTTAGGGTTTGAGCAAGAAGAAATTCATGGAATCATGAAAATGGATGATTGTATGCAAGAGAAGTTATTGGAACATGGAAGTTATTGAAACAAGAAATAAGATGATGATGTTTTTATGACTGTATAACCTGTCGTGCGGTCGAGAAAATGTCTGCATAACATGTTATGCAGTCATGCAAACGGATGCATACCCTATTATGCATCTACAAAAGTTGTTGCATAACTTGTTATGCAGTCCAGAAAATGGTTGCATAACACGTTATGCATCAACTTATTTGTTAGTATCGAAACCAGCAATAAAAAAGACTGCATAACTTGTGATGCACCTACAGTAATATCTGCATAACATTTTATGCAGTCATGAGAAGGGATGCATAAGACATTATGCATCCGAAAATATGACTGCATAATGCATTATGTATCGAGAAAATTGTTGCACAATCTTTTATGCATCAAGAAAATAGATGCATAACCTGATATGCATCCATAAATATGGATGCATACTGCATTATGCATCAACTTTTTATGTACGCACTAAAATCAACCAAAACAATGGTTACATAACTTGTTATAGATGCATAACTTTGTTATGCAGTCGAGAAAATGGTTGCATAATTCGTTATGCGTCTGCAGAATGTGTTATGCATCTTTTTTGGTGGCTGCATAATGGTTATGTAGTCAGTTTTCGAAATTTTGCCTAAAATGATGATCACCTCCGATTTTTCGTGAAAAACAAAAATTTGATATTGTTTTTTGTACTCGTTGCGTAGCTCTCTTAAAAAGATTTACAACGATATAAAATTTGCAAAATTCCAAGGCGCGGATTTTTAGATATGTTATATCCAAGTTGCGTTGCCAATTATACCCCTGATGCATAACCCGTCATGCGGATGCATAACCCGTCATGCGGACATTTTTAATAATTTCATATAATTATGGGTGTCACGGAAATAATTATGGGTGTCACGATACCTAAAATTAATTGTGGGCCTGACAATGAGAATATTATTTTTTTTGGGCCTGCGCTTAATTTTCCCATGTATAGTGTCTTTATGACTTTAACTTTCTTTTTGCGTAATGGAAAGCATGAACAAGATATGCAACCGCGCGCCTAGTTTTTCTTCAAGTAGTTTCCCCTTGAGGTTGGAGTATTTATTCATGAATATCTCAGCAGTCTCTCGTCCTGAATAGAAGAAGAATCACTGCTGTCTACCCTATAACACTGCTGATTTGGTATGTATCCAGCTTATTCCTCTTCTTATTTCCCATTATATATTTGCATATTTGAGTTTAGCTAACTTTGCCTATCTGAGTGGTGGTCAGGATTTATCCTTGGCAAAGATAAATCAAAGGTTGTGGTTCTCCGTGCCACACCCTACAAGTTGCACACGTGGTGTTCATTCCAATATTATGAATTAAAAATGAAAATACTCAAGTCAAGATATGGAATTTCAAAAATTAAAACGGGGAGGTTCGAACTCATGACCTATTGTGTCACAAGAGTGGCCTCTAACCATTGTTCCACCTTGGTTGGAATTGATAGAAAAGATAAATCAACAGTGGTTGTTTGTTCAACTTAAATATTAATTAGTATAAGTGCTTTATTAATTAGTATAAGTGATTTGTCTAGAGAGAAGATAAATCTATGGTTATGGTTTGTTCAACTTAAATATTAATTAGTATAAGTGTTTTATTAATTGATGTCTCATTAATTTCTCATGATAAATGATTTATTAATTTTACATCATAAATATCCCTTAATTAATATTAATACATATCTCCATCAATAAATAATAATTTTGACAAAAATTATTTCAATAGATATTAGTGGTGGTGGTGGTAGTAGAGGAAGAAGTAAGTGGTGGAAGCGGTGGAAGGTGTTACTAAGTGGTGGAGGCGGTAACATTAGTTTTGGTGGAAGAAATAGTGGCTGTGGTATTGGTTTTTTCTTTTTGAATCAAAAATAATATTTTTTTACATGACGGGTAACATTGTATTGTGAAAAGTATAGTTGGTTGTTTTTGACACGATCAAAAAAGGCGGATAACAAATACTTTTGGGATGATCCCAAATCATCCCAAATACTTTTGGTTGTTTTTGGTACCACTGCTATCTTTGGTAACCGTTCGTACGCATGATTTTCAGTATTAACAAAAAACATATAGTTGAATAAATTAATTGACGACCTAGGTTTGTTAAATCTAAACTTTATACATGACGTATGGGATTAAAAGTTATAAGTGTGCCCAATATTCTACGAGGGATGGAAAATGGTGGTGGTGGAGAAAGAAGTGATATCAGGTGGTTTGTGGTACTTGCCGGTTTTGATGAGTAGTAATTGACTATGTTAATTATGTGCTGCTACAAAAGGATAACACTATAAATTAGAAATGTGGTTGATCGTCTTAATGCTAATATAAACTCGGTTAAAATACATGAAAATTAAGAAGAAGAAAAAAATATTTGGATGTCACGTTATATAATAAATAACACTAAAAAATACATATTTAGTATCAAGGTTTCTCCGTCCAATAGATAAATCTAAGGTTGTATTAAGATCCCGTAAGCAGAGGGCGAGTTGGTCTTGGATTTCGAATGATAATGAATATAATGAACGCTCCCTCTCGGTTTCTCCAATGAAAACCGAAACCTTCCAAAAAAAAAATAATCAATCGAACAACACTTAGATGGAACGCATCACCACCAGTGTAAACTTCTCCGAATTGCTACATATCCAAAGTGAAATTTCTGGGCAGATTAATCGGTGATTTCGTCCTACCGTAGTTTTTAACGAGGCATGCAATTAAATCTCTAATAGTGAGTTTAAAGGTATTTAATAATTACAAAATTCTCTTATAAGTTTTGTTTATGCAAGTATTGATTTAACTTGGGTTCTTTTATATTTTTGTGTTAAGTTGATGACTTTTTAATTTGAATACATGTTTGGTTAACAAACTTTGATACATATAGGGTATTTTCTTTGTAGAACTGATGTTAGTCTCTCATTTTTCCCGTTAGCACTTTGTTTCGATCCCGTATTTGTAGACATTATTTGACTAATGTTGGGGTATTTGTTTAATCTCAAGGCCGATTAAACCCAATGTGTGTTGTATACATTGAAGGAGACAGAAGTTTGTGTCGGATCTACCTTGAAACTAATATTTTTTTCTCCGGAAGGTTAGTTGAATTTATGTAGATACAAATATCAATATGACTATGCTCTTTAAAACTCCAAATTACTTGAGTAACACTAGATGTGAGAATGTCATTCATGCACTACTTAGCATAGTTGGTGTGAAATCTTTTTATCCCCGAATATCTTCAATTTTATGTTATCAATATGATTGAGAAAGAATCTTACACATGTTTTGATTTACTATTATAAGTTTATTTTTTCAACTCACATGTGTATATCTCAGCCTTCCAATAGCCAAGGGTTCTTCATTTTTATAGCTCTAACATTTGCAAAAAATAAATAAATAGTGTTTATCTATAGTAGGGAAAATATTATGGGTTTTTGCTTCACTCCTTAGAGCCTTAGTTATCAATAATTTCGGAACAAATGTATTCATAAACATCATGGAGTTGGATTAGCAGTTTAGGTATATGTACTGTTAGATGAAATATTCTTTTTGAAGTTTGAAATTATGTATGATGGAACAATAAATGGGGAAAATTTTTATTTACTGTATTTTTTATTTTATTTTCATGTTGGCACAACATTATTACTCCGTCCAGATAATAAATTGGAATAACATGCTTAAGTAAAAAATAAAAAGATCAGGTAACTCATTTTGTTTCTCAAAACCTATTTGAATATCAAAATAATTACTCACGAATAAAATGAAGCAAGAGGAATGTGAACAATATCGTATTAGAGACAAAACATCCCGTGCCGTTACGGCACGGGTTAAGATCTAGTACTAATATAAAGAAAAGATTTCTTTTTGGTAGGAGACCCCCTAAATTACTTAGTTGACCCTATTTTTTACATATTTACATAAATACCATTGTTTAAAAAATATATCAAAAATTTAAGAATTTAATATCTTTCAAAATATACACCGGATTTTTATAAAATTTGTATATTTGAAAAGCTCTTTCAATTATCTAGGTAACGAGTACAAATAAGAATAGTAAATTTTTGTTTTAGGAAAAAAATTTCATGGCTTCCAATTTTAGTATTGTTGGATGAGTAAAAATTCAAGCATGTGCATCGCACATGTGTCCTTACTAGTCTTATCACTGTTATAAAAAAATGTGTATTTTTGGTGAAGCCTTTTCACATGACAATAATACCCCCATTAACTAAGCTTTTAGTTAATATTTGTATATTTACAGGAATGCCATTGTTTTAAAAATAGATCAAAAAAATTAAAACTTGTATATCTTTAAAAATACACATCGGATTTTTGAAAAATTAATATATTTGGAAAACTCTTTAAATTATCTACGTAATGAGTACAAATAAGGATATTAAATTTTTATTTTAAGATTTTTTTTTCCATTATTATCAAATTTGGTGTTGTTAAAAGAATCAAATTCAAGCATGTGCATCGCACATGTGGCATTACTAGTTCACATAAAGGGTACATGCAACATTGCTCATAATTCCGCAGAGGAATGGCGGATACTGCTGATGTTAACTTTAGTCTCAACAAAAAACTCGACGTTAACTGATAATTGTAGTAATCCATGCAATATCGGTGAAGAGTTGATAATGATTGAGATACTTACCAGATTACGAGTAAGTCACTTACGCGATTGAAGTGCGTATGTAAGCGTTGGAAATTCTTAATTGAACAAGACGAATACTTTATTCATCTACATCATACTCGGTCGAAAACACGACCATGTCTCTTTATAACTGGTTCAGGTCCTGCCTCCAGAGACCCAGATAAATGTAGAGAGCTATTCTTAGCCGCTGACTTATTGGTTGAAGGAAGAGACCGAGCAGTATCTGCAATAGCAGTTCCCACCATAGTAAGGGACGAGGAAAAGTATTATTGGACTAGTAATAGAACTTTGGGACCAGTACACGGCATGATCGGTCTTCTTAACAATATCAGCTTGGGCAAGCATGCTGGTATCCGTATATGGAATGTCAGCACCCAAGAAATAACACATTCTATTTATTCAACATTACCTAGCAAAACAAATGAACAAAGACGGCTGGTGAATTTTGAATTGGGGTTTAGTCCGGCCACCAAGGAGCACAAAGCAATTTGTATATCATATACTGATAGTATACCCCTTTATTCTGAGGCAGTCTGCGAGGTCTTGACTGTAGGAGACAATAAGTGGAGAAAGATTGATGAAGTCCCGCAGTACAACATTGGAAAGGGTGGAAGTTCTGTGTACTTGAATGGTGCTATATACTTCATAACTGAAATGCTTTTGAAGAAAGCTTACAAAACGCGAGATGTTGATGGGCCTAAATTCATAGTAGCATTTGATGTCGATACCGAAAAGTTTAGATCAATCATAATCCCAAGTTTTATTCTTAACCAGCGTCACTACGCCAATGAGATTGGTTTAAAAGAAGTGGATGGACGCTTATCTTTGATAATCAGAATGAGTTACAACAGTGTCAAGTTAGCACTATTAGATGATTATTACAACAAAGGAAATAGAGACGCTAGTAACCATAACTGGACTGAAGTGAAGGTTGAATTACCTTCTTATCTATCGGGCAGCTTTCTGCAGTTTCTACCTGTTTTAGGAACCGACGACGTAATAGTACATAAGTTCAGCGAATATTATCCGTGGTCGCTTCTCTACATTGTTTCAATTGGAAAAACAAGATTTTCAGGAAGATAGAAATCAGTGGTATCCCAGATTCTTTCAATCCTCTGACGGTTAAATTATTTGTAGAGAGCCTTTTGCCTGTAAAGCAGCAGAGTAAAACTCGGCCATGAGCAGAAGTTTATAAGCACACCGCACTTACGCCTCTTACTTTCATAAATTTTTAATGCTTTAATTAATTAAATTTTCTGAATGCTCACAATATTGTAGAGAGATACTGATCTTTTATGCTTAATTTTCTAAATTACTTTTTTCTAATAAGTGTTCTATTCTATTAGTATTAAGTTGCTCTATAAATTAAAATATTACCTTAAGGTCGTATAGACTTCGTCTTGCGTAAGTCGGACTTAATTGTTTCTTAATTGTTTCAGTTCATTTTCCCGTTCTCTAATGTTGCCCCTGGTACAAAATTTTCTCCTCAATTCTCTGCTGTTGCTAGTTTCCCAGAAGTCATTACTACCGCTTCTTCTTTCAATCAATCCCATTGTGATTTGGGACCCATAAAACAAATGAATGTGTGCAATGCTTGAACGTGCATTGTGTGCATGATAGCTGGTAAATATGCAGCAAGATATGTAAGAGGTTTGCAGGGTAATGTTTGAATGTGCATTGTGCATTATGTAGGTAGTGTCAGATGAAGCAAGAGCAATGTGCAATGATAGCTGGTAAATATCCACCAAGATATGTAAGAGGTTTACAGGGTAATGATGGCAAAAGGTTGAAAGTTGCAGTTTGCTGTAAACATATCTTACACTATTCCGTGTTGTGGGAAGTTAAAAGAGTTCAAGGCCGTATACTGAAGCTGTTGCGTGACCCTTTTTGGCAATTGCAAAACTGAAGAAGCCAAAAATAAAATTAAAAAATGAAGAAAAACGCCGCTGCCGGGGATCGAACCCGGGTCACCCGGGTGACAGGCGGGAATACTTACCACTATACTACAACAACTTAGTTGTTTTTGGTATTTCCCTCAAACCTACATTGACAGCCTAGTTTGATGGATACTTATAAGGGGGCCTAAAATTTTCAGTTGTTTAAAGAAACTTTAAAAACCTCAGCAGCATCTGATTTTTCCCCTGGGTCGTTGTGCATTTGCTTCTCCTCTGCTTAGGCCTTAAGTGTATACCAGATTATGTCAACCTGAAGGGTTTTGTTTCTACTGGTAGGTGTTGGCACCGCCATGGGGAGACTAATAATCTACTTGACAATCAACATAATGCCCAAACAAACTGTTATTATGCAGGGACGGACCCAAGAAGTTTTAATTTTTTTCTCAGCCTGGGCTAATAGCCTTGGTCCATTATAGCATTTCATTTTTTAGGCTGTTGGGCTGTGACGACTACCTGGGCTAAAGCCCGGGTTAGCCCAGCTGTAGGTCCGTCGGTGTTATTATGTCCCTTATGTTCAATACTAGGGTTTTAACCCGTGCCATGTTATATAAATTATGTTGGATTATTCGTAGAAAATAGTGGATTTTTAGTCAAATTCCCGTGGACTTTGAAACTAAAGCCCGAAAAATGGGGCCTTTTGACGCCTTAATTGATAGTATTTAACTGGAACCAACTCTAACTCATTTATATTATTTCGAAAAAGTAACTCAACCCATTATTTATATAATCATTTTGTAAATACCAACCTATTGCCAAATTATAATGTGTAATATGAATAATCTTTAAGTGTCTCTAAGTGTATCAATCAAGATAAAACCAAAATGGTATTTCCACTAAAGTCTAAACAAATAGAAAAAAAAATTTGGTACTTGAGAAAATCTTACCTTTCTAGTCAAAAAGTTCTGAATATATTGAAATCTTAGAGGCCAGCGGTAGCTAAATTTTCATAATCCGCCTAATAACAAAATATAGACACTTAATTTTCAACTATGAGATTATTATAATCAATTAGGCTATCTTTGAAAACGTATACTTTCGGTAAGGTATACAACAAATAGAATTCAAGAAAATGATAGAAACCCCAAAAATGCACGCATGAATCAATGTAAAAATAAAGGGTTTTCTCAAATACTGTTACCTCGGAGTAGTTTTATTGGTCAGAGATGTATGTTTTGGTGGAAGAAAATTGAGGGAACATGGAAAGAAGATTGAGTGAAAATATATTCTTGGATTTAAGTTTTTTCCTCTCTGCAATCCATCTCACCTTCCCAATTTTATTTTTGATTTTAATTTGCTCCTAAGTTGGGAATTAAAGTTTTTTAAGAACGCGAAATTGGGGGATATAAGAAAAGGACAAAAACTGGATCTAGATATCAATTCGGGGTCACCCCTTATCTAAGTATTTTACGTAATACCTAATCTACCCCTCACTAATCAGAATTAGTGATTAATAATAATTAGTAAAATCATAAATTTTTTTATAAATAATTAGTGTGTGTTTTATTTGAATTTGGGTTAGTGAGGTGAGAGTAGAAGGAGGGAAAAATATTTTGAGAGAGAAATTTTTTTGGGAAAAATGGAGGATGATTGTGAAGAGAGAATTGATGCTGCTGAATCTTTAGCTCAACTACAACAAGGAGCATATCTTGAATCTTCAGCTAACGACAACAACTCTCAATTGCAACTCTTTGTTGAGACAACACCCTTGAATGATGATTTTGACAAGTATGGAGAGTTTCTTGAAGAACCAACACAAGAAAGTAAACTTGCACAACATACTAGCATCCCCAACACACAGGTAAAGCTGCTAAGATGTCGAAAAATCGAAATTTTTCTTTAAACCCGCCATTTTTTTAACTAAAAAACCTCGGTGCCGGCATGGTAGTTTTATGAATTCCATGCCGGTAGTCAAAATAAACATGGTATGCAAACTACGACCATGCCGGTAGTAAGGGTACCGGCATGATATTCATACTACGACCATGCCGGTAGACCGATATCCCCCATTTTGAATATTGATCCGGCATAGAATTCTTCTAAACAATTATTCAGGTACTCAGTTAACCTTTTTACCTATCAAGTAATATACGACGGAATATTCAACCGACATGGTTTCATTGATAGGTTACCATGCTGGTACTTCATGGAAAACATACAGGAAACAGTACCATACCCAAAACTAAAACCGGCATTGAAACTTAATAAACATCAACGCCGGAACTGGGTACCGGCGTGGTACCATCAATATCGATAATGCCGGCACCAAAACCGGCGTTATTCAGTTACAACTTTTTAATGCCGGCACTTACAAAAAAACATGCAGAAATAAATGTTTTCCAAATCTAAATTCCGGCATTCAATATCAAATATTTTCAATGCCGGAATTGTGTATCGGCTTGGGACAATAGATTACGAGGATTCGGCACTTTCGTGCTTAGGCATTGTTTTCTAATGAAAAATTTATGGAATAGTTTCAAATTTGGTCTTCCGTTTTGGTTAACTTAGACTATCTTAGGAACAATGGTCGAGCATGCCGGTACGGGTTTCCGGCATAGTGTTGTAATTGTGTTGGAACTAATTTTCATTCGATCTTTAGGTGGTGACATATATTAATCCAACAAATGCAAAGCCGCTTTATCGGGATACGTCGGAATACTATAAAATCCCTCCGTTATGTGACCAAAGAATACTTTTCACCTAGTATATTGAACTTTACTAATGGATTGCTAGTAATGAACCTTCTAATGAATGCGAAATTGTTCTTATGTAGGGAATAACAGATCGAAAGGAAGCAATCGCTTGGGCTAAAGAGACGGCTCTTAAGAACATGTGTGTGTTGGTGAGGAATACCGAAGGTTCGAAGAGGCGTTTTGAGATGGCTTGCGAGAGAAGTGGGAAATACAAGGAGAAGAATAACCATAAGAGAAAGGATTATGTGTATCCAAAGAAGACTAATAGGGTATACAAGACTCGTACAAGGAAGAATAATTGCCCGTTTAAGCTTGTATTTCGTTTAAATGACATGAACAATTGGGATTGTGAGGTTTTGTGTGGCTGTCATAACCACCGGGATCCGAAAGATTTTGTTGGTCACTCGTTAGTTGCGAAGCTAAAACTGACGAGTTCGAGGATGTAAAGAGATTGACCAAAGCACTTATCAAACCGAGACAAATTCTCAGAGGCTTCAAGGAAAAGGATGAGACTAATGTGTCTTCTCTACGTACAATTTATGCCGCACAAGAAACTATTAGAAGGGTGGAATGGGAAGGGAGGAGCGTTATGTAATAATTTGAGAAGATAGTTTGGGATCACAACTATACGCGTATCATTAAAAGGGGACCGGACGAGAAGCCCCTTCAAATTTTCATTTCGCATCCTTTGCTTTCACAGTTGGAAAATACATGTTGTGGTGTTCTTTTGATGGATTGCACCTACAAGACAAACAAATACAATATGTCGTTGTTCAACATCGTGGGGCAAACCTCGGACAAGGTAACATTCACATTGGCTTGGTGTTTAATGGAAAACGAGAGGGACTATAATTATCATTGGGGATTACGGCAATTGAAGCTGTTCTTCCGGGAAAATCAACTTCCGAGGGTCATCGTAACCGATAACGATGGCGCGTTAATGAAAGCAATATCCGACGTCTTCCCAGACGCACAAAATTTCCTATGTACATATCATATACGTAATAATGTGATAAAAACTTGCCATGCCTTGTTTGAACCCGCAAAGGCGGATATTAAGAAGAGAATGATGGTACAACTAGAGGAAGATGTTCGAAAGAACAAACTATCCCCCGAAGAAGAAGAAGATGAGAGAGGCAAGATAAAGGAGCGAGTGGACAAAAAACATGCGGAAAATCATAAAAAGTGGTTGGAATTTCTAAGAGATTGGGAGAAAATTTATTGGTCTCTTACCGAGGTTATGTACAAAAAGAGATTGGAGAAGTTTATTGCTGATTGGAACGAAGTTTATCCGACTGCCGTCTGGTATTGTCGGACTCAATGGTTGGATAAGTTCAAGGAAAAATTTGTGTGTTCATGGACAAACCGGTATAAACACTGCAAGAGTGAAGTAAATAGTGCAGCTGAGGTCGCTCATGGGAGATTTAAATATCTCATCCAGTCTGGTCAAGGAAATGTGGTTACGGTCACCGAGGCAATAGAGCAATACTTTAAACAAGATATCAATAGGATCAAGGAGGCTTTTGAGAAAATCTCAATGGAAAGGATGACTCAATTTATTCGTTAAGGTAAGTTGCTCCAAGGAATATAATTCAACGTCTCTCATTGGGCAATAAAACATATGATGAGACAAATGGAATATGACAAAAATTACGGAAAACCGGGTGATGTGTATATTTGTCTCGACATGTCATCATTGGGGCTTCCATGTCGTCATACGCTTGTGAAGTATGAAGAAGTGATACCTATTGATGTTATTGATCCGTTTTGGAAGAAACTATCTTTCGACCCTTCCCCTTCGGGAGATCCCGGGCAATCTCCATGGGATACGAATGAAGCAAATGAATTATTCGAAGCTTACTCACGTGGCACCTCGGTAATCCGGCAAGTCTTGTTGAGCCAACTATGGCTAATTACTCGTCCATGGATCTCACAAACCGAAGAGCCAATAAAGGGAGATCCAATAGGTAGACCACAAACTAAAACAAAAAGGAAAAAACAAAGGGTAGAATTGAAAGAAATGACTCAACGTGAAGAAGAACTCGCGGCGAGTAAGAAACCAGATCTAACCGCATGTGAGATTTCGGAACAAAGGTTCGTGAAATTGCAGGTTCCAAACAAAAGAGGTAGGCCAAGGAAGGAACCGCTAAGTCAACAACAAACGAAGGAATCCGTATCCACACCAAAAGCCAACTCATCGGAGGTTCCAAAGAAGAGGGGTAGGCCGTCAAAGGTATCAACATCAAGTGTCAAAGAACAACAAGGTGAGCATTCTGAAGCCATACCCATAGTCGATCTAGCGGAGGTTCCAAGGAAAAGGGGTAGGCCGCCAAATGTATCATCATCAAGTGACAAAGAACAACAAGGTGAGCATTCTAAAGCCATACCCATAGTCGATCTAGCGGAGGTTCCAAGGAAAAGGGGTAGGCCGCCAAAGGTATTATCATCAAGTGACAAAGAACAACAAGGTGACGAGGCAATGGTGGTGACAAACCAAAGTGACAGCAAAGTTGACGTAGTTTTAGTTCGATGGGGAAGGGGTAGACCAAGGAAGTATGGACTCCCATCACATATCGAAGACATTGCAAGTGTAGAGATTGCAGAGGATGGTTTGGATATATTATTGTTACAAAAGGATAATATGAAGATGTATAAGGATCCCAGAACTGGTAGGACAATTAGAAGTTATCATACCAAGATACAGTCTTACATAGACCAACTTCCTGAGGTTATTCGCGAGTATATTTTATATACGTATGATGTCGACGGAGATGGAAATTGTGGCTATCATGTTGTGACTGAACAATTAACAATCTTTGACACGGCGGTTAGTAGAGGTATGACACCATGCCAATATGCTAGAATGAGGATGGCCGAACAACTTGTGAACAAGAGGAGCTTTTATGAGCAATTGGTTGGTGTAGGCGAGGGGTTTGATGATATGCATGCTCAAGTATTGGGGCTCGAGCAACAGATGAACTTTCTTCCTTCTGAATATTGGATGAGAATGCCGCTTTGTAGGCATCTAGTGGCGGATACATTTAGATGTGTTGTTCATTATTTTACCCCCACCATAGAAGTAACATTTACCCCAAAGTGGCAAAAATGCGAAGGATCCCTTAAGAAGAGAAGAGTTGTTTTGGCGTTCGTGAACGGTAATCATTTCGTTATTCTAAAACTCAAAGAAAATTGTCCATTGCCACCTATCTATGGGATGATTAAAAACAAGGGTCTAGATCCCAATATCTGGAAGGGATGGATGGCATCGTATGAGGAGAATCACCAATTTTGGGATGCGTTGGCCTTATCAAAAAAACCGCTCCAAGAGGAGAAGATGCAACCCATTACGTGTGGAGGCGACAATGAGTAATTTGGATTTATGTGGTTCAGCAGTACGCAACGTTTTGTTTTTTTGGAAGTCTGAATTGTAAACATTAAATCATATTTTGATTCCCATGCCGGCATAGTTGTGTTTTATATTTACGACGCCGGAACTAGTGTATCGGCATAGACTTTCTTTTGAACCCATGCCGGAAATGCAGAAAAAACTTCTAGAGAAATCAGTTACCTTTCCGGCATTGAAATTAACATCATAACTGTGCCGGTTTTCTGTCAAAATCATATTTGTCATGGAGATTACAGAAAGCCGGCATAGTATCCAAACACAGTTAAATGCCGGAACTCTGTCATTTAGAGAACCGGCATTGATGTTACTGTTCTCGAGCATGCCGATATTGAAGAAAAACTTAGAAATTTAAGTGATCTCGGCACATTCAAACTCTGTAAAAAAGGTGATTAGACACAAGTTTATCAACATAATAAATATAATAAAAATACTAGATTGTATACAAGAACAAACTCCAAAGTTATGTGGTTCCAAACAGAAAACAAATCAAACATAAACAAGGTAAATCAAAGAGTTTAGCAAGACACACAAACAAACACATTGTTCAAGACTCACAAACAAACATAAACCAACACTAGATTGTTCAAACCAAACTAATAACACTAGTCCAAAATGCGGAAATTAGGACTGACCAAAACTGTCAAAAATAGAGTTTTAAGACAAATACAGCCCGTCCTAAAATGTGTCATATTTTCAGTGTACTTTTATTATAGGACAGTTCATTTTTGTCAAAAATTAACAACAAATTCTTTTTGTCCAAAATGAGCGACTAATGATAATTGTCGAAATTTTATAATTTAGATATTCAGCCTATTCTTATCCAAGTGAGTCAGTTTCAGCGGAATCTGATTCAGGTGACTCAACTTCAGCGGAATCTGATTCAGTTGACTCAGTTTCAGCTGAATATGATTCAGTCTCTAGGAAATTGTTTTTTCCCTTTTTTTTTTTTTTTTTTTAGATTAATAATAGATAGACAAGCCAAACATATAAATTTTGTAAGAAAATATAAGTCATTGAATTAAAATTAACTTGAATTCATTTAACAACTTGACAGCCCAAAAATCATGTATTCAACAGAAGAAGAAAGAAAATAAAATCTAAACATTATGTTATAACTTCCAGGTGCACGAACATTAGCTAGTTTATCACTTTCTTCAAGTTGACCCGAATAATATGAGTTTTAAGCATCATACTGAGAGGTTCCAGATCTTATGTGAGCTTTTTTGTGCATCAGAGGGTATACCTTGAACACGAGATAAACTTTTGAAGTACTGATTGTAACATCTATAACTTCCAGTAAAGGATGATGACACTTCAAATCCCCAATCCCCATTGTTGTAAGCCACTGCATATATTAGCATACATAGGTCAGGAAACATGGGGGCAATCTTATTAACATCAAATAGTAAGGTACCCTCTGGGAGAGAATCCATTGGATATATCAAAACGTGCGTAAAACTACAGAGGAAATGACAATTAATGGAGGTAAGGAAACTAATGGTGTTACCAAGGCATGCGGCCAACAGAGAACAAAACAAGTTGATTAATCCGATCCAGAAGCAAAAAATTCACATACAAAGTGAAGCATCAAGATTACATATAATATGCTTATACACTTCATTCAAGGGCGCTAACAGTTTGGAGCATTACAAAGGAGATTTCTCAACCACATTAAGACTTGAGTTCCTGATAAACTTAATGTCTAGCTTATTAATATTTTATTACCTTGAACACGATTTCCTAGCACCAAGAAAATGTAAAGCTCTCTTTAGTAATGCCTGTAGGAAAACAAGAACAAAGGTCAGGCTTGTAAATCGATTTTTCGATATTGCACTTTTGAGAATAGAGAATGGTGGGCATCTCCCATTGTCAGAGTCTGAGGACAACAAGACCCTAATAAGGAAGTAGAAATATGCCTAGTTAGTGTGCCTATCGCTGTTGGGAACAATAAACAACTTGCACAAATGAAATGTCCATAGCACTTTTGCTTGTAACTGTGTGATTTGAATATCTAAACCACAGATAACAAATACACCTAGCTAATGTGCCTATAGGCCAGCACTAGTAGGGTACCAGTATCTACATTTGTAAGTAAGTAAGAAACAAATCAATACAAGAGAGGGATTAATAAACTACCAAGTATTTCTTCACAACCTTCACCACTTCAGTATTCTAGGAGCTCTATACGAGCGATGCTAGCGCAACAGTATACTCGTATATATCCGGATGTACTATCGAGTGTTTCAACAGTTGAATATATCCAGAAGATAAGACATTAATTAAACTTAATACCCAAAAAAAAATCAATTATGTTATTTCAGTGAGAGCATACGTCACCATATCTGTTATCCCCTAAGAAAGGTGCATTCTCCTGTTTCAATCTTTCATCCCATCTGATCATCTTAAGTCCAGTAACACACTCTCATCAGCATTCTCTATGTCGGGCACGTTCCTGTGTTTTGTTACCATTATATATCTGAGTTGTCTATCATTATTTATGAATTATGTTTTCTTAATATTAATGAGAAGATGTATATCCTGGACATGATTCAAAACTAAATTCACCTCCATTACATGGTGTATTTATGGTTATAACATTTAAAATAAAACGTAAATGAAAGAGAGTTCACTAGAAAACTACACAAAATATGTGATAATAAGGACTAAATAGCATATTCACCTGGTTCTGTTCTTCTTAGTCTTACTCTTCTTCAACTGATATTACCCCGATTCTCTCATAACCTCCGAAAGTAATCATCTTCGCATCATCAGTAACTCTTGTACCCAATTCTTCCATTGTTTCTTCATTATCTTTCCTGAGATTTCCTTCATCCTGCACCACCATCTTTCCTGGGATCCTTCAGCCTGCACCACCATAGAAGACTTTAACTCTGATTAAAGTATAAAGAACCCTAAAACAAAATCCACATTTAAGTACTACCAGCACAATACTTATTACCTGCTAGACACATTGCTCACCTGTACCTCGAAATCACCTAGCTTTTCTTTCTTCTCCGGAAACTATGTATCCCTTCAACCACAAAAATTCCCTTGAGCTAACAAAAATCTGCAATATACAGTAGTCAGTAATGGGAAACACTTCTATCAAGAAGATCTAATGAAAATTGATTTTGGAAATGCCGAGGAACAAACATCTTTTGTGTATAACTGCAAATAAACCTACCCCTTTTATCAACAAGCACCAGCATGAGTGCATGACTCTGAATCCAAAGTAAAACTTCAATCACTGAAGGAATACCCAGGCGAGAAAATGAATAAACCAAAAAATTATACAAAAATCAAAAGAGTCTCAACTGATTTAGCTTTTTTAGCTCCTCCACCGTGGGTTTCTTCACCTTTATGATGATGATCCATGACCGTCTTTGCCATCATTCCAACATCACTTTCACCATTCCAGGCTAAATTTATGTATATCTTGAATCAAGGTAGTTAGGTAGAAGATGGAGATGTGCAGATAAATCTTTATTGTCGAACAAAGAAAAAAATTCTACGAGGAATTAGAATCGGTTCCTTCAAAAATTAGGGGATTTTGATGAAATCTGAAGGGATCTATGTGATAAAATTTATGGAGCTTAAAGTCTGAATCGAAGAAAAGAAAAATCAATTTACTTTTTTTTTTTTCTTAAACAAAATCAAAAGAATCGAGTGGGGGAAGCTAAGGAGACAGTTCATTGTTGATAAACACGAAGGAGGAGATTACAGGAGACTTTGTGTTCATCGTGTGTTCGGTTTAGGTAGTTTTTGGATCTAATTGAGGACCGTACGATTAAGCGACTTCAAGGCTTTTTGTTCACATCTGATAGGGGTGGAACTTTAAAAGAGTTGGGGGCAAAAATAACTGAAAAACACGACAGATTCCTTCTGTGATTTAATCAAAATAAAAAATTTGACGAATCCTAACTGTTAAAATGTATAACAACGCATAGGACCTGTCAATTTTCAGACTCCCCAAGTGTCCTAAAAACCAAGTTTTGGACTAGTGTAATATAGAATAAACACACGATCAATCGGTTCTTGGCTTCTTGTGTACCCTCTTCTTCCTTTCGCCCCACAAGTCTTTTGCCTTCGGATCTTCAATTTTGTCCATCTTTTGCTCGACGTTCTCCATTTCTTTCTGGGTCAACACCTCTCCTTTCTTGTTCTTTTCTTAAAGAACTTTGACAAATTTCCAATCCGCTGACGCTGTTAAGGAAATTTTAAACATGTACTTAGTATGTACAATTGTATAAGTTCATAGACATAGATTAAAAGAATGGTAATGAACAAGACGTACGTACCAACAACGTAACGAGTGTACAAGTGCGGGTACGGTTCCGGAGTTGTGGAGGGATGTCTTTGGTGGTGGAGGAACAACTACGATATCCATGGGCGTACAACATAAGGATGCGTGAACTTCCGATGGCCTCTTAGGAAGGTTGGTTCACTCTCATAACCGTTCTCAGCCAATTCCCAATCATCCCTATCCAACACAAGTCCCTTTTCTTCCCTTTCACTCCAATGTGCAAGAATAGGTTTTGGGTCGTAAACTACGAGAGTATGGTTCTCATTTGATTGGCATTGAGGAAAGTCATGAGACAATTTATGATAAGATGTATCCGTGAGATCTTTCTGCTTGTACACAAGTTGACGCATTACACGGCGAGGGTTGTGCATAACAAATCCTTTTGGATGAAATAACGGTCCGTTGTAAAATGAAACATTGTCACGCCTTTGCAACTGAACTCCTATGGCATTCCTATATGGATCAATCACAATATCTTGGACATCCACCGAGTCCAAATCCAATCTCATTGCTAATAACCGTTTTTTGTTATTGGGCCTTGGGGTATTGTCGAAGTAGTATTTCTGACCTAGAGGCATATTCTCTTGATATTCAGTGAAAATCTTTAATCCTTTATACCATATGAACAATTTTGTGAAGTGTTCATAAGCCCACACCTACGCCAATGAAAGATCGTTCCAATGAAATGTATAAGAAAATAAATAATTGGAAACTAACAAATTTAATGATAACAATCAAAAAATAAGTAGTTGACTATACGAGAAGTACTGATGAAATTCCCATTAAATTGACGGGCATTCGCCTTAGAAGCTCGACGCATTTACGCCAAAAAATGTGCCAAGAAAGAGTGCCCCATGAATACTCATGAACCTTTTCCAACGGATCCAAGTATTGTAGGTTGTTCATATGCACCCTATTACCATTGGCGTCAGGGAATATAGCGGATCCCAAGATGAACAACATATAAGCCGCGGAAGTTTGCTGGACTTCTTCGGGATTCAATTCCTTGTTCTTCGTGTTCCCAAACAATTCAACGAGTTTGACGAATGTGATAGTCTTTGTCTTGGAACACCTTGTCTTGTACATAATTTCCAAAGTGGTTTCCTTGTCCCATTCAAACAACTTTTTTGTCAGCTCATAGATCTTGTCCCATTCCAGGTACTTAGAGTCATCTCCTACCTTAACGGCTTTCCCAAGAACCTCAAGACCTATTATCCTTTGGACATCTTCGGGGATGATGGTCATCTCGCCAAAAGGAAAATGCATGGTATCGGTTTCACCAAAAACCTCTCCAAAAAGCGGTTCGCAGTGACGGTATCGGTGGCCACATAATTTTTTTATCGCGGGATACAACCCGGATGCTTTGACTCTTTGCTTTAACGACGTCACACTCAAGCTTCAAAGGACATACATCCGATTGTTGATGGCGGCTAACACGGAAGGTGTTCTTTTGGTCCTATAAAAACACACCAAAGTAAATTAAATTCACTTGATCACGAGATAAATAATATAATAACAAGATGCAAACGTCTTACATAAGTTTGATAGATCCAACGATCCCAAAAGTGTTTGTAGGCAAATAAGAGTTACGGGTTTATCGGTTCACCCCAATGTTTGCAATCATCGTGATCCTGGAATCATGTCATACTTATCAAGAAAGTGGGTGGGGGTGCCTTTTCATTATCCTTAGGGCTTCAACTCGAAATCAGTCTGTCCTAAGCCACCTGCTTGTGAGGATGAGCCACCGGCTCATTCGGGTACAGGATATGTTTCCCACTCATCATCATCATCACTGCTGGTTGGGTAGCTTATAGGTTGATCCCGAATTGTGACCTTAGCAGTAGCCGGATCAGGACGGCTACGTCGAGAAGACTTACGTTTTGCTTCTAAAATAACTTTGCCTTTTCCTTTGTTCTTTTCTGCTGCTTTAGACCTATATTCCAATATGTAAACTGAGTTATATAATGACAACCGGCATAGAAATCGAACTTAACATAAGTGCCGGCAAAGGTGCCGGCATTCTAATCGATTAAAATACCATGCCGGTTGTCTTTGAATTTTAGACAGAGAATGAACATATTTTTCAACAAAAAACGGCATAGTAAGTTAACATATCAACACTGCCAGCATTGGGAACCGGCATTGTTAGATAGAAATTTAAAAAGATGCTTGTGGGATTTTAGTACAGAGTTTTTTAACAAAATAGGCTAATGAAAACGACATAGTATTGATGAAATATACAAAGCCGGTACAGGGATCCGGCATGGTATTCAATTAAATATGTATGCCGGTAGACGCATGCAATAAAATCGGGATTCAAGACATATAATCTGGCATGATTTTAAAATTGTATTCTACCGTGAATCAAACATGCAACTGAGCTTCAAATTGGAATTTTAAAAATTACTTTTAGTGTAGTAGAAAGACTAAACAACCAAGTTTCACTTTGTGTTTTCTACTACGGGATAAACCCTAAAAGTAAAAAACTTTAATTCAACATATACAACACTTACCTAAGCAAATTTTTTATTCTCGCCTAACCATCAGACTCTTCAGGCAGTTCTTGCGCTTTTGATCTCGATTTACCACCATCATCAACAAATTCTTCAGGATTGGGTATGGGTTTTTCACGAGGTTTGCGACGACCCATTATCTTTGATGTAGAAGATGAAACAAAAAGGGAGATTGAATGATTTCCTTTCTATAACCGTCACTTAAATAGAATGAAGGAGTTTGTAACCGACGCATACACTGGTATTAAGGATTTTGTAACCGTCAAATAAGTGGGATAAAATAGTTTGTAACCGTCAAATAAGTGGAATGAATGAGTTTGTAACTGCCACATAACTTGTGTTTGTAACTGTCAGAATGCCGGCATGGACAGATGGAATAATTCAATGCCGGTATTCTGACAATAAGTATTTAATGATCACAATTCAACGGCGGCACAGGTAACGGTATAGTTTTGTCAATGCCGGTATGGGAAAGAAACTTGATGAAATAAACAACATTAACCACATAATCTTAAGGAAATAAACTTAAAAACATTAACCCAAACTAATTGCAACTAACATCATTTCTTAAGGAAATAAACATAAACAACGTTACACATAAAACGAAAGATCTCAAGCCAATTGCAACTAACATCATTTCTTAAGGAAATAAACATAAACAACGTTACACATAAAACGAAAGATCTCAAGCCAATTGCAACTAACATCATTTCTTGGAACGAGATTCAATAAGCAAAGCAGCTTCGAAATGCCTAAAAGGCTCTTTTCTCCACTTGGTATATGCGTCCTTAACTTGATACATATTCCCTATGTATTTCGCAAGAAACTCATTGTATTTGCGACATAACTTTATGAGTGCAATTGTTCGATTTTGTACATAGAGATCACCATAATCAATTCTGCATTTCTTACCTTCCAAGTAGTTACTCATGTAAGGACCAGTCCTAACAAGACCCCAAAAAAGATTCGAAGGGCGGTGATCTTCCTGGAAATCTGATACTATGTAGTAATTTTTAATCCACTCGGTTTCTTCCTCGACATCCGCTTCTATCTTAGATTGTTTTTGATATTTAAGGATCTCTTTAGCTTCTTTGCGATAATGTTCAAGCTTTGTTTCCTCTTCTTCTTCTATTTTCCTCTTAAGTATCTCTTCTTCCATTGCGGCAATTGACTTGGTGGTTTCTCCCTTCCTTTTTAGTTTTTCTAGTATAAGGGCAACTGAGTTGGTGGTTGATAATTGATTTCCCAATGGAGTGAATAGTTTGTTCTTCTTGAGTTTTTCTTTTTCCATGGCAATGATGAAACCAGTTGTTGTTGATGGATTTGAGTTGGTGGTGGATGATAATTGATTTCCCATCGGAGTGGATAGTTTATTTTTCCTAAGTTTGTCTTTTTCCATTGCAATGATGAAATCGGTAATTGCTGATGGATTTGCCATTGGAGGTATCAAGTGCAATAGGTGAATCCATTGCATTAAATAGATGAATGCACAACGGCTTTATAGTGCCGGCATTGTCAGTGACCTACTATCAACGCCGGCACTATAAAGCCGGTTTATGGTTTGAAAAAATAGTCGTTGGGCATTGAATTTTGAACGATCCGGCATTGGTATAAGCTTAACCTACATGTCGTCACTTAATACCGGCATAGATTAATATACTACAATGCACGCCGGAACCATTAGGAAATTGAAATATGTTTACATACTAAGCCGGAACTATAATTTATTTCGAACGTAATCCTTGTCGACGGAACAACGAATGCACTTAGCATGTGCATCAAGCCTTTAAACCACTTGGTGACCCAAGTGGACGAGTTATAGTCTCGTGAGGGCTTACATAGAGATTTACCCACAAAACCTTACGAAATACCTAACTGGATACCCTAAAAACCTAAGCAAATAACACTAAACTATCAATCTTCTTAAGAAGAATCTATTTCCGATTCACCCAGCTGGTGATTCACCCAGCTGGTGGTACTCCGTGACTTTGGTTACAATATGGTTCACGTTGTCTTCAAACATGAATGGTTCTCCCTTTTCTTGTAAGTAACGCGTTTTCACGGCTTCATGCTACAAAAACAACACACAAACTTTGTTTGTTACATAAAAATTGAAAAAGAGTAGATTGTGTCGAATTAATCATAAAGATACTTACGAGTTGTTGAGGGGAAAATCTATTGTGGGTAGCGTGGTCGATCCGGTGTTTCATTTTTAGATACTCAACCACCGCATTTAGGATGATGTCGTGTCGTTGCTCGATTTGTTGAGCAGTTCTTCCTTTCGGGTTACCATAATCGTGAATAAATTTGTTGAAAATCTTCAACCACATGGAATCCCGCGTGCTGTTATCTATAGTTGAAGGAAGAGTTTTAGCGTACCATGCTTGGGTGATAGCTAAATCTTCCTCCGAGTCGAACGATGCCATTTGTTGTATGTGGGATTAGGTACTATACTAAGCTATTTATTGATGATTATTCTAGGGTTTAGGGTTTCTAAGTTAAGAGGCTCAAGGAGATATATAAGAACATGAGTTTTTGGCTTTTGGGTCCAAGAATTAGCTCTCTTTATATAGAGAAAAACGTCAACGACTAGATTTTTTTGAAAATCGCCAAAACCGGCATTGCAGTAACTGTGAAATAGGATGCCGGCATATGGTTCCGGTACGGTTTATCATAAGATGACAATGCCGGTACAAGGGAATATTTTTACAGAGATTGGGCCAAATATGCAACCAATACCGGCGTTTCAAAGTATTTTGAAACGCCGTAAGACAGAACCGGCATTCAATCTATAATAACGACTATGCCGGCGATTGTTAAATTAAAAAAAAAAACGGATAGTTTTTTTAAAAATAAGACCGTTGGAGATTTATTTCTATATAATACCCCCATTCCTTTGGAAAAATCTACACAAACCACCAACCAAATAATAAATATTATTCTCTCAAGAAAGCAAGCACGGTTAAAGCTTCACAAGGGATGGGGGATTCATCATCTACCTCTATTTGCAAAGTAAGTAGATTTACTAACAATATGATCTTCACTACTATGACGCATGACTAATATAATAATCTTCTCTTAAAGAATCATTATTGCAAGTGTCAAATTTGCAAGTCACCTTCTCATCTAGCCATGGACTGTCCTTTTATTTATTCAAATTGTAGAAGCTGTGATGGAACACGCCGGTTTTGGATTGAAAAAACTGATGATGCTGAAAATGGAAGAATGTTTCTAAGGTGTTTGAATCACCCAAAGTGCGATGAGTTTCAATGGTTTGACAAAGCTGTTGAACTAGCAGAGTCAAGAGAAAACCACAAGGGCCAATGCAAGCTTATCGATGGGTGTGATGGGTGTTATATGAAGGGAAAGGAATATCTTGAAAGAGAAGAAAAACCAATGAAGATGATCCTTGACACCCCCATCCCGGACGATGTCTTTGAAGAGATTCGGGAAAGGCTCAAAGGTTCCGCAATTGTTGAAAGGGGATGGAAATAGATTATCTTTAACCAAATGTAATCCATGCCATGTTTTTTAGCATGTTTTAATTAAAAGTTTCAAAACCAATGTAATAGATTACTTAGGATTAAAATAAAAGAGCATTCGAAATGGATTTATATTCAAAACTAGCAGAGTACCGGCATAGAAAAATCAAGCTTACAAAGTCCGGTTTTCGACAACTATGAAAATTTGAAAATATCATAAAACCGGCATAGATGTTAGAAAATACTATTGTGCCGGTACCTTCGAATATCTATACAGGAACATGGAATTTTTAATCTTCTTGTTCGGTATGGTTTTATAAACAATTTCATTGCCGGTATCTAGGACCGACATTGATTTATAAATACCTTGCATGCTCGGAATAGGTACTTAGGCAGCATTGTTGAACCTAAACTTATCTATAGGTAAAAGTCGCAAATAAATCTTGCAAGGATAAACATGTTCAACATAAACGAATCATTAGAAATCAAAACATGTTCAACATAAACCAAACAACTGGATTCTGCTATCAAAGTTCTTAATCCAGGTATCCTAAACCAAAAGCAAACCAAACAACTAAAGAGTTAACCACGAGGTACAAACGAAAACAAGTTCGGAATTGTTCAAGACGTGACAACCACCATCCAAAAAAAAAGAAACACAACTAAAGAGTTAATAACTAGGTCTTTTGCTTCTTTTGGTTCGGTTTGTTCTTAGTTTCCCCGAACAAAGCTTTTGCACTAGGCTCGGTTTCTTCAATTCTATCAAGCTTTTCCAAGACTTCTTTCATTTTTTCAAGGGATATCACCTCTCCTTCCTGGTAATTGCAACCCAACATCTTCTTTAACTTGCCAAGCCGACGCCGCTAGTTTAATACATCAAACACATAATTAGTATACATATAAGATTATGTGTATATTAAACGACGAAGCAATTAACAATACTTACTAGCAATCCAACGGTCTTATTAAGTTGGGTCATCGTAGGTGGTGCCTTTGAGGGAGTTGGAACGGGAGGGTTTTTCTGTGGAGGAACTTGGACGTCATCCGGGCGGACGACATAAGGATGTGACCATTGCAGGTAATCTTTCATGTAGTCGGCATCAACTTCATCACCGTTTTCAGCAATCTCCAACTTTTCCCACTGACTAATATCTACCAAACGACGTGGTTCCCTATCCCTCCAATCTGTTGGGTCCGGTTTTGGAACATACTCTACATGCAACCGATTTAGAGTTGAAAAGCACCGAGAAAGGTCAAGATCAAAACATTGAAAAGAGGCCGTCTGGAAATTCGCTAATTGCTTATATCCAAGTTGACGCATCACACGTGTAGGATTATCCATAACGTATCCTTTTGGGTGGAACAACGGCCCATGGTAAAATACAACGTTACCAAACCTCAAAACTTGGCGGTTTCCTCTAGCCTCCTTGTAAGGGTCGAACACAACATCTTTGGTACTCATTGCGTCCAAAGCCAATCTCATATCGATCAGTCGACCTATGTTACCGGGCTTTGGAGTATTGTTGAACTCGTATCTCTTAGCTATAGGCGTATCGGGTTCTGGAAGGTCTATGATCTTCAAGGAGGGTAGACCTTGAACAAGGTTGGGAAGTGTTCATTAGCCCACACCTATTACAATGTGAAGCAATAAGTTTTGTTTCTAAGTTCACGATAAGAGTACATATGAACAATATACATAATAACATAAGTTTAAGAACAAAATTACCTGCAATAGAGTGAAATTACCGACAAATTGGTGGGTTTTAGCCTTAGAGACCCTTCTCATATCCGTCATCAAATGTGTCATTACCGCGGTGCCCCAAGAATAATTATAGACATCTTCCAACGGATCCAAGTACTGAAGGTAGTTCGCACTAACCCTGTTGCCATTGGTGTCAGCGAATATCCTATTTCCCAAGATGTATAACAGGTAAGCAGCGACAGTATAACGAATTTGTTTAGGGTCCCATCCATCCTCTAAACTTCTTTTCTTTGTGTTTTCAAAATTCTTCTTAAGCAGCGTCAACTTGATTGTCTTTGTCTTACCAGACGTGGATTCATAAAAGCTCTCCTGAAGTTTTGTAGTCCCAACTAAACGACTTGTTAGTCGGGCCAGGTGCAACTTCGACCATTCTAGGTCCGAGAGACTCAACTCCTTCTGCAATTGATTTGCCGATAACATTCAAGCCTAGAATGTTCTGAGCATCTTCAGGGATGAAGGTCATCTCCCCAAAAGGAAAGTGCATGATATCGGTTTCACCATGATACCTTTCGACGAAGCAATTGACAGTAATAGAATCAGGCTTCGCATAATTTTCAACCAAAGCATATAGACTAGAATCCTTTACTATTGTTTGGACCTCTTCACATTCCTCGGACAAATCCCAACCATCAGCGGCTTGGTTTCGGCAAACACGCACAGCCTTCTTATGATCCTACAATTAGGAGAGACAATACAATTAAGAGATTTTACATAAATACACAACAATACATATGTACAAGATAGAAAATGCTTACATAAGTTTGATAGATAGTACGAGCCCACGAGTGCTTGTATCCAAATAGTGTTTTTGGTTCCGGAGCTTCGCCCCAAATTCTACCACGTTCAAGGTCAGGTATCATGTCATTAATATGAGGAAGGTGGGAACCTTTAACTTTCACTTTGATGTTGCCCTTCTTGTCATTTCCTTGTGTTGGTTGTTGACTTGGGCCACCAACTTCGCTTTGGCTTGCTAATTTACTTTCCTCTTCATCTTGCTCATCTTGATCATCATGGTCACGGTTTGCAAGTCGACTACGGTCACCATTACTCTTCCAAATTAGCCCTCTTGTACCAGCCCCCAAACGTATCTTACGACCTTCATCTTTCCCTCGAAGAGGCAGATACTGAGGAGTATCAAGACCGTCCTTCATTCTTCTCTTAGTGACAACATCTTTAGTTTTTCTTTTGTTAGCTTCCTTTGCTTTTGACCTATATCGTAAGCACACGGAAAGCAATGAATATAAGACAACTCACCTTCAGTTTTAGTACCGGCATTGACTACCTTAAAATAAACCACGCCGGTACAATGTTCCGGCAGTACACATTGACTATCGACAGTGCCGGTACCAAGTATCGGCATACAAATGCAACCTAAAATCTATGCCGGTATTTGTGACAATTTTCTTGTATATTTTAAGTCCACTACCGGCATGCTCGAATTATTATAAAGGAATGCCGGTACCCAAACCGGCATACAATGCAGCCCAAAATCTATGCCGGTACTGGTGAAAAATTCATAAACTCTCCTGTATGTTTTAAGTCCACTACCGGCATACACGAATTATTATCAAAGACTGTCGGTACTAAAAACCGGCACTGTATTCATCCTAGTGAATGCCGGTAGGGAAAATTCAGTTTCTGGTGAATCTGGGGTTGGAAACCGGCACTGTATTCATCCTAGATTGAATGCCGGAATACAAAACCGGTATTGTGTTCATACAAATATCAGTGTCGGTACTCTCTGAAACTCAACTGTTTGAGTTATGGTTCGCGATTCTAACCTAAACCCATAGCTACAAATCGATTGAAACACTAATTAAACAGTTTTAAATGACTTACCTTCTCACAGAAGCCATATTTCTGAGTAGTTGATCGTCAGAGAACATTGCTTCTTCGTGTTCTTGCTCTTGAGCAATCTTAGCAAGTCTTTCTGCCTATTTTTGTTGAGCAATCGATGGAGTTCGATTGGGCATTTGGTTTCTTTCGTGGAGGCATGGTTTATGATTCGGGTAGGTTAATCGATGAAGAAATTTTTGAATCGACGATTAATCGACGAAGAACGGATGAAGAACGATGAAATTTTTTTTTCAAAACCTAACCCTAACAAGTCTTGGGTCTTGAAATAGAAATGGGGATATATGAATTTGGTTTTTGATTTTATTGTTTTAGTAGAAAGGGTAGTATGGAATTTTCATAATGTTTTTTAATTAACCAAAGGGTATTTTAGTATTTTCATACCCAAAAATCACCCCTTAACACACACCATGGGTTGGGAGAAGTAATCAATATCCCCCAATTTCTTTTTATATCCCCTAATTTTGTGTTCTTTTTTAAATCTCCTCATCCTATTGGATTAGAGAGAGAGAATCAACTGTTCAGTTTTAAGGGAAAGTAGGTTTGTTATTTTCAGTCGTTCAAATTTGTCCGTTTTGATTTTGACTTTTGAGATGGAAAGAAGAGAAATTGTAATGCATTTTTTTTTAATTAAAGCATTTATTCATAGGATTGACCCTAGTCATGGATTTATCAATTGGGAGGAAAAATTAGGAACGCCTTTATTTTTCCTAACTTAGCGAAGTTTCTTTTATAATATAATACTGAATAAAGAAATATGTAGAAAAGAATACCTAGATATAGTATAACCCTTGACGTAATGACACAACTCAATAATAAGCAACTTTTTTTGTATTTATTTTTACTCGTGGCGTTCGCTTTTAGTAATTATTTAACGTGACATTCATTATTTTTTAATTTTTTCATGCCCTTTAACCGAGTTTATTTATCATTAAGACGATCAACCGCATATTCTACTTTATAATGTTACCCATTTTGTGGCGACACGAAATTAACATAGTCAATTACTACTCACCAACGGTCGTCGCCACCACAAAACCATCGATACATTTGTTTCTCCACCACCATCGCCGCCCACCTCCCGTTGGTCATTTGCCGTACTTCTAATTTTGAATCACAAACATCATCTATAAAGTTTTGACTAAACAAACTTATGTCGTTAATGAAGTTATTCCATTATATTTTTTATTGTTATAATCTTTTTTTGGTATTGTAATCAATATTATTTTAACATTAAAAACCATGATTTATACAATCGGGGTACTAAAGATAGCAGGGACACCGTTTAGGGGATCCATCGGTTATGATCATTTTGTCCTAAGTAACATGGTATCATCCTCGAAATGTTTTGCATTTCTTTTTTATCAATCGCGCTAAAAATAACCAACAACATGTTTCACAATACACTGTTACATGTCTTGTGACTATTCACCAACACTCAGCACCATAAAAACCACCCATCACCACAATTTCTTTCACCACCAACAATATTATCGCCTCCACCACTCACTAACACCGGCCACCGCTTATACCAGTCACTACTTCTTTTACTACCACCACTAATGTCTATTGATATAATTTCTATTAAAAATTTTTATTAAAGAAAATATATATTTATTATATTAATTAAGAGGACCTTTATAAAGAAAAATTAATAAATCATTCATTAGGATAATTTTTTTTTTAATCCCACCGAATAAATCTTATATTAACTATCTGGTTTAAACGCAAAACATATAATTTAAGTATGGTCATGTTTACACAAAGCTTTTGGTTGGTAACCTAGCCACAAGTTGGGCCCCAACTCCTCTTTGAATTGCAACGCCTAAACGATAAAAAATGAAACTACCTACCCGCTACTAGCGTCATTGCTAACCAAACAATTCCTTAGACCCTTGAAAAAAACCCGAGTATCCTCACCAAGTTCCCCTAAGGTAGAGAAAGCTAGGACACCGAAACCGTAACCATGTGCAGCACACTTGTCCGAGTATTTGGTACGTTTACGTGAAACCGCACCAGAAATAGCCTTACCAGGAGCGAAAGAGAGAACACCATCACCAGTGAATGGAGATACACCTGTAACATCCATACGAACATCTTGCCCATTTTCCCAGTTAAGAACAAGGATATCATCAGGTTTTAAATCTCTGCCATCATCCGTCTGAAGACCGAGAGAAACCTCCTTGCGCGCAGGTACATTGGCTTTGTAACAAATGTCAAAGACAACATCACGAATAACATCATGGCGAAACTTATATCTAATATCTTTAGCACAATGAAGAGCATGATCTCCAAAAATGTCCATAGATTTGTTACAACTTGCGCATATACTATTCTCAACAAACAGAGTAATACCAAGGCGATAACAAAGCACAGCTCTAAATTGTCTAGGTCCGAGGCATTGATTAAGCCCACTAATGGGTACCGCCAAAAGATAGTCTTGTGCATGCTTGACACGGTTGCATTGCCATAGGATGGAATCTCTTGCAGACATATGAAATTGGTCTGGGATTTGCTTCTTAGCTGCATCAAAATAAACTACTGCCAGGGAATGCATGGAAGGGGGGGAGTATAATCGACACAGTAAGTAGACGGTAATCCACATACCTGGGTGAAGGTCTAAAGAGCCAACTGATAAGCTGAACCTTTGTCCGTTGAGAATAAATTACCAAGGATCAATTTTTTCACTGAAGTAGTTTGGCTCTGAGAAGCAAGATAACAGTAAGCACGAGTGTCAGCCATGGTATAAATGCCAAGTCCACCATCCTTAATAGGCAAGTTAGCTAATATCTTCTGTAGAGGACCAAAACTCGCACCATCCCCAGTAATCAGAAGCCTCAAATACTGATATAGCTGGTCATCAAAGAGATCAGTGGCAGGTTGTAGAGCAGCGAGATTGGTAGTTCGCATTGCAAAATAAAGTCTAGATACACCAGTACAGTTGCGAAGTAAAAGCATCTCACTTTGAGGGTCTTTGATTTTCTTGATCGCGTCCATCAGTTGAACAGTTTTGTGCACCATATTCAACAACATGTCGTTAATGAAGCCCATATCTAAACTCACTGGACCGCCCAAAAGTTTTACACCCTTAGAAGGCCTACGAATATTCGGGGGAAAAACACCATCCGTTGTACTCCTAGGATCAAGGGAAGGCCAAAATATTTCCGTCTTCTTTATATTGAGGTGTAACCCCCTGCCCGGTCCTTCAGTTTCATTTATACGCAAAGCCTTAGCTACCTCCAATGTGTATCCAACAATTGTACCATCATCAAGGTACCAGGCGTGCAAATCAAGTTTGCATCGAGAAGCAATGGTCTTCACTAAGGGGTGAAGTGTCAATGCAAATAACAAGGGACCGAGAGGATCACCTTGTTGCACACCAAGTGCAGAAGACAAAATATATTGGGCATAATAAAGATTAGCCGGACGTAAGTAGCAAAATTCTACCCAACGAGAAATACCTGGACAATGAAGGCGGGCTTCCTTGATAACCTGAGATCTGCTCACCAGATTGAAAGCATTAGAAAAGTCAATTAGCAACATTGACATTTTGTCCGAATGACCCTTCATTTCTAAAAGGCGATTTACAGCATGTAAAATACCTTCCCCTCCTACAGGAACACCAACCCCGAATTGGTAATCTCCTAAATAAGAAGTCATGTCCTTTCCGACAGCAAAAGCAGCTACCTTAGAAACCAATCTATGCCAAACTGTACCAACTGCAATAGGCCTAAGACCTCCTCCCGGCCAAAGTAATCGAAATCGTTCCTCGGTGTTACTCGGTTGGGGAGCTTGGACCGAGGAGCAATAAGTTCGGACTTGGAAATCGCCAAAACTCGGTCTAATACTCGGAATTTATTTATTAATAATTTATATATTGCTTCTCATAAGGCATGATTTGTACCTAATTAAAATTAAAATTTTAACATTATGATGTAATTAAGTGTGTAATATTGTTATATTGAACGTATTTATCATGTATTTAGAGGTTTTTCTATTTTATAAATCTCATCTAAGGGTTATTAATATTTGATTTTCTTATTTAAGTGCATGCAAGGCCAACTCAGAAAAATTGTTAACTCGTTTTGCTAAAAAATCAGTCCAAATCGGCCGCCTTAATTGTTACAAATCAGAGAGGCCTTGGAATCGGAAATCGCCTCGGTCATAGAGCTTGTTGCGATTACTCGGTGAGTAATCGGCCTTGGAGAGCGATTTTGACTACACTGCTGCCGGCTTAAGCAAAGGTGTTAGTGGGGCGCTAGAAATGTATTCACCCAAATCACTAGGGCATTTCCCAGCCAACCAAAGGTTGACAACCCCAGTGATAGACAAAAGCAAGTCATCCGCCACTGCTGCCGCCGCTCCACTAAGAACATCGACTAAGTGTTGCGCCCGTAAACCATCACGACCACACGACGTACCTTTAGGGAAGCTTTTAATAGCTCCCAAAACCGCCTTAGAAACCACAAAGATGGGATCCGCAGTGATATCGTTCATGGGAACCTCAGGGGGGGAGGCTAACGGATGTTTGTCCAACAAGTCCAGATAAGTCTTCTCATCATAGGGGGTGACACCAAAAGAGGAAAAAACTCGTATGGCAGCTGCGAAATGCCTTGAATTGATCTTCCTCTGACAGGCGATAATGTTAGCCGCACCTTATTGCTTCTCATCAGCCTTCTTCTCATCAGATTTCCTAGAACCCCACCTAACCGGCTGCTGTAACAACTTGTTTACTAAAGTAAATCAACCATTGGGCTCCTTCCAAACATTAAGCGCTTGTAGAATAGATGCTACCTGTAACCGCTTACGATTACCAGACTTTCTTTCAGCAGAGTTCTTCGGTTGATATAATGACAGAGTACAAATAGGAAGAAAGAGCAAACGTAACCAACCTGACAAAGTGCTCGGACTTGCTATAATCCTATCAAGACAGACCTTGAGAGCCCTTGAAATGCAAGCCTGCACTTGCGGGGGATGCAAGATAGTAGGAAGTTTTCGTTGAAGCACGGCATTAAGCAATTCAATAGAGAGAATATCTACAACACCACTGTCATTCCCCCCCTGAAACTGCATCAACTACAGCACTAACCTCTTTGACACCCACAACCTGAACCACAGCCTATACCTCCTCTGCTTTGTCCAACCCATGAATCAAAAAGTCCGCTCCTTCCCCATTGAAAGGCCCTGGAATAAAATCATGTACAACCCCTTCATGCCCCTTGCAAGATTTCGTCCAAGCATGTAGATACAAGCACTTGCTACATAGCCACATTCACAGGTTGCAGAGAGTCTTCTCCAAAACACGATACACATTCAAATCCTTGGCAATCAAGTCTCTAACCTAGTTCTTGTTGTCTTCCGAGAAAAGGTTTTGTCATGGAGGTGTTTCAGGAAAGACCCCTTGACATAACCTCTTCCATGAACTCTGTCAGGGCATCCATGGAGACTCTTGAAAGGGCAGTGGAAAACGCTGTCAGAGACGACTGCTACTGAAGAAGAAGAGGAGTCCGTGTTCGTCATGAATGAGGTACGGGGAAGCTGGTGGGAAGGTGTGTACAGCGATGCACGAGAAGAAGTCCGTGTAACTCTCGGCATGGGAGCAAAGTTAAAACCCTAAAAGAAAAAACAACTAGAACCCTAATAAAATGCAAAACGCGGCAAAGAAAGGGAATGAAAACAGCGTAAAAACAAGGAAAACGTGGTATGGAAAACAAATGGAAAAACAAATCACAAAAATTGCAAGACGAATTCATGGTGAATCCGTGATTGGAATGAGTTTCCAATCACCGGGGTGAATCGTCGGAGAAGAAACATGAGAGAGAAACAAATGAGACACTAATTAAAAAAACACTTATATTAGTTTTTTAGTTAAACAAACCATGGCCATAGACTTATCTTTTCCATAGACAAATCATGACCGCTCTTTATATTGCCTAACTTGTCCATGTTTAGTTTTGTATTCTAGATATACCACTCCATAAGACCTAAGTCATTCCTGCTCAAGAAAATGAAAGGCCACTTATTTATTTCTTGTTAGGCTTTTACACTACACCAAATTCTGGGATTAGAAACAGAACCAGGCCGTTACTAAAACGGGTTGTAACGGCCCTTGCCTGTTGCAAAAGTGGGTGTTACATTTTTTTGTAACGGCTTTGTAGCCGTTACGAATTTTTTTTGTTACGGCCCTCGTAACAGGCATGAGCCGTTACGAATTTGCCACGTGGTAACAAATTTCGGGGCCGTATTTAATTTTTTTTTGCAACAGAGCTGTTGTAACAGTTTAGAGCTGTTACGAACTTTTTTGTAACAACAAAAAAATTACTTCTGGTCAATTTTGACCAGGTCAACATTGACCTGCAGTTCATTTTCTGCCGGAAATATGCCGGATTTTTTTTTACCTGCATAAATCTTTCATTCTACCGTATAATATCACTCATTCAGTAACAATAACTTCTTCTATTCTTTCTACATTCAGGTAGTTTAATACTTGAGAGAGTTCCAATGTTTTAATGGAATACAAATTCTGTGTTGAAACTCAAATAAAAATAAAACGACTCATGCAAAACCAAGTTTAGTTGGTTTGAGCAATTATGGAGGAAAAAAAAAAGATATAGCATATGAAATCTAAGATATAACAAAAACAGACTCACATAACAATCTTTTCCTTCTCTTGCTACTGTTTTTGTATCAAATTTGAACACTTCGCCTCAACTGCTCCAATTATACTGAATGACATAATCAGAAACAGAAAGGAAGCATTTACTAAATGTGGAGATACATGTGGAGGAGATTAACCAAGAACAACAATCAACGACGCAAAGATATGCTACATTCAAACCTAAAATGGCACAATATCAAGAGGAGACCATTGCAATACGAGGTTACTTACAAGAGTGCGTGAGGGAGGAGCAATCGTTGGGCATTGCTGCTACTCCAAATTCATCCAGTCAAATGCAAAATCAAACTGAAAACCTGCAAGAAAACAAAAATCACTTTAGCATTTGTGAGCTAGCACAAATAAAAAGGAGAAGAATATGACTAAAGTCTAAACGAACACATAATATTCCACAAAGTAAAATCAAAACATTTCAGTGACACTAACTTCAGCATCACATAATCACGCCAATCACTGACAATTTATTTCAGTCCTGGCCTGCCTCGATTGGCCGTTTCGACCACCAACGGTGTCCTGACATGCCTTGCTTCATGTATAAATTTATTATGTGTTTATTTTAAGAACAAGAGCCCAACTCAGATAATGCAATTGTTACAAAGGACTGAGATTAACTAAAAGCATTATTTATTTCATCAGGTTATCAAACAAATACAAAGTAACTGACAATATTACTCACCAAGACTTGAGCAACTAAAAGACACCGCGATTCAAATAAGAAAGTGTGAGTTCAATTTCTCCCATGGAAACATCTTCTGCTGCTATCATAACCCCATCTTCATCAAACAATTCCACGTTCAAAGCAAGTCTTAGAGATGAGACCATCTGAGCTATTATGAACTGGGGAATCTTTTACCACTGAACTAGGGTTTCCGCCATCATGTGCCACTGCTTTCCTTGTAACTTCAGCACCATGGACCTCGATCCCATTGTGTCTACCAACAGTGTTATCTCTGGTAAGTTGACAAATTAAGGCGCAATTACGGCCACCTCAGGAACAAGGTGAGGATATTCTCAGTTATTCGTTCAACTCTTTGCATACCAACAGTAAGTTTTTGGCAGTTCCAAATGTGAGTTTTTATAAACAACTTAACATGAAACTAAAGTTCATATCCTGTTGAGCATATTCATGGAAAAACTGCACATGCTGATTCATAAAATAACATAAAACCCTATAATCAGTTCAATTTATTGAAAATTATACCTTCCAAGTCTTCAAAATTCTTTAAGGTTCTTCAGTACTTCAAACCCTGAAATGAAATCAGAAAAAATAAATTGAATCAGTTCATACTTTCAAAGTCACCCTTGCTTCAACAAAAGTAGCAAAAACATGATAAATTCTTGTTAACTAGGAAAATAGGGAAAAAAATATATGGAAAAAACTGGCAATGATCTCGAAAGTGTTGGATTTAGTTCTCACCAACCATAATAGCAGCCACTTTACCCCCTGCAACAGGTGTTGTGAGCATTCGGAAAAGTGGCAACAAAAATGATGGGAACAATGACTTTAGTATCCTAACCTGCGGAACCATTGTAGTCCACTCATTAAACTCAAGATTAAGATAATACGATGAACTGGATGATCAGCAAAAGTTAAAACCATGAATCCATACCGATGCTTTTCGGTTTCTCAATTGCTTCGACCGCTCATGAGATGATTCGCAACCTCAATGAGTCCTTCATATCCAGGTTTAGTTGAATCCCATCCAACCTCCTATTCAAATCACGCTCAACTCTTTATAATATTCACAACCAAATTTATACATAACTCATATTACATTAACACTCACCTTAACCATTTTGTTGCGAAATAGATTGAGTAACAAGACATCGAGAGCTCCGAGCTCGTAATTCGGTTTTGGATCTTCAATACTATTCTTCAACTGTAAGATTAAACAAAAGCAAAACAAGAATACGATTCTAAGAAAAAATGAAAGTAATTAAGTTTCTTCATATATATAAATTGAGCATAAGCAAAGTGAGGTTATGCTAACCGAATGGCACCGCAATGGAGAATAATTTAAGTTATATCTAGTATTTTTAGTATGAGTTTTGTGTTTCAGGGAATATATTGGCAAAGAAGAAGAAGAGAAGGTTTGGAGAGAATCCATGATAGCTAGAGGCTCATAAGTAGTAAGTGCAATTCTCTCTCTGCCATTACAAAGTGTCTGAATTGGAGATCCCGATAAGGGGCCGTCAACTAATACAAGCAATGAAAGAGAAAAAGAGTGGTTTTACGGCACCGGGAAAATTCCTAGGTTTCTCCCGCAATAATCTTTTTGTAAATGTCAAAACAAAATCTTGATTGTAAATGTCAAAAATCATTTGAACCCACATTTTCAAATCTGATTGAGATTCATTATTCTTGGGAGATTTCACCTGGCGTGAAGAATTATCGAGGAGAATAAACTTATACTCACTTGTCTAAGTTTCATCTGTTGATGCATGCCCAAAAGGCCAAAATCCTTTACGAAACATGTGAGACTTGAGCACCAAATGCTGAAGTAGTGAGACAAAACATACTTGGAGAAATTGGAACAACAAATAATCTGTTTACATTGAAACTAAGATGAAGCAAATCAAATTAGTTTCACGGATTAACAAATCGAAAAACTAAAAAATAGATGAAATGAAACCCTAAAAAATAAATCTATTGTAAACAGATGAAACCCTAAAAATCGAAAAACTTAAGATGATTAACACTTACACAGATCTATGATTGAAGGTTATTGAAAAGATTGAAGAGATTTCTGAGATGGTTTCTAGGCTAATACGAATTTTGTGATGAAACCCTAGTTTCATCGCCCGAGAGGAAAGAAAAGAGGCAGCAGGAGAAGAGAGAAAAAGAAGAATGAAAATGAAATTCAATCTGGTCGATTCACAGGATATCATCAAAATCACGCATGTGACTGGCACACGCATGGGAGGAAAAATCCTCTAGCTTTACTAATCGTGGGTGGAAACATAATACCACGCATGTGAATGGCATGCGTACAAACCCTAGGTGTTACGACCCAAGTGTTACCAAGCGTGTGACTCGCACGCCTATAAAAAATTTCGTAACGGCTTAGCTCTGTTACGAAATTTTAAAAATTTAGTAACGGCTTCAGCCTGTTACGAATTTTTTGTAACGGCCATTTGTAACGGGAATTTTGTAACGGCCACAAAGCCGTTACGAATTCCTGTTACGAATCCGGGAATTTGGTGTAGTGTTACGCCTATCATCATTCAAACCATCACGTTTGGCGCAAGTAGGTTTGTTAAGTCACGTTTATCTTTTATTTTCCCGATTATTCGAGAAAGATTTCGATGTTAACGAGTTTCGAACTCAGATCGTTGAAAATATAATTTTTATGCTGAGCTGGAAATTCTGTAAAAGTAAGAAAACGATAATGTCTGACGAGTTTCAGATTTAGATAAAGCTCGAAATTTTATAAAATTTAGAAAAGGATTAAGATTTCAGTATTTACGAGTTTCGAACATTGGTCGGTGAAAAGTAAAAAATCTCTGAGTTGGAAATTTTGTAGAAGTAAAAAAACGATTAAGATTTCGGTATTAACGAGTTTCGAACTTAGATCTATGAAAATGTAATGTTTACTCCGAGTGGATTTTTTTTTAAGTAAAAAAAAAAATGATAGAAGTTCCGGTATTGGCGAGTTACGGACTTAAAACATTGAAAATCTAATCTTTACTTAGAGCCGAAAATCTTGTTGAAGCAAAAAAAAATTACCTGCTGATAGAAATTGCAAAACTAACAAGGTTTGAATGCGGATTTTTTGACACATAGTGTTGATATCATTAAGTCTTTAATAAGAAATTTTAGAGTGTTGAAACCAAGGAGGTATGCTAATGTCTTTAATAAGTAAATTTTAGGTCTTAAGGTAAGTAGATCAAAATATAAATTTTGAATCGGTAAACATTGTTTGGGGTTTAAATGTAGAAGTTAAGTCACGAGGCAACTTTGGGTCACAAGCTTTTTTTAAGCCAACAAGGTAAATTTGTGCCTTAGCATGAATTATGTCACGGTGAAGAATGGTAGATCACAACTAATATTTTGGATTTTGAAACATATTTGGGTGATGTGGCTCACTTGGGGTCACATGATAGATTTTGGAGAAGAAAAAAAAGCACAGTAAATGTTGCACAGACTTTGGGTCATGAGGTAAGTTTTAAGTCACAAAGAAGCAAACCTTGAATCAAAGGCATGCCATAAAGTTAAATCGGCGGTGGTAAATTTTGGGTTACTTGGAAATGTAGGATCATTAAATAGAATTTGCGTTATAAATTTTGAGTTAACCGATAGATCTTCGATTTTTGGATTTTTCACTGATAAACTTGATACTAGTACTTATAGACTCCACAACGTTCAATAGATTACAATCATCGTTGTTTATACATGTGTATTTTGAGCATGCTTACTCACAAATATACTTTTGTACATCATTATACTCAAACCATACCAACATCATTTCACACACCATTACCCGCTTCATCTTATACTCTGATTTCATATTTTACGTAGTCCTGTTGCAAGACAAAAGCATGCACTGGGTGTATAAATCTTCATCTGATTTTGCGATAAATCCCTTTGAAGTCATTCTTTTAACCCATTTAACTGCTTGCAGGTTATGAGTAGCTAGTAAGTCACGATCAATAATGGGACTTGTCTTTTATTATGCCAATGGTTGCTCCATTGAGATCATTATCTCCAAGGAGAAGAGCAATCCAAGGATCATCTGAAAGAAAAATATTTTGAAGAATTATAAATTTATATTTAGAGGAAAAAAAGATGAAAAGAATTTTTTGTTTTGAAAAGTAACATTTTGATAATTATTTGCGTTTGGAAATTGTGGTTGTGCATGTGCTGCTCGAGGATTATCCATAACATTTAAATCTCTTACGTCTGTTAGTTTAAAGACTTCTTTGGGATCAAGAAGCGTTTATATAGTACTGTTGGTGGGAAAATAAAATTTGCATTGTTAATTTAGTTTTCAATTATTGATTTGATTGACTATCGGCTATTAAACCTTGATTACACCTAGTTTGATTATTCTTGAGAGCTATCTCTATGATATAAGGTCACTCAAACTAGATCAAGGGATTAACGGTTGTTCAGATCTATTTTTTAGATCTGACAATAGACCTGTGATCATTCATTGTTAATAGAATTTATTTTGTGTATGATCGATCATAAGTTGGAATCAAGTTTGTTTGTGCAGGTACTTTGAAGACAATGAAGATTTGAAGACATGAATATTTTTGATAGGTTTCGTATCTTTGAGATCTAGTTCGTGCACATACTTGATCGGATGGGATCCGGATAGATCTTGTTTATCTTTGATAGTCAATTGATTGATAGTCGTATTAGATCGGCAAGCTATCATTGTGGTATTCTTTAGTATCTGAATTTGATAGTTTGTAGACTTATATATGGTTATCTTGATAATCTAGATCTTGGTTGATCATACCCAAGCAAAAGAGTTTATTAGATTAAACATAAGAGCCTTTATTTGACATAATCTCTGATTAACTTCCTGAGATTGAAAGAGCAGTTACCGAATACAGTTTTGTCCTTTACTATTTCAGAATACGATCCAATGGAGTGTTTGAAGTCTTTACAGCGGCTGAAGCAACTTTTACCAAGTGTTTGGTTTGGTTTCGAACTAGTACTATATACCAAGAGTATATTTTTGGTTGTTATCTTCTTGACACTATATGTGGTGTACCTGGTACCTGTGTCATTCCAATTGGTTTCAGAATAGGAAAACACGAAAATACCTGACAATCAGTGTTTGGTGCGATCCAACGTATAATACATGAGACAGAATAAAGAAAAAAGAAAATCTAAAAAGGGCTCAGTTAACGTTTCACAATGTTTTCATATATTATGTCCACATTATACTCAAATAAGTGTCAGTCTGTTTTTCGTCCATGTTCAACAGTTCAACGATGTTAGTTCATTTAAAGAACAAACTCGAGGGAATGTTAACAATAAATTGTTTATAAGGAAAAAAACACATGTGATGCACATTTTAGATTCGGAAGGTAATGACAAGATTGGTGTTTTCATTAATCTTAATGAAAAATACAATCTAAGAGATAAAGATTATCATTTATCATCTAAGGATAATATCAAAGACTCATTGATAAAAACCATGTGAAAACACCGGGGGTTCCAAAATACACCACCAACTTTTTCCTAGTCAATCTATATGGACAAACTCAACACAATTCCGAGAGTTCAACTTAATTAAGGAATAGTGTCTAGAGTTATATATCTCTCTCTCTCTCTCTTGCAATTAAAACGTTTACAGAACCAAGTCCGTGAAACTAATTACAAAGAGATAACTTGGACGGTACCAAAGACCAATGTCCAAGAATCAATCAAGTCGTATCCAACAAACAAGGTCGGATATCTACTATGATTGATTAACGCACAAATTTTATTATTTCAATTATAAAGATAAACAATATAATGCGGAAAATAAATAACACAAACACCAGAAGTTTTGTTAACGAGGAAACCGCAAATGCACAAAAACATCGGGACCTAGTCCACGCTGAACACCAAACTGTATTAAACCGCTACAGACACTAGCCTATTACCAATTAACTTCGGTTAGGAATGTAGTTGAGCCCGAACTCAGTATCACCGATTGAGGTATAGTCGCACTCCTTACGCCTCTTTAATCCTAGCAGGCGCAATTAATTCCCTTATCTGACGTCACACCAACTAAGAGTTACTTCAACTCAATTGAAAACGTTAAACCAATCTACCTCCCACAGATTAAGCCTATATAAGTGATTTCCTTTTACGATCAAAATGTATGATCAAGGTGATGGAAATCGATAGGAATAAACAAAGTCTAGCTAACCTCAAAATCCGGACTTATGCAAACCGAAGTGCATCCTAGATTATTATCCACCTCACAGGTATAAAACATATGGAATCACAAAGATTGAGACGAAGATGTTAGAGCACTGCTCGGTCGAACTCGCATGCGTTGCTATCTCAAGCATGTTTGTCAATGTTAGTGATCAAAACTATAAGTCTTGATTTCTAGCCTATTTATAGATGTCTCGGACTAGGACGTAGATTGTGTAGTTGAGCTTAGTTTTCACGGCGTTCATCATTTGAAGACGAAGAACTACTAAGGGGAGTTGTGGAACTTCATCTACAAAAGGTATGTGGAGACTTAAACTCATCTATCAATTGGAAAGTCTATTTCTACTCTATCTCCTACATTGAGACATAAGTCGTATTACGATATAGTTTTCTATATACACATTTGAGATTTCGAGATGAGTTTATCTCGCTTACATATTTCTTGAAATATGTGTTGGCAAGCTTTCGCTTCGACCAAGTTCATCTTATATCATGTGAAAATTTCCGAGTAGCATCTTACATGGTTTGTGTGATACAATCATTTGGTGTTGCCTTGGAATGTTTCGTAATGATTATTTTAATAACTTGAAAATTGCTTTGATGCTAATAGTGTGTGAAAACGGCTATTGTCATCCTCTAAGATAGTTTCAATGAATTAAATAAGAGTTTAGAACACTTAACCATTATTGGATATGTCATGTTGTGCACTCTTGCACATATGTAATCCATGTCCGGGAACCATAGTATGCGCACCCGTTTGCATACCTGTTGGTTTGAGAAATCCGGGAACCTAAGTATGCGTTCCCGTTTGCGCACTGGCGTAACTCAATCTTGGTCTGGGTATTTCAAGTATGCGTACCCGTTTGCGTACTTGAAGGTTAAAGTTCTAAAATCGGTTTTAAACATGAACATAAACATTTATATAATAAGGAATGCAATCTTTGCAATCCGTGGCTATAATGTTCATGATTGATTCAAGTGAATCAAACCGATTTTGCTTCAATTGTGTTCTTGTATAATTCTATGAGAATATAGCAATTGAAAACTCTTTAACTAGTTTTATTTGAGTCATTTGAACTAGTTATGGTTAAGATGAATAAGGTTGATATGAGAGTAATCATATGGCTAACCTCGGTAAACTATTTGTGAACCAACATGGTGTACACGTTTAGGTACGGTTATATAAACCTAAATGAGGGTACATTTCATTTGTATTTAACAAGCTAAGTTCGATCTAACGGTTGAAAGATATTAGCTTGGTTGAATTAGGTTTTTCATCTAACGGTGAATAAAGAATGCTTTGTTACCAAGGTAACTTGGATTGCAAACTATGATTTGAAAACTATATAAAGGAGAACTTTAGCAACTGGTAAACCTAATCCCCACGCCTCATGTGTGTTACTAGTTGCATAACTAGAGTCGATTCTCCTTTAACCTTAGGTTTCTTCGAGACCCTGTAGGTTAACGATTTCTAAGACTTCATTGGGATTGTGAAGCCAGACCCAACTATTTTCTATAGTTGTGTGTTCTGATCTTGCACGATTCTATCGTATTGAGTACAATTGAAATAATTAACTCGAGATTAATTTCTCCGATAGGCAAGATAAAAGTAATCACAAACATCTTCGTCTCATCGTTTGTGATTCCACAATATCTTTTTTCGCTAGTCGATTAAGATTATTGTGAGGTGATTGATAATACTAGGTTGTTCTTCGGGAATATAAGTCTCGGGTTTATCAATTGGTTCTGTTCACCTTGATTTATCAAAAGACGTAACAAAAACTCTTGGGTATTTCGTGGGAGACAGATTTATTCAATCCATAGACTTTTCTGTGTGAGACAGATTTGTTTATCAAGTCTTCGACTTTGGGTCGTATCAACTCTTGGTTGTGGGTGAGATCAACTAAGGGAATCAAGTGCGTAGTATCTTGCTGGGATCATAGACGTAAGAAACGCAACTGTACCTTGAATCAGTGTGAGATTGATTAGGGTTCAACTACATTCCAGACCGAAGTTAATTGGTAGTAGGCTAGAGTCTGTAGCGGCTTAATATAGTGTGGTGTTCAATCTGGACTAGGTCCCGGGGTTTTTCTGCATTTGCGGTTTCCTCGTTAACAAAATTCTGGTATGTGTGTTATTTCTTTTCCGCATTATATTTTGTTATATAATTGAAATATCACAGGTTGTGCGTTTAGGTCAATCAATTAGAATATCCAACCTTTGGTTGTTGATTTACATTGATTGACACTTGAACATTGGTCTTTGGTACCGTTCAAGTTGTTTCACATAATAATCAGTCTCGCGGATTTCTATATGTATGACTTGTTGATTATATTGTGAAACAGAGATATTAAACTCTTTGATATACTTTACTCTAGATTGAGTTTGACTGTCTAGTTGATTCTCTAGAAAGTGTATTGGAGTAAGTCCCCTCAGATTTCCAAACGAATTGTTGGGTGTGGTTGTTAGACCCCCGCATTTTCTGAAGAGAATTTTGTGATTTCCATTTATCTCAAGTGATAAATCAACAATCGAACAAGATCGGGATACTCGAGTTATCAAGATAAAAGATAACTGGACCTGGCTTCACGAATCCATATGAATTCTTTGTCGCATCTAAACCCTAAAATGGTTTCTAGAGAGGACGACTTTAGACACAACTAGGACACACCAAAAAGTAGTGTCGGGATTCAAAGATCCCGGTTGCTTGGAGTTCCCCTTTTATAGACATTCAAAGCATAGGTTGTTTTAGGTTTAAAATAAGATAGCTTTGGAACCAAGCAAATAATATCCATCGTTAGATGAATCTTTGAATCTGATTGACATAAAAAAGATATACACTCTGGTTAGCAGAAACTAACCGATATGAACTTGTAAACTTAACATTCATTTTCATAAACACTTATGACATTAACCTTGAGTCACAATCATGTGATCAAATAAGTCTATGGTGTTTTTATATATTCGATCAATGACTAATGTTCAGTCGCCTAAATCAGTTCTTAACAACTGTAGTGAGAAGGGTTATTGTTCTAGAAGGCACAAGAATCGATTTAAAGACAACAAAAAACTTGTGATTTCAACTCGTACAGTTTTTTTTATTGATCATGTGTCTAGTTCTATCTGTTTAGAGAAACAATTTTCTCGGATGTTGTCTTCAAATTCCATAACAAAGCAAGGTCAACAAAAGAGTCATACAATACTTAATGGTCAAGGGATTACAAATCACACTTACAACTATGTTCCTTTTCAAATAGGTTTGTCTGATAAACCAGATTCATCAAGTCATGACTTGCAATGTTGGGAAACAAACACAAGCAGTCGATCCAGAAAAGGGGATTTCCGAAAACATCAATCGACTCTTGTGAATCTTATTGATAGCTGTGAAAGATCTTGTTCCTTTTGTGATATTGAGCGATTAAAAGCTCATTCCAACAACTAGTATTGTTGAATAGAACTTCCTCATCGTGTGCTCAATTTCGAATAAATAATGAAACGCTCAAAGAATATAAAGGAATATATTCTAAGATTTTCTTTTAAATATTTTAAATCTTTCGAATAAATGATGAATATTATGAGTTATTTCCTTGATATCCAAGCTTTGAGAAATAGGAAAGTTCATGGTAAATATATACAAGATATTTTTTATTTTCGGACTTTCGGAAGAATCTATTTTTCGGAAAAATCTTCACTGATTTTTACTTTTTATTTCTGAGTCTAATTGTACTTTGGTTTTCTTCGTTGTTTTGCGAAATTCAGCTTCGAAGAAGGATGGAAAAAAAATAAGAATTTTTTTTATCTTCGTTTATAGATAGGGGCATAAATTAATACTAACTTAACACCGTTGGATGTCCATTTTTCACTTGGATCTAACTTTATTATAAGGGTTTGGAAATTTGGTCTTCACGTCAACTTCAAACAACCAACTATCTTCCCGAAATCTCACATTAACTTAATTGTCAAATACTCCCGGAATATCCATTATGTTATCATGACTGGGATTAACCCAGCATTTGAAAATAATTAACCAATCCCAAAAACTGGGTGAATAAAGAAAGTTTGTTGAGTGAAATTAAATTTGAAGACTCTGTAAACTTATAAAAAGATTAACTTACTAATTTTAAATTCTAGTTTCTAATAGAAAAAGATAAATCCGCGGTAAACAATCAAAAATCACGTCACAATCAGAATCTTTTGATAAATAAAAACAAAAACTCTTCACGGACCGCATGAAAAAATCATGCGGAAACTATCCTCACAGATTTCCAATGATGGGACCCTAAAATGACATCCTGTTAATTCCCAAACAGGCTGGTCCCGCCTCCATATTAGGGGGCTATTTCTATTTGAGTAATTCAGACCTGTTTGTGTAGAATTACTCCGATAGAAATAAAAAGTTGTTATATCATGTGGAAGGAATAAATATCTCAAATTTTGAAAACCGAAGAACCTCTGTTTGAGGGTCTAACTACCAACATCAATATTTAAACTTATCAGCGAGGTTCCTCTTACGAAGGAATAAGTTATATGATATTCTGACTTTTATTTGAATTCCCTTCCCCTCCCATGGTCAGTAATGCATGTCTTTCAAGATGATCAAAAGATAGGAATCCAATTTTAGAATCAAGTAGATTAAAATTAAAAATATACTACCTCCTAAAAGTAAGCTAAAATGAAAAAGTGAGTATTTCTTTTTAAAAACAGATGGAGTAGTTATGAAAAAACATTCAATTGATCATTCATTTATAGAAAAATTTAAATTTTGATTCGATCCCATGCATAATTTTCCTTCCACATATTCTCCAAATTAGCATTCTTTAACTGATACAATATTACTTGTAAGATGTAACCAAGTCGGATCTTGGCAACCAACTGGAAATGCTCATTTATCCAAAGGACGAACTCTCTTACTCTCAAGGTTAGAAATTGGAGTCTCGGCACTTACCGTTTACAAAAAAAGAAGCCAAAAAATCAAAGGAAAAAGTTAGATTTTGGGCTTCAAACAAGAAAAAGTTGGATTTTGGGTTTGGGTTTGACAAAAAAAAAGAAAAAACCATTTTTTTTGGGGATCATGATTTTTTTTTTTTTTTTTGGAGAAGATTGGTCTTATTAGGCCACCTTCCCTATAGTTATAAGGGGTGTCCTAAAGTGTGGAAATGACTAACCTACCCTTAACCTAATTAAATTTAAAACTAACCTAATAACCATGTGTATATATATATAACCACCATCTCCTCCCACCACCGCCGCCCACCACTACCACCTCCGACTACCACCACCACCTCTATATATATATATAACTTAATTTAAATCATTAACAAAGGTATTCTCACAAACCCATTATTTGTCATTCGTTTTTGGTTGAAAAAATGAGTATTAACCATCAAAATGAGTTGAAAATGGAAGTTGTAGAAAAAAGTTCGGCTAGGAATTATGTAAATAATTTTGTCGAACTAATCGAACCTAATGGAAATGATGAACATGAATAACAGTTTGGCAATTTCGCAAAAATAACTCCCAACCGAACATCAGTTCGGTTACGTTGCAAAAAACATTTCCCAACGGAACGGGTCAGTTCGGTTACGTCCCAAAAAACATTTCTCAACCGAACTGGTCAGTTCGGTTACGTCACAGAAAACATTTCCCAACCGAACAATAGTTCGGTTACGTCGCAAAAAAAATTCTCTAACCGAAAACGTCGCAACAAATATTTCCTAACTGTTCGGCTACGTCGCAGAAAACATTTCCCAACCGAACTTAGTTCGGTTACGTCGCAAAAAATGTTTCTTAACCCAACTTTAAGTTCGGTTTGATCGTAAAAAGTTTTAAATATTTTTGTAACCGAACTATTTAATGGTCACACCAAATATATAGTTCGGTTTGATCGCAAGGAAAAATTTCAATTTTTTGTAACCGAACTTCTTACTGGTTACTAATCATTATTAATCATACTAATCACTAATCATTAAGTTCGTTTTGGTCATAAATTTGGGTAACCGAACTTAATCGCAAAAAATTTTAAAATTTCTCGCAAAGAAAATTTTTCAATTTTTTTGTAATAAAACTTTTTAATGATAACTAATCATACTAATCACTAATCATTACTAATCATACTAATCATAACTAATAACTAATTAATCGTTAAAATAAAACATTTAATTAAGGAGGGTAAGTTTGGTACCAAAAAAAAATTTAGATAAGGGGTGACTTAGGATTACTTAAAATGTCTTGCCTAAAATAGAATCATGGTCCCCACACAAAAAACCATGGTCCCAACAAAAAATGGTTCAAAAAAAACAAAAAAAAACAAACAACTTGGGTTTCAATAGGCTTTCTTTCGATGGGTTTCAATAGACAGTTGGACTTACGTGTATACAAGACTCGTGTTTAATAAAGCAAACCGAATTCAGACATGACTCGTGTTTCTTCAAGCATTGATCAGCTCCACAAGGATAAGGTTTCCTATATATCTCATCAGTCTCTCGTCCTGAATAGAAGAAGAACCAGACTACTGTCTACCCTATAGCCCTGCTGATCTGGTACGTATCCAGCTTATTCCTTTTCTTTTGCCATTATTTGCATATATTCTACGATTAACTCGTGTGTGCTTAATTAGCAAGGCTGCTATTTGGGGTATCAAATTGCTTAGGGTGTACCAATCCCTTAACAAAATATATTTTGTCATATATGCAATTTTGTACACCCCCATTTGGTATCCCCTATTAGCAATCTTGTTAATTAGGGTAACCAGGCACGGAGCTACACAAGGTCTAATGGGGACAGCAGTCCCCCTAGAATTTCCAAATTACATATTAGGCTTGAAAAATTTAAGTATTTATAGATTTGCCCCCTTATCTTTATATATCACTTAAAGAACCTTGAATTCTCCACTATATTTACCTGGCGAGATTGGGGTATACCCAATAAGACAAAATCGGGTCATTTTGAAGTAAAACCAAGCCACCCCTTAACCTTGTATTTTCAAAATGGCAAAATTGCCCTCGTTTAATTAACACTAAAATTTTGATTAGATTAATTAATTAAGTTTAAATTGATTGAATAGATTAAAACTTATGAAAGTTATGAAATTTTGTTTTTGATTGAACATTTGTGGGATGATTTTTGATGATTTTTTTTTTTTTTTTTTTTTGAGAATATCTCTTGCAACGAAAATGAAGCACACAACCGAAATACTTCTAAAAAGGGGATTGCAAATCTGTTATATGAAATCATACTCAAAATCAACGAATAAATCAACACTTTCAGTTCTGAAAGTATGAAAAGTCGGCAAAAAGGTCGACTAATGAAGATTATCTTAGGCCAAAAGTGGTAAGCAAGATCTTCATCGTCGAACTCGCTTGACCAAAAGTGGCCGGCAAGGTCTTCATCGTTGACCTCGCCCAGGCCAAAAGTGGCCGGCATGATCTTCATCGTAGACCTTGCCGACTTTCGTTTTTTTGACATACGAGGAGATGACATAAAAAATTTATTGGTAGGCAAGGTATTCAAAAATACCCTTAGGTTGTTTTTGGCCTGCAAGGTATTCAAAAATACCCTTAAAATTTGTATTGGCCGGCAAGGTCTTCAAAAAATACCCCTGCCGGGTTTGTTGAAATTTTTTGATCGCCGCCATGGTCGTTATGAAAAGTCGGCAAGATATTCATGTCACGACCTTGCCGGGCCAAGACACGTAAATCATAATTTTCGATTTCTAACCTAATATAACAATCAAATCACGCAACACAATGATGGGTTTGAGTTTAAACATCATTTATAGTCTTCTTTTATTTGGTAGAGTCAACAATTTTTTTGAAAATCAAAGTTGAAGATTTTTATATGGCTTTGGTTGATGGAAGATGAAGATGAAGATGAAGATGAAGAAGAAGAAGAAGAGAAGAAGATGAAATGAAGAGAATAAAAACTGATTTAGGGTAATTAAGATTATTAATGGGTAAGGGTAGTTTTGTAACTTACCCATTAGGCCTCCCCCTAAAACCCACAAAAAGTGTCCCTTTAAAATTGGGTATAACCCAATTAGTTTGAGTATACCCCAATCTCGCCAGGTATATTTACTATAAAAACTGTTATAAACGTGTAATTATGTTAAGAATATCTAGGGCAAATCCCGTTTATTACTGGGATGCCCTTGTGTCTAGCCCTATAAATAGAGGCTCTAATGTTAGTCTATTGTACACATCTAATAAGAAATTTCTCTCTTTTCTTCTCCCTATTTTCTGTCTCCTTCTCCTTTTACAAGACGTTATCATGCACGTTGCTCCGCTGACATGAGCAAAGAAGATTAAATTAATCCATATCTAATTACTCTTTCTTTTGGTTTGATTTGATTTGTTTTTTTATCTTCTCTAATTTATTATTGGGACTAACTTGAGTTTTTATTGGCTTATTTTAGGTATAGGCCATGAACTAATCTCGGCAAAGTGCTACAGACTTACCATGTCCTTACTGGACATGGATTAAAGTGGTGACAATCACTTCATGCGTTTAATACAATTGCCGGTAGATATATTATTTTATTTTTCTTATCTTTCTTCACCATACATGGTAATTCCTATTGTTTAAAGTATGGTTCACCGATAATTACGGTCACATTATTGTCACGTACGACGGTGATCAATTTTACAAGTAAAGTTTGGATTTCCTTTCTTCTCTAATACTTTGCATAGAGAAAGATAAAACAAAAATCCATCAAAAGATGGTTTACGGTTTTTATTCCCTAATAAAACCGTAATCACCGAAAATTGGTGTAATTGTGATCTAATTATCTTCACGGTTTCTAATCACATGCATGGTTGAAAAATCTACGGCCAATTAAATTTGGTATCATTCTTCATTAGCACTCAAGAAATTTTAGCCAATATTGTTCGATTTTCGTAGTTTGACGATAATCGTTTGAACAAACCTTTACCATCAAATATGGTTTTCTACTAATAAACCATGAATTTCCATTTCTTACAGGAAATCATGGATTTGTCAATATAATAACGAAAATGATCTCTTTATTTCTTAATAAGAATCATATAAACCAATTGATTTGGTTCTTCCCTATCGATCCTAAAGGGATATATAAAGTATCGTTATTATGATATTAACAATTGCAAACACCAAGAGGAATTGCTACATTCATAAGGGATATTGGGCATTTTTTTTTCTTCCTCTTGGTAAATCTCCAAAATTTAAAATAGTTCCACTTGTAGTTAGAATTGGACACTAAGGATCAAAGGGTGCGCACCCGGCTTGTTAGCTATATCATTAGTCCTTGTTGTGACTATATCGATCTTGATATAATTTATTTATTTTTGAAAAAACAGTGTCCATAATTTCATTCTAGTTCATTATCTCGTTGATCCTTGAGGTTATGAAATTATTTTGGAGTCTTATTTGTATATTGGCTGTAACTAATTAAATACGTGGTTGATGTTCAATTTGTATCTCAAGCAGATTACAATTTTGGGACAATTTTTATCCTGGCGAGATTGGGGTATACCCAAACTAATTGGGGTATACCCAATAAGACAAAATAGGGTCATTTTGAAGTAAAAGAAGCCACCCCTTAGCAATATATTTTCTAAATGGCTAATATACCCTTGTTTAATTAACACTAAAAATCTTATTAGCTTAATTAATTGAGTTTAGATTGATTAATTGAGTGGATTAAAACTTATGAATTGAAATTTTGTTTTTGATTGAACTTATTTGGGAAGATTTTTTATGAAAAAAATTTGTTTTGAGAAAATCTTTTGCAACGGAAATGAAAGCACACGACCCAAACACTTCTAAAAAGGGGATTGCAAAGCTGTTGTATGAAATCATACTCAAAATTAGATCAAAAATCAACACTTTCAGTTCGAAGTATAAAAAAAGCCTAAGCAAGGTCGACGAATGAAGATCATGCGGCCAAACTTTGGCGGCATGATCTTCATTCATCGACCTTGCCGACTTTATTTTTTTGACACACAGGAGACGACAGAAAAAATTTATTAGCCGGCAAGGTCTTCAAAAAATACCCCGCCGACTGTTGAAAAAACATTGGCCGGCAAGGTATTTAAAAAATACCCTTCCGGCTGTTTTTTGGCCGGCAAGGTATTTTAGAAATACCCTGCCGGCTGTTGTTTGGCCGGCAAGGTATTCAAAAATACCCTTCCGGCTGTTGAAAAAATTTACAGTCGCCGCCATGGCTGTTATGAAAAGTCGGCAAGATATGCATGTTACGACCTTGCCGGCCAAAAACACAGAAATCATAATTTTCGATTTCTAACCTAATATAACAATCAAATCACACAACACAATGATGGGTTTGAGTTTAAACATCATTTATATTCTTCTTTTCTTTGGGTAGAGTCAACGATTTTTTTGGAAAATCAAAGTTCAAGATTTTCGTTTGATGTAAGAAATGGAAGAAGATGAAGGGGAAGAGCAGAGAGATTAGAGAAGAGAGATTAGGGAAGATTATGAGTTTTTTAATTTTTAATTTTAAGTTAATTAGTTCAAGGGTATTGAAGTAAAATCAACCTATTTTGTCTTATTGGGTATACCCCAATTAGTTTGGGTATACCCCAATCTCGCCAGGATTTTTATGGCTCTTGGAGTAAATATCTTTTTTTTTTGAAGCATGATGGAGTCAGTATCTACTGTCCAACCTGGTATTGTTAACATCCAGTAATTATTATAAGTATATGTCCTCGAATTAATCGGATAATACTTTACGAAATTTGTTTTCGTTTTTATGAGATGAAAATATTTCCGCCATAATCAGGGGGAGACTATACACTACTAACAAAAATTGGTGTTAATTAACTTAAATGTTATACCAATTTCTCTCTCATCATGATAAAATTGAAAAAGGCTGCTATTGACTAGGCGTGAAATGTCTCATTTGCTTTTACATAATTGTTTGCCTCTTTAAGAGGAAAATCCAGTCACATCTAATAAAATAAGTAGCGTTCCACAAGAATCTACTGGTAGTGCTCCAATTGAGTGTACCAAAAACACGACTCACATTCTCAAAGTTATTATCTCCTCATTTGAAGGGGAGGAGATTATAATACCCGCGGGTGCTGGTACCAGTAAGTCTGTGAACATTTTTCAAGATATGCATTCACTTGAGAATTTCGTGGGATCGTGATAAGCTAAATAGTGTCGAGTATTCGTTTACAGTAGCTACTGAAATAAAATGATGGTAGTTGTTAACCCCTCTGCAGAGGAATATCGACATCTGTGATTGGTTGGCATACAATCCAAATTAAGTTGGATTAGTTTCTCAATTAACGCAATTTTTGGATCCAAAACTTAACACTTAAAAAATGTCAAGCCTATTAATTACAGGCTACTGTCAAGCCTATTAATTACAGGCTACTGTAGTCATAATGCGTTATACGAGAAGTTTTTCGTTGTAAAAACGATTTAAGGGTTTTATTTTTTCTCAGACCCTAGGATTGATTAAGTAAATTTTTGTTCTCCATGTATGATGCTTTTGGTGTGGTAGTCCTTGAAGGACTCGTATTTCATTTACACAAGAAATGTGTTGGGGAACATATTCAGGCAGCCACCTGACTTATTATGTCAGTTCGAACAATCCTCTATGTGTTTTTAGAAATTTGGTACAAAACTAAAAATCCGGATTAATTATTTGATGATATCAGCTTTATAGGTCTCTTGAGGAGTCCTTAAAAACACAAAAAATCCACGCTTTAGCAGCATATATTCAATTTTTTCCCCTTAAATCTGCAATTAGAATTATGCTAGCTTAAACTCTTCTTTGAGATAGACTATAGTTATGATTTTGATGCTCGTTTTCTGTAATACTCATATAGTTGAGTTAGCATCCATAAATCGTCAAAAGTTGTACTCCTTTTCCTTCGTTTCAGGTTTTGTCCCACGTGGTTTTTCCTGACAAAGTTTTAACGAGGCAACATCTTGTTGATATTTGACTTTCATTTAAAATGTTGATATCGTGCTCTTTTTCCTTCATCAAAATTTTTCCCCATTGGGTTTTTATAGGCAAGGTTTTAGTGAGGCAATTTAATTCAACATGATGGTCATCCAAGGGGGAGTTGTATAAATTTTGGTTGTTTAGTGGATGCCCACATTTTATTAAACCAAATCAATTTAATCATCTCCTAAGAATTTGGATTTCCTTCTAACAAATACGATTTTTGTTCACGTATGATAAGGTATTCATATCTTGTCACTTTGTTGAAGAAACTACATCAACTATTTCTGCAAATCATCTCCAAGAAATCAGCAATCCAAGACACAAGTACTTAATGTATTTGAAAGAAGCATGAAGACTCGAGGACACTACTATTAGAAGACTAACACAAAAGAAGACTTCATCAACTGGCAGATTTCTCACGAAAGCATTACTATCTCTAGCATTCAAGAAATCCGTTTATCGAAATTGGCTCGACTCGAAGATTTGCAAGCCAAGATTTAACTGAAGTACTTATCAGGGGGGAGTATCAAATTAGAAGGTATTTTACTGGACTATCACGTTGTACTCTTTTTCCTTCATCAAGGTTTTTCCCATTGGGTTTTCATTGTCAAGGTTTTAATGAGGCAACATTTGCTTGTCCAAATCTTTTCTAAGTTTTCTCAATTGTACTCTTCTCCCTTCGATCAGGTTTTGTCATTTTGGAATTTCCTGACAAGGTTTTAACGAGGTAATTAGCTTAGACACAATGTCATCAGGGGGAGTGTTATAAACGTGTAATTATGTTAAGAATATCTAGGGAAAATCCCGTTTATTACTGGGATGCCCTTGTGTTTAGCCCTATAAATAGAGGCTCTAATGTTAGTCTATTGTACACATCTAATAAGAAATCTCTCTCTTTTCTTCTCCCTATTTTCTGTCTCGTTCTCCTTTTACAAGAAAAACTACTGTTAGTAGACATTTATCGTATAAACTCGGCTTAAATACCAAAATTACGTTGGAAAGAAATGGAAACTATTAAAATACTAAATCCAACCACTAATTTAAACGTATACAACTTAGTGGGTATCTTGGTGACATCATTTGAAAGAAAAAACAATGGGCAAAAAAAAAAATTGCGGCCTTCGGCCGCTTAATTTATGGCATTACTACTTTTCCTATATATATTTGTCCCCACAAAAAATAAATCCTGGCTCCGTCCCTGTTAGGGTTGATCATTATATATTTGAGAACGGGCATTATATGTCTCTAGGTTTATGTTTAATATTATTGTGAACAGGATATTGTCACATACACCCAACATTGTTCATAAACGACTCAATCAATAGAGGAATGATGGATACTGCTGCAAACCCTGTAAACATTAGTCTCAACAAAAAAACTCGATGCGCATAATAGGAACCATGAAGATCACGTTCATACCAAGATGATGAAGCGCAGTGATAATTGTTGTAATCCATGCAATATTGGTGAAGAGTTGATAGTGACTGAGATACTTAGCAGATTACAAGTAAAGTCGCTTACGCGACTCAAGTGCGTATGTAAAAGCTGGCAATTCTTGATTGAAAAAGATGAATACTTTATTAATTTGCACCATACTCGATCGAAAACACGACCACGTCTTTTAATAACTGGGACGTCAGGTCCTACCTCCACAAACCCAAATAAAAGGAGTTTATTTCATATATATGTATTGCTTTTGCTTAACAAAATTTCGGTTCAATTGATGTTTATTCCATTATGTGTGTATGGATGTATGTGTGATTCAATTGGTTTCGGTTGAGAAAAACTATTGTTAACTTGCTTTATTGTGTGGTATCAATTGTTTAGGCTTACAAAATTTTGGTGCAATTGCGGTGCTTTTAATGTCTATGTTGTTTCAATTGCTTCCGGTTGAGGTGAATAATTATGCAAGTTGATTTACTTGGTTTGTATGAATTATTTATGGCTCAACGAAATAAAAGGTGTACGGGACGAGTTGTTTAGTCCAATTCGATTCCGGATAAGATAAACTAAGTTAATTCTGATCTTAGTTAGACTTATCGAAGTAAGGTTTCAGTTATTCAAGTCTAATCGAATGCCTTAACAAGAAATGCTAGTTAATTAACCTAGTATTTGTCCTGTTTAAAATTGAAAGGTCTAAGTTTATGGATAATTAGAACCTGATGAGAAAAATAGAGTTATCTTTATTTTGGTATTATCGAATTAAGCGATTGTTTTTGTACAATCGGTTTAGCAAAGGGACTAAGGTGCTTAGTTGATTTTTGGTTTGCTAAACTAAAATAATTGTTTCGGACAATTGTTTCCTTGGTAACATATCAAAATAAAACTCCTTGTAGTTTCGGTTTTGATAGTAGTTATCAGAACATGATGTGTGGAACCCTCGTGCCTAACTCCACAGGTTGCAAGTCTATTGAGATTTCTAAGATTCTTTTCGTGTTGTCCTTTATTTTTTTCGTTTCTTTGTCATTTTGTGACAAAAAGGGGAGAAATATATGGAGTAAACAAGTGATACTGGCATTGATTTTATATTGATTGGTATCGCTAAGGAAAAGAACATTGGTGCTTAAACGTTTATCTAAACGAAAGAGTGGAAGCACAGACTAAGGGGGGTAACATATTATATGAATTGGTATAACAAAGACGTGTGGATTGAATATCTACCCATCTTCCTTAGGGGGAGTATTTTCTTTGTTATTATAATGTCAACAGCGACATTTTCAAGGATTGAATGTAAGTAGTTTACTGTGTTGTTGAATCAGGAATCAAGCGTATATGTAATGAACTATTGTAATTTGTTTATCCATATGATGTAAGAGTTTTCACACTAAAATTGACAAAGGGGGGATTGTTAGAGAATAGCTCGGTTGAACCCACCAAGCGTTGGTATGTCAAGTTTGGTTGTCATATTTTAGTGAATCAAAACTCATGTTAAGAGTCGCTTGATTATGTACTAGAGTCAACTTCGTATAGGTTAGCTTGAAAGTATTAGGATATGAGACTTTAAAAGTATTGCGAAGACTTGAAGATGTGAAGAAGCAAGGAGCTACAACGACAACAATTATCCTTCCACTCGAGGTTAGTGATATTTGACTTGAACTGTTTTATTCCCTAATGTATCTTTCAAGTCGTGCATATTGAAAACAAAACTGCGAAGCATATTTGAACTCTAGATAGACATAGTATTAAGGAATACAATACGAGGTTTATTGCTTAACCATTAAACTTTGTAGATAAGACATCGTCATAATCATTTGAATGTTATTGTGATTATGTATGGGTATGAGGTGAGGATTTCATCCTAGGGAACAATGTTTTACATGTGTTCTAAGGAAGTAAGTTCATAAACTTGTTTGTGAATCGAAAAGGAAATCGCCAGGAGTTATTGGTTTTGTTATTCATTGCATATCTTATGAACAACCAATATGTGTGATTGAGTATAACCGTTTGTGTTCTTGGTAGAACTATTCACAAAGGCCTGACTTATGTATTGGTATGACTTTTATTAGTGAAACCGATCTTAAGTAATCACCTGAGATGGTATGATCGGGTTTGTGATTTTATGTCTGACCAAATATGGGAAAGGGGAACCGATCCTAGTAAGAGGTGCAGTACATCAAAAAGGGGAACCGATCCTTGTATGAGGTGTAGCAAGGTTTATAGAAGAAAGGGGAACCAATCCTTGGAACATGTGCAACACGATTTTAGGCAAAGGGGAACCGATCCTATGGACATGTGCAACACATATAAGTTAGATACCATATATATGTGGGGAACCGATCCTAGTACCTAGTCAACCGAATTTTGGAAAGCTAGTGTGACTATGCACAGTACTCACATGGAAGGTAGAACCGAAACTTGTTTTGGTAGAACCGTTAAACCCATGATTGTGATTGAATGTTATTTGATCAATCGCATAGTTCTTGAAAGTCAGATGAACCAATTCTAAACTTGTTTAGAAGTGTGGCAAATCGGTTTCAAGGTTGTAAGTGTGAAAGAGAACTTACAAAGTTAAGATGTCGACATACTTTGAACATGTGCCATGAATGTTTATTTCTTTAATTGTTCAAAGTTGATCCTTAATAGCTAAGGGAAGAGAATCCCAGGATCGAAACATAAATAAGTTAAGAATCTTTTAATTAAGGTATTTAACTTCTAGAATTAGTAATGTGTATTTACTAATTAGAGATTTTCCGAGAGATTTCGATCATTATTTTTTGACAGAGCATTTCCAGGAATTATGGAAACCGAATTTGTGCTTTAATTAATATCTTGAGAATATTTTCGGTTTTGGAAATTCCTTGATGTCCAAACTTCCTTGTCTATAAATACTTGAAGTTCGCCTTTCTAGCAAACTAATCCTTCGTAACAACATACTTCCTCTTTGTTGTGTTGTTACTGGTGTAGCCGCCTATTCGGAGAGGAGAGTAACCTAATTAGGAGAAATCTCTTACGGCCGCTCAGTTTAAAGTCTTCTTTGGGATTGAGAAGCTCTACGGTACCGTTGGTGGGAAACTAAATAATTGTGATTTATCTTTTGTTTTCTTTGATTTGATTGACTAACGGTGGTTGAACTTTGATTGCACCTAATTTGTTTATGCTTGAGAATCTTCTCTTCTGATATAAGATTCACTCAAACTAGTTCAGAGTTTCGACAGGGATCTTTAGACTGTTGTTAGTTCTAAAGATGATTTTGTGATAATCCATTGTTAATGAGACTCTCAGTTAAATGCGTGATTGATCACAAGAGATTCAAGTGATTGTGTGCAGGTGTTTATTGAATATCTAAGAAGATTTGAAGACAAAAAAGATATTGAAGATTTCTGATTTGTGGGTTCATAATCTTTGGTGTGCACAATACTTGTTTCGGTAAAAGACGATCCAATTAATAATATGTTTATCTTTGTGATAGATTGGATTGATTAATTGAGTATATCAGCATCAACACAATTCTTTGGATTAATAGTGTTGTTGGCTTAATCTTAAACGATTACTTCGGTAATTGAGCATAAGATAGATCTAAGAACCTGACTAAGGAGTTTATGTTAAGATAAACGGAAGAGCCTTTGTCCAAATCATATCACTTGGTTGAATAGAGTTGATACCAAACAGATTTGTTGTTCCTTTACTGTTTGGAATACGAACCAAAGGAATTTTTCTAAGTACGTGACTAAGGTCGGAGGCGTGGGAATACAGACGGAACTAGGTGAACTATAAGTTTAGTTGCTTGGTATCAACTATACGAAGTTAGGTGTAATTTTGTGTAGCGGCTTAATCCTGGACAAGATCCCGGGGTTTTCTACATTTGTGGTTTCCTCGTTAACAAAATCTTGTTGTGTCATTTACTTTATATTTCCGCATTATAATTGTTTTATTATAATTAAAGTAAATTACACAAACGTTAATTCTTATTTACTTGATAAGTGAATCCTATTGTGTTTGGTTAAGTCCGAACCTTTTTATCAAGTAACATACTTCGTTGTTGTATTGTCTCAATCTCGTATCCATAGACGATCACCCGAAGTGTGAACCGATTAGTTGTATTTTCTCGACTCAGTCCATAGACAATCATTTTCGGAGAAAGGACTTATAGGTAGGAAAAGTTTTAGCTTGAGGTTTATTTGGGTACCCTCACCTTTTCAATTATGAGTTATTTCCTTATTTCTTAAATTTGGCATCTCGTGTATTATTCAAAGTGACTCCTTGATATCCAAGTTTTGAGAAGGAAAGTTCATGGTAAATATATACAAGGTTTTTTTTATTTTTCGGACTTTCTGAAGAATCTATTTATCGGAAAACTCTTCACTGATTTTTACTTTTTATTTCCGAGTTTAATCCTACTTTGGTTTTCTTCTTTGTTTTGCGGAATTCAACTTCGAAGAAGGATGGAAAAAAATAAGAATTTTTTTATCTTCGTTTATAGATAGGGGGCATAAATTAATACTAACTTAAAACCGGTGGATGTCCATTTTTCACTTGGATATAAATTTATTATAAGGGTTTGGAAATTTGGTCTTCGCATCAACTTCAAACAACCAACTATATTCCCAAAATCTCACATTAACTTAATTATCAAATACTCCCGAAATATCATTTATGTTATCCTGAATGGGATTAACCCAGCAGTCGCAAATAATTAACCAAACCCAAAATAAGATTATTGTTAATTGAAAGGAAGAAACGGGGTGAATAAGGAAAGTTTGTTGAGTGAAATTAAATTTGAAGACTGTAAAAATAAAAAAGATTAACTTAGTAATTTTAGATTCCAGTTTCTTAATAGAAAAATATAAATCCGAGATAATCAAAAATCACGTCACAGCCAGAACTGTTTGATAATAAAAACAAAAACTCTTCACGGACCGTATGAAAAAACCATGCGGAAACTATCCTCTCACATATTTTCAATAGTGTGACCCTAAAGTGGCCCCCTGCTAATTCCCAAACGGGCTGGTCCCGCCTCTATATGAGGGTCGATTTTTACATGGTTTTTTTACACAGTTTGTGTCAAATTACTCAAATAGAAATAGAAAGTTATATCATGTGGAAGGAATAAATATCTCAAATTTTGAAAACCGAAGAACCTCTATTTGAGGGCTCAACTACCAACATCAATATTTAAACTTATCAGCGAGGTTCCTCTTATGAAGGAATATGTTACATGACATTCTAACTTTTATCTTAATGCCCTTCCCCTCACATGGTCAGTAACGCATGTCTTTCAAGATGATCAAAAAATAGGAATCCAATTTTAGGGCAAGGTAGATTAAAATTAAAAATAGATACTTTCACTTTTTCATTTTACCTAAAAATAGGCGACAATGAAAAAGTGAAAGTATTTCTTTTTAAAAGCAGATGGAGTGGTTACGAAAAACATTCAATTGATCATTCAATTTATAGAAAATTTTAAATTTCGATTCGATCCCATGCATTACTTTCCTTCCGCGTATTCTCCAAATTAACATTCTTGAGTCCATCTATGTGCACCCCTGCTAAACCAGGGGTACATGTTCCTCCTTTTATTATTGGCTACCTATTAACCATGGTCATTTATGCTGGTTATAATTTTTAGGTGAAATACAATCAAATACATCGGGAACTGGAGAAACCAAGATCTAATCTTTCTCTTTACTTCGTATATTTTCTTTACCAGATTTCTCCACCTGATCTATAGTAACAAAAATGAAAAAAAGAAAAAAAAAAGCAAAGCACTTCACAAAATTTATCATATACTCACATCTTTTATACGAGTAGTTTTAGTTCTTGAACATTTGCAGACTTCTTAAGCCATTACCAATTCTACTTAGTTACAATTTTCCATCAGATTAGTACTACCTCAGCTTTAATGATTGCACAAAGTCCACATCCTTCATAGTTTTTTTAATCAGTAAATTGAATCATATGGTGATCAAATCTAAAATCTCATATCAAGGAAGAAGAAGAAAAAAATTTGATTAAAACTGACTTCTCTTAAATATAGCCCACGCTTTTATTAACCATAGCCCATATTATTTATAACCCACTATTTATATTTAGTTTATTAACCATAGCCCAAATCATAACCCAAAATATTTTTACCAAGTTAGTAGGGATTTATGGCTAATTAGTGAGTTAAATAGAGATATAACTGATAGTCTGATACAAAAATCTCATCCGAGATGGTTCACCCATTCTAACTTGCTTTCAAAAATAATAACACTCTATTTCTTTATCTCGTCATAAACCCTAGAAATTTTCGAATTTCTTAAAAATTCAATCAATTGAATCTACGGGTTCAATCAGTGCATCATGGGATGGACTAATTAAACAAAAAGAAGAAGAAGCTTTCCTAGGACTGACGGTTAACAAAAGCGAATATCCCTGTTTCCACATTTAAGCTTCATCATTCAAAAAGACACCAAGTATTAAAAACGAGTTTTCATCACCATATCAGTTGTACTCTTAACATTTTCCATGAACATATTGGATTAAGGGTGTAGGTGCAAATAATCCACTGGGACAGGTGGAACCATCCTGGGCAAGGGCGCACCAAGAGAAACAAGCACTAGAAGCACTGAATCATCTCATCAGATCTGGGCACGAGAAAAGAGGAATGAAGGCAGCTCGTGAGGTCGACATAAAGGAGGGAAAAAGTTCTGATGTGATGCTGATCGGGTTCGAGGATAATCAATGCACTGACAGAGTTGGTGAAGAGATAAGAAAAGCTCGGTCAAAATGGGACTCGGCCAGGAATCTAAAGGGCGATGTCGGTCATCTCCACTAAACGAACGACATAGGGTGAGGACACCACTCGGCTAGATGTCTCGACTCGAGCAAAAGGGAAGATCGACTGAAGCATCAGCTGGTCGTCCGAGAAGAACATCAAGGAAGCTACACCAGGTCCAACACCGTAGTATCGATGTATCACCATCTGTGACTATAAATAGAGGCCATGTAGAGAGGTAAAGGGCAAGTAAGAAAAAAGGAGAGAGAGCAGACCTAGAGTATTGAGATAAGCATACATCTTGTAATCGTGAACCAAGTAATAAGATCATCCTTTTACCCCGTGGACGTAGGTAATCATACCGAACCACGTATATCTTGTGTTCTTTTATGTCTCTTGCTTATTTACTTCTTTGCGCACGTTTGAAATCCTTTGGATGTAGTAGTGGGATTTTCCACATCTACATTCTGGCGCCGACTAAGGGGACCGTGTAACATCTTCGGATACCTTGAAATCGGTTACCAAAAGAGAGAAATCCAAGCTCCTAAGTCACCTTGCGTGTCAGTTGAAGCTAAGGGATAAACTCTTTTGGTTAAAAGTGTTGATAGCCAAAGCTTGCGAGATGTTCTTGTTTTTTTTCCTAGTAAGACCTTGTTAAGTTTGGTATAGGACTGTTTTATTAGCACCAATCGCTTCTGTTTTCCGTTAAATCGAGTTGTCAAGATTAAATCTTCAAGCTAGGCTGTTTGCTTAAGTTGTCTAAGCGAGTTATTAGAAGATCAATAAGCTCCCGAAATAACATCTTTTGATGTTGGTAGAAGCTAGAATTAAATTCCACCTCGCTGACCTATTTTCTTTTCATCTCTAATGGGTGAAATACATGGGTTGCTAGATTTGTCGTTTCAAGTTTACCTTTGTGGTTAAAAGCTCGATTTTGTTACATTTGCTTTTACTTACTTAAATCCTTAAAAAGCTCCCGGAATTTTAGTTTAAAAGGAAAAACTTGTTTAGTTATTTTCATCGTCTTAACTTCATCGAATAAGGGCCGTAAGATCTCTTACCTTATGAGTGAGGGATTCCGGTCGGGCAAGTTTGATTAATCTCCTTACGAAGAGTTAAATGTTTTCTGTTGAGTAAAGCCTTCTTGGGTCAAAAACCGCCTTGTCTTCGATCTAAGATAAACGTAATAATACCTCAAAGCTCCCGAATGGATCATCTTTCATGACCGGTAGAAGCTAAGTTGAAATGTTATTTCGTCGTTTGGACCTTCTTAGTAAGTTAAATAAAGTGCAACAGTGGTGGAGGCAAGGCTAACTCGAAGTCATCGAGTTCAGTTTCCCGGAAACTACGACTGGAAGGAATCTAGTGAGCGCTTCATTATTTAGTCTCATCTTGATCCTACACTAATAGCCTCACAACATCAGTAGATGGTCGGCATAACAGTTGGTGAAGGTTATCGTATCATCAACCATAGTCAAGAAAGAAATCTTCCGATCTAACATACGGATGATTAATGACTTCTGGCACTAGGAATGTTAGGACAAATAATGATTAATGCATAGAGAAAGTACCGAAAGCGATGTGTTGAGATAGCTTTTCAAAAAATTGTCCTTTGCGGTCAAAACCACTTGATTGCTGAGATCAACACGCTAGCATAAAGGAAGTTGTACTACAAAAACTTTTTCCACCTTACACAACAGAACTGTTGTACTTCATCCTTAACCTTTTCGAAAACAGTTCAAAGTAAGTGCTGTGTACTTTGCTGACGTAGGTAGGGACGGATGGGCGAGCCGAGGCACAAGGGCAACACTGAAGGTCATAGAGAGTACCTCCAGGACGAGTAGGATTCTCAGGAACCGAGCCATAGCGGGATCTAGTGTACAAGAAGGACTGACGGATTCCCGACACGAAGATCATCGGCAAAATAACCAAGGCGAGACTCAGGCACTAGGCAAAGGCATGGCTACTGTTGACGAGGAAGTCGATCTAGGACGAGATGACGATCTCCCACCTAGGATACTGATGATCAACCCGAGCCAGATGATGCAGGGGGACATGGTGGACGGAAGAACTGCATCAGATACTGAGGAAGAAGAGGAAGTGCAAACGATGCAGGAGGAACGGAGGCGAGAAAGACAACCGACAGAGTACCAGCGTGAACTAGAACGAGAAGGGTAAAGGATTAGACGAGTGCGTTTAGGAAGGGGCGACCTCAACCGAGACATCCCACCAGCGGCAGCCGATCAACCCGAATCTCCAACCGTTCCCCCCATTATCCCCTCGGCAAGACCTCCAACTGCACCCCCCAATGTAGCAGGAAACCAAGTAAACTTCCACTCTATCCATGAGAGAACCGACCCAATGTTACTTGCTATCTTGGCAAGCCAAATAAGGCAAGAAGACCTTATGAGAGAGCTGCAGAGAAGGAACCTAGCCTTAGAACATGAAAACTACCGACTCCGCAACAGGAGAGCGGGGTCAAGAGGGTCGTCGAGCCGAGGCGCGTCTAGAAATCACACCCAGTCGAGAAACACTCCAACCCCATCCCCGAGCCGAGAACGCATGCCCGACCCTAATCGATCAAGGGGAGGGTATGGCCCACCCGAGGATTCTTCGACCGAGGAAGAGGCGACCAATGAGGGTATGGATGCGACAACCAAACAAAAGATCGAGCAACTTGAGCAGATGGTCAAGAAACTGACAGGAAACGGCGAGGACGATAAGTTAGCAAAAGTAATCAGCGAAGCACAAAAGACACCATTTACCAAGGAATTGGATCGGACTCCTTTCCCGCCCAAGTGTACGTTGCCGATCTTCCCATCTAGGTTTGACCAAGACGGCGACGCCGGAGAGCACATCAAAATGTACAGCATGTCCTTGTTATAATAGAAGAATTACGATGTGGTCATGTGCAAATTCTTCCCAAACAAGTTTGGAGGGTGAGGCAAAGAGCTGGTTTTACACTCTGCCCGATGAATCCGTTGGCAATTATGCAGTCTTGGTGGAAACCTTCCTTGAAACTTACATGCATAACAGTATAGCTCGGCCCAGAGTTAATAAGCTCTTTACACTTGCACGAAGATTCAGGGAACCGCTACGGTCTCTAATGATGCAGATGGGAAGTTATGTAATCGACATCGGGAAGGTACCGGTCGATCAACAGATATTCGGGTTCGAAAATTCATTGGGGAAATCAGATCCTATTTGGGTAGAAATGTACACCGAGAAACCTAAAACGTCAAGACATCGTCGACGCCAGCTCAGCCCGACACATCGGTGCATCAAATAAGAATCAATCGTGGTACCCAGTTCGCTTGTAACACCATCTCGCACTCGGCAACTCAAGGGTTTGACTTAGGAACCGGTATCACTTCAAATATCCACAAAAGAGATCGGGCGGGAAAAGAAATATTCAGTGAGGCCAAAACTCTGCCCATGGAACCTTGGATGATGTAGCCGATCACTTTCTCAGCAAAAGACGTCCCGTCAAATGGTCAAGCACATGGGGATCCCCTAGTGATAACCCTACTTATTGAAGAATGGGGTATCCGAAGGATACTGATGGACAGTGGCAGTTTATTTGAGGTCCTATTTTACGACACCTTCAAAAGAATGGAGTTATCTGATGGCATCCTAATCCCGTCGACCTATCGAATCTACGGCTTCAACGGTACAGTGACAGTACCAAAAGAAGAGGTCACCCTCAGAAGTATTCGCCTGGAAAATGCACGATATGGAAGGAATTGACCCAGAAGTATGCTCACACCACTTGAGAATAGACCCTAAGGTCAAGCCGACCCGACAAAAGATGAGAAGAATTGCACCCGAGCTACAAGCAGCGGTGGAGGCCGAACTAAAGAAGTTGCAAGTAGCAGGAATCATTCGAAAAGCTCAATACCCACAATGGATATCTAACATGGTGATAGTCCCTAAAAGGAATGGAGGTGTTCGAGTCTGCATCGACTTTAGCGACTTGAATAAAGCATGCCCGAAAGACAGCTTCCCCCTCCCCAGCATCGATCAGCTAGTAGAATCCATAGTTGGATATAAGGCAATAACACTCATGGACGGGTACTCGGGGTACAACCAGATCCCCCTGGCCCCGGAGGACCAAGAGAATACATCGTTCTTCACACCCAGAGGGTTATATTGTTACACCAAAATGCCGATTGGACTGAGAAACGCAGGCGCCACATACCAAAGATTAGTAGAAGATATGTTCGAAGATAAAATATACAACACTATTGAGGTATATTGGACGACATGTTTGTCAAAAGCAAGGTTGCTACCAACCACATCGACGACCTCCGAGACATATTTCAAACCATGAGAAGATACAAGATGAGGGTGAATCCTGCTAAGTGCACTTTCTGGGTCACCTCGAGCAAATTTCTAGGGTACATAATTACCGACAAAGGTATCGAAGCAGACCCAGATAATATCCGAGCAGTAGTAGAAATGACATCACCCGTGACGATTAAGGACGTACAACGATTAAATGGGAACTTAGCAGCCTTGGGGAGATTCATCTCTCGATCATCTGACAAGTGCAAAGACTTCTTCGGGACAGTAAGGAAAGGAGAAAAGTTTAAATGGACCGAGGAATGCGAAGAGGCATTTCAGAAAATTAAGCAGCATCTCGCGAGCCTGTCGGTGTTACAAAGGCCCGAGCCCGAGGAGGTACTAACCCTATATCGGGGGCGACCCGGTTATGCCATTAGTGCCTTATTAGTCAAGAACGTAGGAGGGGAAGAAAAGCCGGTGTATTTCATAAGTAAAACTATGAACCCAGCGGAGAGGAACTACACCAGAATCGAGCAACTGATATTAGCATTGGTATTTGCAACTCAAAAACTTCGGACGTATTTCCAAACTCACAAAATTCGGGTCCTCACAAAATCCTCCATAGAATCAGTACTCGACAATGCAGCCAGATCGGGGCGAATCTCCAAGTGGAGCGCACAGATCAAGCAATTCGATATTTTCTATGAGATGAGAACAGCAGTAAAAGCACAGGCATTGCAGACTTCCCCCTGAGCGACGAAGATGAAGTAGAAGACATCCCAGGAATGGAGGAAGACCAAGAGGACCCATCCGACCTACTCGAGACATGTAACCCGACACGGTGGGAAGTTTTTATGGACGGATCATCCAATAAAGATGGGTCAGGCCTTGGATTGGTCTTCACGACGTCAAAGGGAAAAAAGATGGTCCACTCGTTTAGACTCGAATTTAAGGCGACCAATAACGTCACGGAATACGAAGCAGTGATACATGCTCTGCGCCTGATAGTGGAAATGGGAATTCAAGACGTAAGATTAACAAGTGACTCTTAGCTAGTCGTCCGACAAATCAGCGGGCAGTACGCTATACATGATCCCTTGTTACAAAAATATTGGGAACTCGCCTAATTCTACATCGGCCAGATACAAAACATTAAGTTTCGGCATATATGTAGGAAAGATAATCACCACTCGGACACCCTAGCATACATCGCTTCCATGCTAACGGATGCAAGTGTTGAGGGCATCAGAATTATGAGAATCTTAATGCCATCAGTACCTGAGATAGCAGACATCGGCGCACACGTAGCAGCAACCACTACCGATCAGTATAGGGCCGATGATTGGCGAAAGCCAATCCACGAATATCTTGAAACAGGAAAACTGCACAAGGGGCGACCCGAGATTAACAAAATCAAAAGCAAAGAAGCTGCATACGAGCTCCGAGACGGCACCCTGTATAGAAAATCATACCTAGGGCCATTATTAAGGTGCCTGAGTAAAGAAGAGGGGCACACAATTCTGAACGAATTGCATTATGGGGCCGCGGGAAACCACAGCTCGGGCCGTAGCCTGGCAGCACGAGCCAAGACTATGAGATATTTATGACCTTACATGAATGAGGAAGCAAAGCATATGGCCCTCATCTATGACGAATGTCAAAAATTTGGAAAGAAAATACACGCACCAGCAGTGACATTAAACTCGGTAATCAGCCCGTGGCCTTTCGCCAAATGGGGGATCGACATCGTAGGACCATTGCATATCAGATCGGGGTAGAGAAAATACTTAATTGTGGCGACCGACTACTTTACTAAATGGGTAGAAGCCGCCCCATTGAAGTATATCCGGGATAGAGATGTTTTTCGATTCATTTGGGAGCACATCATATGTCGCTTTGGAGTACCGGCGGCAATCGTCTCGGACAATGGAAAACATCTACAAGGCAAGAATATCGACTTTCTATTCAATACATACAACATCCGAAAGAGCAAGTCTACACCCCTTTACCCTTAGAGTAATGGACAAGCTGAGATCACAAACAAAACCATCGCCGACAACTTGAAAAAGAAGCTTGATGGAGAATACGGAGAATGGTGCGAAGAGCTTTACAACGTTTTGTGGGCATATAGGACAACTCGCAGAGAGGCAACTGGGTTATCACCTTTTATGTTAACATATGGGACCGAACTATCCTTCCGACAGAGGCGATGATACCTACAACAAGGACCGAGGCATGGAGGCGAAACATCTCGGCAGATCTTATCCTGGCCAAGCTCGACGACCTAGAAGAAACAAGAGAGATGGCCCTGCAAAAGATGGAAAATTACCAGCGAAGAATACAACGAGAATATAATAAGCGGGTCCGACCAAGAGAGTTCCAACCAGGGCAGTTGGTACTAAATGATCTACCCAGTTATGAACGTGATAAAAAAGGCGGAAAGCTAGCAGCACGATGGGGAGGACCTTATACCATTGTCGAGAAGGTCGGTGAAGGAACATACAAGATACTAAAACCGGACGGAACACCCGAGACACGACCGTGGAATGCTAAGCGACTAAAGCTATATCACCCCTAAGAACATGTATGATATATTGTCAGCTATTTCCTTGAAAGGCCACGTGGGGTTGGAAATATGACAATTGCGTCTAAATGGCCGTTTCGAACCCGAGGCGATGGCATTGTGCAAGTGTCGGGGCGGCTTACACTCGAATGGTCGTTTCGAACCCGGGGCGATGGCATTGTGCAAGTGCCGGGGCGACTTATGTTAAGACGGGATATTCGAACTCGGGGCGACGGCAGTGTGCAAGTGTCGAGGTAGCCTTAGGGCCCTGGTGGTTGGAAACCAGTGGCCGATTGTCGAGGCATGAGTACTCGACAGTCGAGCAGGCAACATTGCTCCCCTCGCAAGTGGCCGAAATCACTTTCCCAAGAAAGTTAATTGATAACTTCTTGGGATATCGATCCCATAGAAATTAGGGAGGACCAACTACCCTGCCACTAGATCTTGAAATACGGTGATGAGATACCTCAATTGGGACATGGCATTGGGCCCGATGACCCTCCCTGTTGAGTGTGTTTGACAGAAATGGCATTTACGTAAATTAGTCGTAAAAATAAACCACATATCATCGATACAACACAATTATGAACGATAACGTAAACAGCAATTTCAGAGAGCAAGAAAAACAACCAAATTGGCGACGCAGCACCCCATTAATAGAAAATGTATGAGAAAATAAAGGTGTTCGAACGGATTACAACCCAACGCAAAGGGCGAAATAGAGACGCAGCGCTACAAAAGATGAGCCTACTCCTTGGGAGGAGCTGGCACTGGAACCGCCCTCTTAGACGCAGCATCGGCTCGCTTCTTATCAAGTATCGCCTTTACATCGGCTTTGACCTTCGCAACGAGCTCATCATTAAACTTCGCCTTTTCAGCAGCAAGGTCATGTGTCAGCTGCATCGACGCCGCTTCAGCAGTGGCCACCTTCCCGAGTAACTGAGCTTCCCTTGCCAGCAGCTGCACCTCCTTTACCTTCAATCGGGCATTCTCCTCTTCCAACGATGCCATCTTCCTTTGCTCGGCTACCAAGATACGGGAGAAGTCAGTAACATAATAACAACATTAGGACAACGACAAGGAAAACACAATACAAGGTACACCACCTTCAAGTAAAGGGTTGACTACTCTAACGGTCTCTTCGGACTCAGACAAGCTACACTCAAGGGAAGATATCTTAGAGGAAAGTTCTAGATAGCGTTGCTCGTTAAACTCATTGGAGGGGCAGTATTTCTTATGATCACTCCATTTGGCTCTCTGCCGAGAGTGTGCTATATGCAAACCTGATAATTAAACTCAAACCCACTCCAACTCCTCGGAGACTTTCTTAGACTCCCTAAGCTTCTCGAGAGATTCTTGGCTACACTTTTCGGCAACACTCTTCTCCCCCAGAATCCGAAGGCGATCTGCGTGCAAATCTCGAACTTGAAGCCTTAACCGTCCACACTAACTTTCTAAGTTATCAACCAACAGCGTCTTGTCGGCAGCAATACCCTGGAACCGAGACAAGCTCGCCCTAAGATTATCAATCTCCTCGGGGACATACTCAAAATTTACATAACGATGCATCCGGGTTTGTAGACCTTCGATCTCGGTTTCCAGACGATCGATTTTGTCGTCCTTATTAACAAACCTTTGTTGTAAATTCGACACATGATCCCGTTCTATATTAATTTCTCTCTTCAACAAGCGATACCTTGTAGAAAGATCGGCCTCCGCACTAGAAGTTTCGGCTAGGAAGGTAGTACTAAACTCAGGATATTGGCACTACAGAATCAATCATAAATACTTGAAAGCTAAGTAAATACCTTGGGTCTCGGCTAGTCGCTTCTCCAGCCCCCGGGATCGCTCGCGCTCTTGCTGTAATAAGAGACGAAGACCCTCTCTCTCGGCGACCTCCCTGCGCTGAATAGCAGCGTTTAACAATGATCGATTGATATCCTACAAACACCAACAACATTAGCATTTACCCCATGACATGAATGCATAACCTGATCAACACAAGTCACCAGCAGATCGAAAGTACTCTTCAGACCAGCGTCATACAACGAGACGGCCTTGATCTTATCTTCATCCGAAAGAGAGGCAAATTCAGGAGAAATAAGAGCTCCAAGGGAGTTGCACATAGGGCCCGAGACAGTAAAAGAGTTGATCCTGCCTGAATTAGGAACCACAGGAGAAAGAGGCTCCAGCAACTCGCTCCCAGAAGTGATGTTCTCTTCATCACGAGTAACCACATTATTTCCACCAGACTTCTCCGTTTGCTTCGGCTCCTCTTCATCACCATCGGCTTCATCCTCTCCATCAAAACGATCATCATCATCGTCACCATCAGACTCAAGATACACAACACCATCGGCAAGAACAATCCCTCTACCAGCTGGCTGCTGGGGCACAGTTTTTTCCAGGACGGATAAGTCGCCCTTAGTCTCCTTTCCCTTTCCACTGGGCTTCCCACCTACAAGGGTAGACGAAACATCAGAAGTTTTCTGAGGCGACTTCCTCATGAAATGCGATAAAGGCATCCGATCTCGAGATCCTCACCATCCCTCGCCGAAGCACCTCCAGCTTTATCGACCCTCAGCTTCTGCGCATGAGCCGATGTCAGAACCATTCAAGGAAACAAATAGGGGCAAGTACATGTACTGCAAAGAAGAAGCAGTATATTTGTTACCTTCCATGTCTCCTCCCTGGCTCCTGCGCTAGAACCCCTATCCCTTTTTCGAAGAACGGGAGACTCAGAAGGAACGTTCTGGAACTTGGGATGTAAAAACACAAAAATTAAAACATCGCCCTACCAGTCGCCCGAGCCGATCAGCTAAATCAAAAACCGGGAAACACACTTACTCGATCAACATTGACCACCCAGAAGGGATTAGACTCGGCCGGAGAAGGAAAATTGCCACTCAGAAGGGGACCAGAAATAGCCAAAGGAACTCGGTCCCAAGCCGCGTCGCTAGTATGACGGGCATGCCTGTTGGAACCTTTCCCCTCGGTATCCTCGTCCAATAAAAGCTTCTTGACACCCTCAGGAAGAGTCTTATGGCGATGAGGGCTAGCAGCAAAACCAGCGAGGTCACCATTGGTAGCAGTCCCGCTTCGATAATTATCAGCAAAACTGGCAGGAGTATAGTCACCCGCCTAGGAAGGATCGTAAGTAGACCAAGTAGTAGGAGTACATTCGCCTCGACTGCGTCTCTCCCACTCGGACAAGATACGAAAGGTGTTGACATTCCACTGAGCCAAGGCGCGGGACGGGCGGATCTTAGAAAGAGCCTCATACCAAAACGAACGGCTAGGATCGTACAAAGGGAAACGCAACCCGAGCTCTAACTGGCCCCTAGTGACAATGGTCGCATCGGCCGAGTGTGGAAACTTTAGAACATCATCCTTCTTCAAAACGCCTTTTTGGCCCGACAGGAGCCTGACGTCATAGCCATGGAGGTCGAACTCATCTTTCAACTGTTGGATGAATTGCTCATCCGACAAGTCTTTAGCAGTTCTCTTGTCATCCCTACATGAAAACGAAGAAGGATTATCAGAAAAGATGGAATCCAGAGCACGATAATCATGCTTAGAAGGGCTCTCAATAACAAACAGGGAATCAAGCGGTACACCCTTCGTCAGAAAATACATAGCTCACGCACCTTTATTCCGTCATGGAAGGAGTTGAAGACGCCATGAAAGCTAGTGGAGGAAACGGCAGGAGAAGTAAGGATATGACCGGAATCGGAAGTTACAACGGCAACGGAAACAAAGAAAACTCAGGATAGTGAAGAAAGAAGGAAGGAAACCTGTGGAAAGGATAACCAATGGCGATGAAGAAAAAGCGGAGGAAAACAGGAAAGGAGAGAAGAAAAAACTGCTAAGGAAAGAATAAAAGGAAAACAAGGTTTAAGGGTCGGACTTATAAACCTCATCTGTGGTAACCGGCGAGGAAGGTAAACTGGTTGGAATAACTGAAGAAAGTGGGGAACAGCATGGCGCGAAACCCGGCATGGCCGAGGACGTGGGAAGACGAGGCGGTTTCTTCCCCTCGTGCCGATCACACGAGCGGAAGAAGGGGCATAAATGTAGGTGCAAAAAATCCACAGGGACAGGTGGAACCATCCAGGGCGAGGGCGCACCAAGAGAAACAAGCACTAGAAGCACTGAATCATCTCATCAGATCTGGGCACGAGAAAAGAGGAATGAAGGCAGCTCGTGAGGTCGACATAAAGGAGGGAAAAAGTTATGATGTGATGCTCATCGGGTTCGAGGATAATCAATGCACTGACAGAGTTGGTGAAGAGATAAGAAAAGCTCGGTCAAAATGGGACTCGGCCAGGAATCTAAAGTGCGACGTCGGTCATCTCCACCAAACGAACGACATCGGGTGAGGACACCACTCGGCTAGATGTCTCGATTCGAGCAAAAGGGAAGATCAGATGAAGCATCAGCTGGTCGTCCGAGAAGAACATCAAGGAAGCTACACCAGGTCCAACACCGTAGTATCGATGTATCACCATCTGTGACTATAAATAGAGGCCATGTAGAGAGGTAAAGGGCAAGTAAGAAAAAAGGAGAGAGAGCAGACCTAGAGTATTGAGAGAAGCATACATCTTGTAATCGTGAACCAAGTAATAAGATCATCCTTTTACCCCGTGGACGTAGGTAATCATACCGAACCACGTATATCTTGTGTTCTTCTATGTCTCTTGCTTATTTACTTCTTTGCGTACGTTTGAAATCCTTTGGATGTAGTAGTGGGATTTTCCACATCTACAAAGGGAAAATGGGCCATGATACAGAACCAACTAATATAGGCAAACAAGAGACTGACACTATATAAACGAAGATGCTCTAGGCCATAAATGTTGGCACTAGATGAGACAGCCGAAGAACTATATTGTTGTTGTGCTCGATTCCCTGGTCATAATCATAAAGATAAAGATTTTGTTCTCAAATATGATATATGGCCGTACTCAATCGGATACTGCGCGATTCTTGTCATTGATGCTAATGGAGACAAGAGCATGAACATTTCGCTAGAAATTTTGGGATCAATCAAGCCATATCGAGAGCATAAATATCAGAATTCTTCTTTGGTGGCTCTGGTAGTTGACGACTTCTTTTGTTGACGATTTATCAGCTCAGTGTCTTATTTTAACCCGTAACTCACAAACCTAATTTATGGGCTATGTTTAATAATATAAATGGTCAAACTTAAAATTATAGTCACCCCGTAATGACAAAAATCAAATGGACTATGGTTAACAAAACTGTGGGCTATATTTAAGAAAAGCCTTAAAACTATCCTCCTTACTAATACTATAATAACATCCGCAAGGCGGTTTATACCCTCTTCCAGCTGTAGCTACGTACAGAACGTAAATTGATCAATCACAGTATGCTTATCCAATATAAGTAGTATTATGTTGATTTGATTATCCTACCATGACGATTTTTCAAACAAAAAGAGAAAGAAATTTGTATGATTTCAGATTATGGATTAAGAATATTGAATGATTTGGATTTAATGAAAATTCTATATCTCATGTAAACGGACAGATGACTGAAGGGGGTTGTTTTATTTTGTTGAGAAGAAAGAAAGAAACCAATTAGAAAAACCGATCAAAAACAAACCATCAAAGGTAAGATTGGGAACCAGGGTTTTGACTTTTGCCCATTTTACTATTAATATCGAGTTCCAAAAATTACAGTGATAAAAATGAAAACCTTGGGTTAAAAGGATGTCCAATAGGAAAAGGAGGAATGTGCACCCTTGTTAATCCTGGCATTTTTAGGGGCGACCCCAAACGAATTAGGGGCGACACTAAAAGACAAAAAAGGTCACCCAAACGTAAATCTAAGCTACCCCTTATCTTCGATTTTTCGAAATGGCCAATATGCCCTTATATAATCGGTAGCCAACACCATAATCGGTAGGTTAAATTGAAACTATACCTACCGATTATTGTGTAGATACTTCGGCTAATAATCCCTTTTATAATCGGTAGCTTATCCAACTTGTAAGACTACCGATTATAAGGAGCCCCGTATTCAACCTTGACCAAATTCCATAGGTTTTGAGGGGTGCAGATCCAACCATAACCACTTGGCTTGAGCTGTGGATGTAGCCATAATCGGAAGCCTAATAGGTTACATATATTACCGATTATAAGTTGCCCCAAAATGAGTTTTTTCTAAAATCCTTCACGTAATGAATTTTGAAATCTACCATAATCGGTAGGGTATATAATTATATAACCCACCGATTATAACGAGCCCCAGATCCAACCTTTGCCATATTTCATAGGTTTTGAGTGTACACGACCAGCCATAACCACTTGGTTCGCGTTTTGGATGCAGCGTTAATCGGGAGTTAAATATATTACCAAACCATCCGATTATGGGTTGCCCCAAAATGAGTTTTTTCTAAAATCCTTCATGTAAGGGAATTTTAAATATACCATAATCGGTAGCGTTACCAACTTGACAACCTACCGATTATAAGGAGCCCCAGATCGAACCCTTGCCAAATTCCATAGGTTTTGAATGTACAGAGCCAGGCATAACCATGTGGTTCGTGATTTGGATGTAGCCATAATCGTAAGCCAAATAGGTTCCACAACCTACCGATATAGGTTGCCCCAAAATGAGTTTTTTCAAAAATCCTTCATGTGATGAATTTTGAAATCTACCATAATCGGTAGTCTATCCAACTTAACAACCTACCGATTATAAGGATCCCTAGATCGAACCCTTGCCAAATTCCATAGGCTTTGAGTGTACAGAGCCAGGCATAACCATGTGGTCCGTGATTTGGATGTAGACATAATCGTAAGCCAAATAGGTTACACAACCTACCGATTATAGGTTGCCCCAAAATGAGTTTTTCAAAAATCCTTCATGTGATGAATTTTGAAATCTACCATAATCGGTAGAGTTTAAAACTTATAACCCTACCGATTATAAGTGGCCCTGGATTCAACCTTTGCAAAAAACTAAAATATTCGGTAGACAAAACAATAATCGGTAGTTTCACAAAATAATCGGAAGCAAACTTTGTAATCGGTAGGCTGGGGTCTATATATACGTGTTCGGAAGAAAAAAAATTGACTCATTGTAAGATAACTCATTGAGTGAGAGAAGAAGAAGAAAAAAAAAAAAAAAAAAAAAGTGGGTATATGTTGCCAACTTCCGATTGTTGCCAACTTCCATAAACATGGATGGGTACGAAGAAGGACGTGAAGTTGTTGAAGTTCAAGGTTCACTACCATTTAGATATGACGATTTGGGGTATATGTTGAATGATCCAAACTTTGATGGAGATGAAACCCTAGACGACGCTTTCATGGAAGAAAATGGAGAATCACCCGAGATCGAAGATAACGATGCATCAAACATACGGGTATGTTGTTAACAAACTCTAATACCCATGTTATCCATGTTATGTGCGTTTGTGTGTGTTTTTGAACGTGAAAATTCGATTTCTGCATGCATTGAATGACATGAACGACATATTTTCGGTAGTTAATTTAGTACAATATCTACCAATTATCCAAAATTGGATATATTTTGATGTATTTATCTGCCGAATATGAAAAAAACCCCAAATTGAAAGCTTCAATTTCTCACAATCGGAAGTTATATACATAAATAAACGTCCGATTATTGATATTTAATAATCGGTTGGTTTATGAATTTATATTCCCTCCGATTATTGAAGCTTTTTATACAGAAGAATTGTTCATTTATGTATGTCGTTAATCGGTAGACTATATTCGTACATAACTACCGATTGTTTATAATCGGTTATGTTGTATAGTATTAAATTTCCGATTGTGTTACAATCGGTTACTTATTATCTAAACTTCCTTCCGATTGCTAATGCATAACTTCTTGTTGTTGTTGTGCGTAGGCTGTTGTAGCGGTTGATGACGATTATTATTTGAGGCCTGATACTTCCCTACACTATGCAAACGATTTGGTATGTTCATGAATTATCTTTTCTTTTTCCAATCATGTATGTTAGATGGTTATGCTTATTTTTTTTGGTTTGTTACACGACCCCGACAACTTGTCTTATTTATCTACAATTAGGTCGGCCCTAGCTACGATCAAAAGGACGGAATGGGATGGTAGAACGGTCATGCAACAATCGCAGTGGTTAGATGAGTTACACGACTACACGTTGAGAACGGAAGAAAAGGACGGTAAAGTGGTACGTATTTTCTTGGCACATCCCGAAATGATAAAATTGGCTCAGTGTTTTCATCAAATTTTGTTGATAGATGCCACTTACAAGACAAACAAATATAACATGCCATTGTTGAACATTGCTTGTCACACTTCGGACAAAAACACGTTTACGAATGCATGGGGTTTAATGGATCATGAGAACAACGTGAGTTTCATTTGATGTTGGAAACGTTGAGGTCCATTTACAATGGGGATGATTTTCCAAGGGTTATTGTAACGGATAACGATCAAGCCTTAATGCATGCAATAGCGGTAGTGTTTCCTGAAGCCCAAAACTTGCAATGTACGTGGCACATTCAAGGCAACCTCAAACACAATTGCCATCACCATTTCCAAGCTAAAAAACCAAGGAAGGGTACCAAAAGGTCGAAGGAAGAGGATGAGCGCATTAGTAAATTAACCGCGGAAGAATGAGAGGAAGAGAAGAGGTTATTTGATGAAAAATGGAAGGAGGATGGAATAATTTGGAGAGCGTTCATGAAAGCATGGGACAAGATCGTTTGGTCAATGACCGAGGAAATTTACGAAAGAAAGTTGAAGAAATTTGAGGAAGAATATTGCAAGGACTACCCAAAACCCGTTGAGTATTGTAAAACACAATGGTTACCGATTAAGGAGAGGTTTGTGTATGCATGGACATATGAATATCGTAACTTCAAGAACGAGGCGACAAGCATTGCGGAGGGGACTCATGGCCGATTAACGAAAATACTTCTAGGTAGTCAAAATGGAGTTGTGTTGATCCAAGAAGCAATCCATGAATTCACCAATCGTGATCTCGTAAAGATTAAGGATTCTATGCAATTTAGTGTACATAAATTTCCTACGGAACATGAAAGGGAAAGATTGCTTCTAAGGGGCATTGTTCATAAATTTTCAAAATGGGCAATAAATCACATGATGGAACAATTGAAGTTGTATAAAGCTTACGATGACGAGAATACGGTTTGTGTTTGCAAGGATATGATAGGTATTGGTCTCCCATGTTGTCATAAAATGGGTAGGTACGTCGATGTGATTGACATCAAAGATATTCATCCATTTTGGAAGCAATTAAATTTCACTCCAATCACCCCCGTAGTCGATGGTCCGTCGTTCATGGAGTCGGAATTGTGTGCAAGAATAGCCGAGCGTTATGCTACAACAAATGGCGCCAAGAAGCAAATATTGATGCATGATTTGGAGCAAGCTCTTCACCCTCGTTTAAGGGAGGTTGATGAACCTATTAAGCAAAAGGGGGCGGGGCCAAACACCGAAGTGTAGAGGACCATTGAAAGAAAAGAATTAAAGGAGCATTTGTCTAATAAAAGAATATTGTGTCGGCATGAGCGTTCGGAAGCCGAATTTGAAGATGAGCCGCAACCCAAGAAAAGAGGGAGTCCAAAGGTCTCTACGAAGCCTTCTCAAGTAAGTCAAGCCGATGCGGTGGAAGAAGTTGTGTTAGTGGAGACCCAAACTAGCTCCGTAGTTATTGATCAAATGAGCGACTAGCAACAAACACAATCAACGGAAATGGTGACTATAAGAGAGAAGTATGGTACTCTTCGTTTTCCTAGGGATTCACATGGAAGACCAACACGATCAAGGTATACGATTATAGAAGAGTATATGAAACAACTCCCTCCACTCATTGTTCCATTTGTTTTGTCCACCAACGAGGTTGATGGGGATGGCAATTGTGGGTTTCACGTCGCCTCGGAACAAATGGGTTACTTTGGAGAGGCGGTGAACGAAGATGTCACCCAATGGCAAAATTTAAGAACTAAGATGGCGGTAAAACTAATAAAGGACAAGGATTTCTATATGGAGATGATGAATGAAGGATATAGGCACGACAAAGAACTAGAGTTCAAAGACTTTGTTGCGCGTGTAAAGTGCCGAAAGAGATTGAAGACAATCGGATCCAAGTATTGGATGACAATGCCTAAACTAAATGTGGATATCTCTTAGCGGACGCTTTGAATTGCGTGGTCATTTCTTTGTTCCTCCTAGGTATGGACATTCTTTTACGTTTACACCTACAAGGACGGTTTGCGATGAATCGGTTAAAGATAAAAGAATTGTTATGGCATTTGCGAATGAGATGCATTTTATCGGTTTAAGAGTAAAGAGGGATTGCCCATTACCTCCGTTGGGTGGTTGGAGTGATTACTTCCCAACAAATCATTGTAACGATTGGTTGAAACAATATGAGACCAACATGTTGGATTGGGATCGTGTCATGAAGGAGGATTTCCCGGGAGGCCTACTGGAATTGGTTCCCTCGGATGATGAAGATAAATGATCGTTATGTTTGAAAGATGTATTTTGGAAATCCCTATTTGTACATGTTTTTTTTGGAATTTTGTGGAAAATACTGTGAAGTATAAAGTTATAATCGGTAGTTATATTTTTAGTATATCAACCAATTATACAAGCTTTTGTAAACAGACTCAATCAATATTATAATCGGTTATTAACTTTTTGAATTTATCTTCCGATTGTAAGGCTGACAAAACAACTGAAATTTTTTTCCCAGAATCGGTAGATTACATATCACATAAACATCCGTTTGTCACCAAACTCTGACAAAAAATAAACTGTAAATGTTTCCCAGAATCGGTAGACAACATATTGCATAAACTTACGATTGTCACCAAAGTCTGACAAAAAAACTGAAAATCTTCCCAGAATCGGTAGACAATATATTGCATAAACTTCCGATTGTCACCAAAGTCTGACAAAAAGCTGAAAATCTTCCCAGAATTGGTAGACAATATATAAAATAATAACTTCCGATTGTAGCCATCAATCAACATTTATACTGTTGCGACGGACTTCAGGAATTCATAACTTCCATCATAAGTGAATTCTTCACCTTTTTCCACTAAGTATTGTCTTTTTGCGAGTGTCTCCTACATAAACAAACATAAAATAATGTCAACTTCGTTTTAGTAAGAAAGATTAAACACCCGGTGTTATTTAAAAATAATAACCGAGATTTATACTTACAAATTGTTGGATCGACAAGCTTAAGTGGCTAGTGTTAAACATCCTCTTTTGTATCGTTATGTAATCATTTACCCCTTTTTGGACAAGTCGGAAACGATCATGAACTTGTTGGAGTGATCTTTGCTTTGGATTTCCATACTCTCGCACAAATTGGCTATATACCCTCGCCCAAAAGACTTCGGGTGTTAACCTTCCTGCTATGACATCTTCACGTCTTGTTTCACGATACCATGTTTTCACAATGACCAAATCTTCAGCTGCGTCAAACGTTGCCATGCTTGTAAGTTGAGATATAGAATAAATTCACAAGAGTAGACGATGGAAAATCTATTTGTAGAATACACGATGCTATATATGTATTGTTTGGTGCATAAATAAGAAGAGTTTACCCTCCTTATATAGATGAGAGTCCCAACGTCTCTTTTTTTTTGAAAATATGGCCGTTGATGCGTACTTTTACAAGACTGTACTGAAATTACGTACAATTATTACACACAATCGGTAGGGAATGGTTGAACAAAGCACCCGATCATGCATAATCGGTAAATATTTATTGTTATATACTTCCGATTATAGGATGTTTTGTCAACAGAGTTCTCAGTTTCATTAGAGTGGTATAATCGGAGGTTTATCAATATGTACTATCAACCGATTGTGTGTGGTTTTCGAGGCACGGCTAGTTTCTTTTTAACGAACTAGCCGTTGGAGTATAATCGGTAGTTAGATCAACAATTAAAACTTCTGATTATCATAAATATTTTGAAATTCACAACAATATCACCTACACATGTAACACATCATCATAATTTTTCATTGAACTCCCGCAATTCTATTACAAGGTATTGTGATTAGCGTCGTGGACGTGTTGGACGAGTCCTAAACGGATTAAATCTTTCCATCGCCCTAAGGATTCTAAAATGAGCTTCATAATGGAAGCTTGATCTTTTCCATCTCTGCCATTCCCTAGAGATCGTTTCTATATCCTCATCATTGGTTTCACCCCTCAATCGATATTGATTCACAAGATAAGTTAAATGGACGAATTCTTCGACGTGTCATTTATTGAACCAACTCGGCAGAAAAGATCAGTGGAGTGACGGTTGTTTGGGTTACCGGTGTCGGCGCAGAATTTTTCGTGAATTTTCCCCAAATAACTCATACTCATTATGCCTCCTTGCCTACGTTCTTCTCCTCGTCTTGGATAGAATTGAACATAGCGCCTACATAAAGATAAATCTTTTTCGATCGTGAACTCCGTAGGATTAATGAATGGTTGGGCCATTATAGCGGTGTCAATGGATGTCCGAAAATTCCGGTATTCGTTCGAATTCGCATTCGAAATATCAAATATTGTTCGAAAATAGTTTTCGGATTCGGATATCCGGATTTTTTTATCCGAAAATGTAACTAATCGGATACGAATTCGGATATGGAGGTATTCGCATCCGAAATATCCGTATCCGGAATTTATGTATGAATATATATATTTTTTAAACCTATGAAAGTGTAGATCATATCTATTTTTTTTATTTTCTTTATATTTAGACATTTTGTTAAAATTTATTAAAAATAATAAACAATATTTTTAATTCTAATTAATTTTTATTATGTAAACATTAATCTTTTTCAAAAATAAAAATATTTTACTATTATTTTTCTTATGATTTCGGATCGGATAATTATCCGATATCCGGATAGAAATTCGGATACGAATTCAAAGTGAAAATTACGATATCCGTTCGGATTTCGGATCGAATTCGGATAATATATGGTATTTTCGGATTCGGATACGGATAGTGCCTATCCGCATCCGTATGCATCCGTTTACACCCTTAGGCCATTATGTTGAAGATGATGTTGGAGAGAGTTTAAAGGTATTTGTGTTCCATAGAGTGTAAAAGGATACAATACTTATATAGAGTTTAGAGTTCCAACGGCTCTATTTTGTTGGGGCAACTGTATAATCGGTAGTCAAATGAAGTAATAAGACTTAGATTATACGGTTGCCCCAAATTTTGTTTTTGCAGAAATGTCATTTTTTTCGAATTTGGGAACTAGAATAATCGGTAGTGAATAAGACTTCCGATTATATAGTTGCCCCAAATTTTGTTTTTGCAAAAATGTCATTTTTTTCGAATTTGGGAAGTAGAATAATCGGTAGTGAATAAGAATTCCTATTATAAAGTTGCCCCAAATTTGTTCCTTGGCGAAATCACCAATTTTGGGAATTTAGGAGCTACTATAATCGGTAGTCTTGTGAGGTTATTGTTCCTACCGATTATTATAGAAGCAAGATACGCGTTTCGCACAAAATCTATATTAATCGGTAGTATAATATCGTTACTAATCTTCCGATTGTTGTATAATAATCGGGCACAAAATAGCTTCCGATTATGTAAGGGCATTAACGTATTCTCCGCATTTTTGGACATCCCTTAACGGTGTATATGGGTTGGGAATAAAAAAATCGCCCCTAATTCGTTTGGGGTCACCCCTAAAAATGCCAGGTTGTTAATCAAGGGTGCACATAGATGGACTCAACATTCTTTAACTGAGACAATATTTACTTGTAAGATGTAACCAAGTCGGATCTTGGCAACCAACTGGACATTCTCATTAATCCAAAGGACGAACTCTCTTATTCTTAAGGTTAGAAATTCGAGTCTCCGCACTTACCGTTGCCAAAAAAAAGAAGCCAAAAAATCCCAGGAAAAATATTAGATTTTGGGCTTCACAAAAAGAAAAAGTTAGATTTTGGGTTGACAAGACAAAAAAAAAAAAATTCATCTTGAGTTTCAATAGGCTTTCTTTCATGGGTTTCAACTTTCGATAGGCAGTTTGGCAGTTGGACTTACTGTACCTAGACTTACGTGTATCCAAGACTCGTGTTTAACCGGATTCAGACATGACCCGGGTTTCTTCACGCAGTGATAGCTGATAAGGTTTTCCTATATAGAGAGAAGAGTTTCCCCTTGAAGTTGGAGTATTTATTCAAAATCTTATCAGTCTCTCGTCCTGAATAGAAGAAGAATCAGAGTTGCCTACCCCATAGCCCTGCTGATATGGTACGTATCCAGCTTATTCCTTTCTGTTTTCCATTATTTGCATATACCTTATACGATTAACTCGTGTATGCTTAACTAGGGTTGATTAGTAGATATTTGAGGACCGGCATATAATGTTTCTAGGTTTATGTTTAATCTTATTGTGAACAGGACATTGTCTAATAACGGGTACTTGCAACATTGTTCATAGACTACTCCACATAGGAATGGCCGATACTGCTGCAAACAATGTTAACTTTGGTCTCGACAAAAAACTCGATGTGCATGAAAATCACGTTCATACCAAGATGATGAAGCGCAGTGATAATCATAATTGTAGTAATCCATGCGATATTGGTGAAGAGTTGATAGTGACTGAGATACTTAGCAGATTACGAGTAAAGCCACTTACGCGATTCAAGTGCGTATGTAAACGCTGGCAATTCTTGATTGAACAAGACGAATACTTTATTCATTTGCACCATACTCGGTCGAAAACACGACCACGTCTCTTAATAACTGGGACGTCCTCCATAGACCCAAATAAAAAGAGAGAGTTATTCTTGGTAGCTGACTT